>CM069136.1:78440262-78872762 GCA_035221665.1 Okamejei kenojei | reverse complement strand
CTTGAGCGAAAGTCAAAGTGCTGGAGGAACTCAGAGGGCCGGGTCATATCCCTAGAAACCTTTCTGTGCAGGGAATTGACAAATGAATCGGGCCCTTTTTTAGACTTATTTAGGATGAGAACAGTTGGCATTGTTAATACCTTTGTGAATTACGCCAAAATTGGTGGTACAGAAAACAATAAAGAATATCGAAGAATGACAACTAGATTCTGATGATCTGGGAAAGTGGGCCAACAAATAGTAGGTGTAATTTAATTCTTGCAAGAGTGAAGTGTTGGATTTTCATAAGTTTCATAACTCGTAAAACTAAATGAGAACTTACCAGTTTGAAGTTTGATCTTTATTTTATGAGGAGTTACGATGAGCGATTACTTGAAGGACCCCGCCAGTTGGCATGCGCGTCAATCTTCAAAGCAGCGGTGTGAAATCACAGAAGAACAACAATTGAAGTATTATAGTAAGATTATAAACTTAAAACTACCAGATGAGCAATCGCTCATCGTAACTTCTCATAAAATAAAGATCAAACTTCAAACTGGTAAGTTCTCGTCTAATCTTACTATTTTACTTCGGAGTCACGTGAGTGATTCCGTGAAGATTTCAAAGATCTGTGATTTCACGCCGATTCAAATCCAGGCGTCTCACACTGCAATCAATTGACTCAGGAGGAGTTAATATTAGCAAAACCTCGAAACATGATACTGATTAACATGTTAAAGCTTTAATTCTCAAATAAACAAATATACAATAGCGACTCCTCTCTCCCAGGGAGAAGCTATGAAACAGAACTTAAAACAGAATGGGCGAACACACCGGCTTCAACAAGCGGCTTATTATAAAACCTTTGAAAAGTCGATTCATTTGACCATCCTGCGGCCGCGAGGATATGGTCTAGAGGGAAGTCCATTGCCCTCGCCGCTGACGTTGATGCCGCCCTGGTGGAGTGAGATTTTAAAATGTCAGTATTAACTCCTGCACACCCCAGCAGTTGCTTCGGCCATTGTGAAATGGGCTGAGCTGACAATTTCATATGTGGCTTTTTGTGGCTAATAAAAAATGTTTGCTCAGAACCTCTAAGGCTCTTCGTGACTTCAATATAACGTCACAAGTGCGCCACAACACACAGCCATAAATCTGTGGGATAAGCTGACAGTACAAGCTTGAACCCAGACACCCCTGGCCTGCTTTGTTTAATTAGGTCATAGATGGAAAATCTAACATCATTCTGTGAGGACACCATCCTGTCCAGGCACAGTTTATGCAAGGTCTGAACCCTTTCCACTGATACGAGTGCCGTGAGCATAACCAATTTAAGGGTAATCTTTGTTAAAGGCAAAGATGTGGCTGTACCCCATTGATGAAGCAGCGCCAGTACCGTGCTTACATCCCAGATTTCAGAATACCTAGCCCTGGGAAGATTAGAATTAAAAACACCCTTCATAAATCTGCAAATTGACGGATGAGATCCAAAAGACGAAAGGTCTGACCCCCAGCATAGGCACTGTTGATGGCACTATTGCTCAACCCTTCATCGAAATGTAAGTTGGACAGGAATTCAAGCACATCTGGGATGGAGGTTGTGTGGTATGTAATGTTCCCCTGTAAACAAAATTCCTCCCATTTCCTGACATGAGAGATGTACTGCCTTTTCATACTATCCCTTCAGGATGCTGTGATGACATCCACTGTCCGATTGGATAGTCTCAGACCGAGATATGGCCTTCTTAATATCTGCAAATCAACAAATTTAGACGATCATACAATGGGTGTTGACCTCCAGTCACAGGGTGCACTAACAGATTATGACATTTTGGAACCACCATAATAGGCTGTGTACTAATACCCAAAATCAGAGGGAACCATGGCTGTGGAGGCCAGTCGGGTACCACCAAAACCCCTGAAGTGGAGTCCTTCTTGATCTTAGTCAAGCATCGACTGATGAGGCAGAAGGGGGGAAATGCATATAAAAACATTCCACCCCAGTGCAGCGCGAATGCATTCACTGCCACTGCCCCGGGTCTGGTTCCCATGAAACATATTTCGGTATCTGGTGATTAAGTCTGGATGCAAACAAATCGATATCTGGTACCCCATACCGAAGAACAATTTCCTTAAATACATCATGATTCAACATCCACTCAGTGTTGTTGTTGAATTTGTTGACATGATGTCTGCCACCGTATTGAATCTGCCTGGCAAGTAGACAGCTGCACTAGCTTCTCATTTTCACACCACAAACAGCTTACAATGGCTTGTTCCCTTTATCATCGATACTTTTTTGCATATCTTTCATTAATTGTTCTTTATCTCTCCACATCACCGTCTATATTTCTTGTTTCCCTGATCCCTGACCAGTCTGAAGAAGGGTCTCGACCCGAAACGTCGCCTATCTCCTTCGCTCCTTAGATGCTGCTGCACCCGCTGAGTTTCTCCAGCCTTTTGTGTAATCCCTGAAATCCAAATGTTCTTTTTAATGCACCAGTGCCAAATAAGGTTAGCCAAGCCGTCACAAGGGACAAGATGGCTGCTGTTGCTGCGTGAGTGTTTGTAACAAGCTCTAGTCTGCTGGCTCAACTATTTGTCTACTGATGGTGTTCTGAGATACTTTTTCTACTATAACTCTCCTGGTGTCAATAAACAACTTTTGGTGAATCTAAAAAGCAAGGTAGAACAACTTTAGCACTAAAATAACTAATTACTGGACTACCTTCTACCTCCTACCTCCTACCTTCTACCTTCTACTATTTCATTGAGTGGAAAAGACTACTGGCCTTACAAATGGGCGAGCCAATTGCCCTCCAAAGTGTCTTGGATAACATGCAGCAAATGCAGCTCAACATGATATTACATATGGACAATAAAATTGATCCAATTGGAGCAAGTCTGATTAACATTGAAGGCTCACTTCAAATGCTTGGAGAGCAACTAACGGAGCTTGAGCAAAGAGTTAGCTCCAACAAGGATAATATAATAGACCTGGTTGGACGTGTAAAATCACTTGAAAAAGAAAACGCTGATCTGAAAATTTGGGCAGATGACGCTGAGAACAGAAGCAGACGTTCCAACTTACGTTTCGTCGGTATCCCCAAGAGGGTCGAGTCCAAAGATATCACCAGATTCATGGGCCGTCTGATACCGCAGCTCCTTGGTGAAGCAAATTTCCCCACACCTCTTGTAACTGAGCGCTATCACCGTACCGGTCGCAAGGATAACTCCAGAGCCAAGGGTCCGAGGCCGATCCTGGTGAAGTTCCACTATTTCCAGGATAAGCTGAGAATAATGAAGCTCTCCCGGGAGAAAAATGTGCCCCTTGAATACAACGGAGCTCGGATTCATATCTTCCCGGACTTCAGCGCTGGTCTTATCCAGAGACGCCGGGAGTATGATGCAGTTAAGAAGAAGCTACGCGACCGTGACATCAAATATGCATTGATCTTTCCCTGCACACTGAGAGTTGTCCACGCTGGCAAGACACAGTTCTTTCGCACTCCTGATAAAGTTGAGACATTTTTTGGTGAGCTCTTCTCCATTAACTCCTCCATGGACTCTGATATAACAGCCTAATGTTGGTGGCCAGTGGCTGGTGATAGCGTTAGCACAATAATGTTGTCTGCCGATTAACTCTGTGTTTAGCTATTTAGTATTTTTTCTATAATTTTAGTATTTTTTCTATAATTTTCTTATTCAACTTTTGTCTTTGATAAAATGATGCCTGCTTTACTACTATCTGCCGTAAAAAGTGTCGCAATTGACGTAAAACGTTGTAACACTAAGAGTTGAGTTTTCTTTTTCCTTTTCGATACGAAATGTAAAAGGTTGTTTGAATGGTAAAGGATTGTCCCCTATAAACAATTGATTATAATCAATTACCAATTATTTGAATATTGAAATTTGATAAATTGATAATTAAAGGCATATGAAGTTTAATCTCGATTTTTTCTCTTTTTATTTTTATTTTTTATTAACCATATGCGATAATGTGGTGCTATTTTGGGCTTCATAATGTCCAATTAATTTAAACATAAATGGTCCAGGACTTCATACTTTGATCTATTTGCATAAATATGAGCTATGCAGACTGAGGTGTGTGTGCTCACTTTTTTTTTTCTTTTTCTCTCTCTCTCTCTCAATCAATGACACAGCCTGATCTTGTGTGCTTTGTCTGTCCTGTCTTCTATGTGTGTGTGTTTGTGTCAATCTGTGCATGTGGCTCTCTTGTCCCCTTTCTCATGCTATTTCCCTGCCCCACTCCCCCAACATTATCTACACCCGATTGATCCACAATTGATACAGCTAAAGGCCTAAAAATCATCCATTTGAACATTAGGAGTCTTCTTCCAAAGATTGATTTAATTAGAGTTTGAATTGCACAGAATAAACCTGACATAATAACATTTTCAGAAACATGGTTACATAGTGAAATTTGTGACAATGATATTCATATTGATAATTTTGCATTATATAGAGCAGATAGGCCTGCGAAAGCTGGAGGTGTGGCTTGTTATGTGTCAACTCGCTTTATATCTAAATCTGCCATCCCTAAAGTAACCTAATCTCTCTTTGAAAGCCTTTTCATTAGGCTAAAACTTCATGAGAATAAACATGTATCTATCGATCCCCCCTTTCATCCTGACTCAACAAAGTCCCTAATTTCCACTCTCACCTCTATTGAACACCCATGTGAAAGTGCTTCTTGGTGACTTCAATAAAAACTGGCTCGATCGCTCCTCTTCTAACGACAAAAACTTGCTTAAAAGTGTATACCTGACCCAGTTAATCAATGAACCTACCAGAGTTCATGGCAATTCTACATCACTATTAGATTGGATTGTTGTTACCCATCCTGACCTAATCTTAACATCTGGTGTTTTGTCAGATTGCTTTAGCGATCATTCTGCTATTTTCTGTGTGTGGAAGATTAAACCCTCCCATCTCCCTCCTAAACTTATTCGTGTCAGAAAATGTAGAAAATTTAATTATGATAATTATATGCATGACCTGATTGCAATAAACTGGGACAGGTTTCAACTTATATCAACTGTTGAGGATGCCTGGAACTATTTATACACTGAAGTCACAAGAGTTATCGATAAGCATGCACCCTGGAGAGAAATAAAAGTCAAGGGAAAACATTTACCATGGATTAGTGCTGATTTGATCAACCTTTTTAATGAGCGGGATAAAGTCTGGAAAACTTTCAGGGAAACAAAGGACCCTGCTGATTGGGAAAAATATAGGTCCTTAAGGAATCAGTGTACGACAAGAACACATAATGCTAAATCAAGTCATTTTAAAAAACATCTTTTTGAAGACATGCATAATCCAAAAAAGTTCTGGAAAAGACTAAATAATGTTCTTAATAAATCAAATCAGAATATCAGCACTCAGATTCGGGTCAACAATGACATCATTCAGGACCATGCTGTTATATCCAATGCTTTCAACCATCACCTCCACTGTATGTAGCTCTACTGTACTTGACTCATCTATTATATGTGACTTTCCAGCTACCTCTACACGTAGAAGCTCTTTTTCTTTTCAAAAAATGAAACCTGTTGATGTTCAACATGCTATTAATGAATTAAAGGATGATTGTGGATCTGGACCAGCTGGTATTGAGACTAAATTCATTAAGTTAGGAGTTAATATTCTAATGTACCCACTGTGCGACCTGTTTAATTTGTCCTTCTCAACTTGTACCCTCCCTTCCGCATGGAAGTGTGCCAATGTTACTCCACTGTATAAGGGAGGCGACCCACACGATATTAACAATTACCGCCCATCTCAATTATCAACTCAGTGGCTAAAATCCTCGAGAAACTAGTGTTCAATCAGCTATCACATTATGTCTCAACTTTCAACATTCTATCTCCATGCCAGTCTGGGTTCAGACCTAATCACTCCACAACTACAGCTCTGTTAAAACTC
Source organism: Okamejei kenojei (assembly GCA_035221665.1). NCBI lineage: Eukaryota > Metazoa > Chordata > Chondrichthyes > Rajiformes > Rajidae > Okamejei > Okamejei kenojei. Next base: position 78,866,834 of record CM069136.1, on the reverse strand, counting down.
ACCAGCGATGTGTTCACTGCTTCTGAGGATGGTAAACTTACTGGTGCCATCTTTCTTGATTTAACCAAGGCCTTTGATGTTGTTGACCACTACCTACTGCCTGATAAACTTTACTCAATTGGTCTTTCGCAAAACAATCTACTGTGGTTTAACTCATACCTTCATAACAGATGCCAATGTGTTACCTTTAATGGAAGTCAATCCAATTCCTTAATTGTTAAGAAGGGGGTCCCGCAAGGTTCGTCTTTGGGACCACTCCTTTTCTCTATTTTCATAAACGACCTCCCTAATATTTGTTCTGACTGTCAAACACAACTATATGCTGATGATGCTGTGCTATATACATCTAGTACTAACAAGTCTGAAATTGAAAGATCCCTTCAATCAGATCTGTTCAGAAATGGCTATTATTTAACAAATTAATTTTAAATAAAAATAAATCATGCAGTGTGTTATTTGGTACCAGACAAGGCCTTGGTAATTCTGTAGATCTGACTATATCATTTAATGAAGGATCACCATTAGAACAAGTATTGAACTTCAGATATCTTGGTGTTTGGCTCGACCCAACGCTTTCATTTACGCAGGATAGTGAGATGATTACTAAAAAACTTATCTGTAATCTAGCTATTCTTTACCGCCATATAAATTGTTTCACCTTTCAGATGAAAAAAAGAATTGTCTCTCAACTACTATTACCAACACTGGATTATGCTGATATTGTCTATCAGAATACATTTGATACACATCTTCAACCCCTCAATGTAGTTTATAATAGTCTCTGCAGATTTATGTTAAGGTGTCCATATCTAACTCACCACTGTTCTATGTACAAAACTCTAAACTGGTTATCCCCCCACGCTCGAAGATGCTACCACTGGTTCCAGTTCATCTTTAAATGCATCCATCTCAATTACCCTTCTTATTTAAAACAAGACTATTACCATACACACCCTCATATTCACTAAGGCATATTCAGCAACCCTTCTTTTTCATTCCAAGAACTAACAAAGAAATTGGGAGACGTGCATTTAAATTCAAAGCTCCTTCTGACTGGAACACTCTGCCTAGTACCATAAGAACTATTAGCTCATTTCGTCTATTTAAAAATGAACTTTTACCCTTCCTTATAAAACCATGTACCTGTTTCTAGTATTTGAGTCTTCAAGCTCCTTTATCTAGCTCGCTCTGTGTGTGATCATTTGGCATAGCTATTGTGTATGCATGGCCATTACACTTATGTATTATTGTATTGCATAGTGTAACAAGGTCATATTGTATTATGTCACAATACTATGAAATAATATATCATGTAATAATGTTGATAGTATGTATTAACGTACAATGTATGATAGGTGGTATATGGTGTTATGCATCAACATTATGCTGTAACACATAACTATTTTTATTGGATATGTAAAGTCAATTAACAATTGTCATAAACTATAACAAGTGGGGATGGAGGGGTTTTGGGATTGGTGTGTGGGTTGGTGGGTCAATGAGAGCCTCTATGTATGTTATGACTTGTGCTGTATGTTCTATGTTGGACCCCCTCGAAAATGAGATGTCCATCTCAAGGGGTTATCCATGAATAAACTTGTTCAAACTTGTTGAAACAAGATTTCGATTTGATTCCACCCATGTGATTGACATACGCCACTGCCGTGGTGTTGTCAATCTGAAGCTGAACATGTAAGTGAAGCTTAGTGGTACAGTAAGCTTTGAGCCCATAAAATGCTCCTAAAAGCTCTAAATAATGAATTCCATGTGATTGGAGAATCAACGCCTCGTGCATATTCCATCTGCCTCCACAGCTAGACCTGGTGTCAGTAGCACCCCAACCTAGGGCACTAACATCAGTCTGCAAAACAACTGAAGGTGTTTTGATCAAAATTTTGCTAGAACAAGTTGAAATGTTTCTAATCCACCACTGTACTTCAGTAATGGCTGCAGATGGTAAGTGCATGGACCGATTGAAATGACCTGCATGTATTCTAGTGCCTGTACCTTTGCCCTCTGTAAATGTTGGTAATGCAAAGGTCCATATTGCACAGCTGGAAAGGCAGCTACCAATTTACCAATTAAGCTGGCCACCTGTTTAATTGAAGGTAATTGCTCCCCCAAGAGCTTGATGCAGCCTTCAATTAAATCTAATCTCTTGCCCTTGGGCAAAGTCACACACATGTTAATTGAATCTATTGTGAATCCCAAATAGGCAATTGTGTTAACCGGCACCAATTTGGATTTAGCTGGGTGAATAATGAACCCCAACCTCTCAACCATGAGTATAACAGCTGAAACTGATAATTCGGCTTCCACAAAGGTGTTTCCAATTATTAAGATGTCATCCAATAGGCCATTACAATATGGCCCTGTGACGTAATAACCCTAGTACTGGTTTTAGCCATTTGTTAAATAAGCGAGGGCTGAGGTTCACCCATTAGACAGTGCTCTAAACTGCCATAATTGCCCCATCCAGCTAAATTTCAAATATTTCCGATATTCTTTATGAACAGGCACTGAATAATATGCATCTTGAAGATCTATACATGCCATGTAACACCCTCTGGAAAACAATTGCTTGGTAGTAGCTAACGTTTCCATCTTAATATGATTATACTGCACAAATGGATTAAGTCCTGTCAGGTCCAAAATAATCCGACACCGACCATCTTTCTTTGGTCTAGGAAACACATTAGACACGAATTGATGGGTTTGATAAACTGTTTTCTCAATTACATCTTTAAAACATAATTTTGCTGTTTCAGCTTGAATCTCCAAATTCTCCCATTGTGAGAAAATGAGTGCCCGCTCTGGCTTATGCTGGGTGGGTGGACATAGGTTGCGAATAAATTAAATTTGAACCCCTTGTATACTCTGCAGTATAAACACGTTTGATGTTATTTTACACCATTCTTTGAGAAACCTGTGTAACTTCCCCCCAACTGGTAGGTAATTCTCACTCAATATGTTTTGACCAGAATCAGACCCACCTACCTCCATGGTTACCGGTGGAGTTCTGTGTTCCCTGGCTCTGGATGTAAAAGGCATGTTTGCCCATACTCCTGCTGGAGTGCGCCAGCTGTGCACATTAAATGGCCGGCTTGGTGCTTGTCTGGACCCGGTTTCAGCAAACCGTTTGTAAAGGTACTGTTGCCGAAAGGTTCTGCTGGTCACTGGCACCTTGAACACAAATAATGCCTTACTGTTGATGAAATGCAGTGAGCAAATGCGATAATTCCCAATATTTTCAATCTTGATATCTGCACGGCCAATGTTAGCCAAGCACTTTAGCTGTTGTTGTCCATTCAGCTCTCGCTTCTCTTTACTTTGATTTCTCTTCACTTTTGGAATTCTGAAGTACGATAGATGTCTCTCACGGTTCCACAATTATTTACAGTGCAAAAATTCACCATCTTGGCAGTTTTTAACAGGTAGGAAAGTACACGTTTCGTGTAATAGCAACATATATCGAAAGCTGCGATGTCCTCCAGATGGATTGAGTGGCTCCATGCGTCAAGCCCTTTGACCCGGTGACCTTACGTGCAACCCCCCTTTACACACATACACAGACTCTCAGACACACACTCGCACACACAGACACAGACACATACTCACTTACACACAGATACACACAGACTCACACACACACACACTCACACAGACTCGCACACCACAGACTCACACACAGACTCACACACACATGCAGACTCACACACACATAGACTCACACACAGACACAGACACAGACACAGACACACACACAAACATTCACTCACACACACCCATTCACACATAGCCAGACTCACTCACACACTCACAACCAATACTAAAATTTGGACATCTGGTGGCGCTGTTGCTAGCTGCCTCCGCCTTCAGTCCGGTATCTTTTTGTTTTTTTGTTATGTTTGAAGACGTTTTTTGTGGGTTTTTTAATGTCTTTATGTGAGGGGAAGAGGGTATGGTAAGGGGGATACCGTCCTCCAGTCGCTTCCTGGAGAGGATGCAACTATTATTTGAGTCGCGTCCTCGCCCCGTCACCCCCTCCCCCCCTCCCTCCTGCGGCCTACCTACTGGATTGGCGCGGCCGTTACTGCCGGGACTGACCAGAGCTCCAGCAGCAGCGGCGCAGCATTGGAAACATCGAGGGGCAGGCGATGCTTCACCGGGGATCGCCGTTTAGAGCTCCGGAGTGCTGGGCCCGCTGCATCGACATCGCGGAGCTGTGGTTCGCGGAGCTCCCAATGCGGGCGGCGCTGACCAACATCGTGGAGTCCTGCGACTCCGCCCGGCTCGGCCTGTTGACTTTCGGAGCCGCGGATTCCGGTGGGAGGTGGCTGATCTGGAGGTCCGGGCCGCTGAGGATGTTCTCCATCGGGGTTTCATCGTTGAGCGTCGTTCCCGGCGAGAGGGCCTGCGGGTGCACGGGAGGCCCCGACCACGGGTGAACATCTGGGAAGATCGGCAGGGAGGCTGGCTGGACTATGGTACCTTCCTTAACTCTGGTGCCGCTGTGGGGTTATGTTGTGTGTGGACTTCTGTGTTTGTGTTTTTTTTTAAATATGTTTATTTATTTATCAATTACTTTTATGTTACTGACTGTAAGGAAAATCCATTTTGTTGTCTCTAAAATTAAATAATGACAATAAATTGAATACAATTGTAAACAATACAAAATGCCAATGTGGTGAACATATTGTGTAAACCGAATGCCAACGTGGTGAACATAGTGTGTAAACCGAATGATTCAAACACTTAAAGCCTCCTGTTGAGGCTGCTGTGGTTGCTGAAGCAAAAACGTGCTTTAAATAATGTCCAACAAACACACTCACCATAGACAGAGCAGTCAGATCTCTTGAATTATTTAACAACGCCTTCACTGTGCCTTCTGCAGTCAGCGCCATCTTGCCACGAACCGGAAATGACGCACTCGCCGCCATCTTACCCCTAACCGGAAATGACATCAGTGGCGTCATCTTGCCACTAAGCGGAAGTCACGTAATGAGTGCCAATTTTGCAATTAGAATAGTCCAGATCTAATAAAATGTTTATTTACGCTTTATCCATCCGAAAACTGTTGCAAGCATTTTAAAAGCCAAGACAAATTGGCAAACACTTTAAAACCAATACATTTTCTGAAAACATTTCTTTTAAAACCAAGACAAACAATTTTGCAAACACTTTACAACCATACATTTTCTGCAAACACACACACACACACACACACACACACACACACACACACACACACACACACACACACACGCACAAAACCAATAGTAAAATGCCAAGTAACTTCAGAACGTGGTAAACATACACTGTGTAAACCGAATGATTCACACTTTTAAAGCCTCCTGTAAAGGCTGCTGCTGCTGAAGCAAAAGCGTGCTTTAAATAATGTCCAACAAACACACTCACCATAGGCAGAGCAGTAAGCTCTCTTGAATTATTCAGCAAAGTCTTCACTATGCCTTCTGCAATCAGTGCCATCTTGTCACAAACTGGAAATGACGCACTCAGCACCATCTTGCCGTTAACCGGAAATTACATCATCGGCACCATCTTGCCACTAAGCGGAAGTCACGGAATGAGCGCCTATTTTGCAATTAAACACAGTCCTGATCTAGTAAAATGTTTATTCACGCTTTATCCATCCAAAAACTGTTGCAACGATTTTAAAAACCAAGACAGGCAATTTGGCAAAGACTTTACAACCAATCCATTTTTCTGAAAACATTTTAAAAGCCAAGGCAATTTGGCAAGCACTTTACAACCAATCCATTTTCTGAAAACGTTTTAAAAGCCAAGGCAGTTTGGCAACACTTTACAACCAATACATTTTCTGCGTGCACACACACACTCACCCACGACCAACACTAAAATGGCAAGTAACCAGAATGTGGTAAACATACAGTGTGTAAACCGAATGATTCAAACGTTTAAAGCTGGCAAACAGTTTATAACCAATCCATTGATAACCTTAAAAATAAATTTAATTAAAACTATTTAATGATGACAGTAAAAATTAAAAACAAAGTAAAAATAAGTATTTTCATGAAACAGACGGCTTATTTCACAGAGTTGGTGAACCCTTTCAAATGAATAGGGTTATAGTGGTTTTCCTAACAATCCTAATGTAAAGCCAAGGAGCCAGCTATGATGGCCCTACAATTTCTCTCCTCAACTACTTGCCACGGAACCTGACAGTGAATTTGTGGTCAAGTGGACAGTCAAATTGCACAGGCACGACCTTAGACGCATTTCAGATTTTCATGGTAGTCCCTTCAGAATACTAAATGGGGAGGGGAAGTCTAGTAGTGGAAACCCAATGGAGGTGACAGTATTGATGAAGGTGGAGGAGAGGGTGAGGACATAAATGTGAATCCAACTGCAACTAGGCTGGAAATCGCAGATGCTGCATGCTAGCTCACTGGAGGCAGAGCTCATCAGCAGTTGCTCTTTTCAACAGACTTTAATTGGGGACTGGAATGGGATGCATGTTAGTTTGCTCACTGCGTTGTTTGGCCTGGCTGAGATTTTACATGAGGCGTTATTTACTTGGCGAAGTTATTTCCACTTGGCAAGAAGTTCTTGGACAGGCTTGATTCCAGGACAATCCACCGTTCATGAGGGCCACAAGGGTAGTTTTCAGCAGAGGGTATGATGATGATCAGCCATGATCATTTCCATAAGATGTTTACACAGGACAGCCAAAAGATGTTATATGAATATTCTCCTGTATTTACCATAGAGAAAGATATGGATGCAAGAGAACTCTGGAAAGTTAATAGCGATGTTCTGAAGAGACTCTATGTTACGGAAGCGAAGTGACTGGAGATCTTGAAATGCATGAACTCGTTCATGTCAATCAAGTTGCCTTATTGAGCTAGTCCCATTTCCCTGCACCTCTAAACGTTTCCTATCTAAGTACGTGTCTAAGTGTCTTTTACATGTTGTAATTGTACCTATCACTTTCACCTGCAGGTCCCTTTTCAGATTGGCAAGTATCTGAGAGACAGGACCTATGTGCATTCTAAAGGCAAGGACTGATTAGGGATAGCCAGTATGGCAGATAGTGCATGGGAGATCAAGGCTCATAAATTTGTTTGAGTTTTTTGAAGAGATGACCAAGAAGATTGATGAGGGCAGCATGGTGCCCATTGTATACATGGACATTAACTAGGCCTTTGACAAGGTCCCACATCGTAGGCTTGTCCAGAGGGGTAGATCATAGTCATAGAGAGTCATAGAGAGATACAGTGTGAAAACAGGCCCTTCGGCCCAACTCAGCCCACATCGGTTCCTACCCTTGTGTGAAAAATGTCCCAGCTACTGGTCCCACTTGCCTGTGTTTGGTCCATATCCCTCCAAACTTTCCTATCCATGTACCTGTCTAGCAACTGTGTCAAAGGAGAATTTGAAAAAGTCAATGGAATAGCCCAGCCTCAACTGGACATCTCAAAACCTCTGGCTGAGGAGCTTGTTCCATGCACCATCGGTAGTGGGAAACTGCTAGAGTCAGCAGCCTTTGTGTGGAAAAGCTTACCCCGTGGATCGGATTCCTATTAAATCTTTTCCCCTTCACCTAGGAGTAAACGGGAACAGGCTATGGGGTCCTCTGGTCCTCGAGTTGCGGGACATGAGATTGCAGGATGAACTAGCCAATTGGGATACAAAATTGGCTTCAAGGTAGGAGAGGATGTGGATTGTTTTTCAGAGGGTCTGGAGGGACCTGTAACAAATGATGTACAGTCTGGGACAGCTAATCTGGGTGCTGGGTCACACTTAAGGTTATTCTCCAGGACAAGGGGTCATTATTTATACTTTTTTAACAACTGGAAGGATAGTGAATCATAGTGAATCAACTAGGATATGATCAGCCATGATCATATTGAATGGCGGTGCTAGGTTCGAAGGGCCGAATGGCCTGCTCCTGCACCTATTTCTATGTTTCTATGTGAATGTAGGCAACATGTTCGTAAATTTGCAGATGACACAAACATTTCTGGTCTGGTGGACAGTGAAAAGGGTATCTGAGATTACATTGGGATCTTGGGCTTGAACTATTTCATACAAAGGGTGGTGTTTTTATAGAATGAGCTGCCAGAGTACGTGGCAGGAATGAGGTACAAATATGACATTTAAGTGACACAGGCAGTACATGGATAGGTAAGGTTTGGAGGGATTGAACCAGGCTCAGGAAAGTGGGACTAGGTCCATTCAGCAACTTGGTTGGCATAGATGAGTTAGGCCGAGGGAACTGTTTTCATGGAAACACTGCGCACCTATGAAAATGTAGAAACACATGCTGTCAGAAAATTGAAACAGTATCTGTGAAGTTGCGGTATTTCTTGTAAGACTAGCCTGTCAGCCTTCAACTTTCATTCCTCACATAATTGTTCGGTGCATGGTTTTGCTAATGACCATAAAGCACTTTGGGAAACAGGTGCATTTTGAATTAAATTAGCAAACTGCTATTAACCATACTCTTAATGAGAAATTCATGTATTTAAATTGTAACCATGGTTCTTCTTCAGCGTTTCCTGATCACTTCCTGATGTGGTTACGTTTATGCTGGAATTAATTGTATGCACAGATTTTTGTTTTGGGAGATTTACTCCAACAGTCTGCTGCAAAGTAAAATTATAATTCACTCGCCCCAAAAAAATGTGAAGATCAGCAAGCGTGAAAGATACATGCAATATCTGAATTTTTCACCCGATCAATCTCCATAAAATAAATTAATGCACTTTCCTGAAGACGCTAAATTATTATTAGTTGAGGCTTTACCTCATCAGAGTCCTTGCCATCTTGTAAACCTTCTTCAATAGCAAAGGCACAAAGACAATCTCAGAATCTTCCAGAGAGTGGTGAGTCTCCAGTCCATGATCTTGCCATCTGAATGTTTCTATGTAAAAGCATATTCAGTGTTTATGGAGAGAATGGATACATATTTCACAATTTAGCTGCTCTATCTAGTTGGAGACACGTTTCCATAATTAATCATATGATATATATCAATTATGTTGCTTAAATGTTTAGAAAATTATTTCATTTGCCAACTTCACTAAGTTGAAAAATTATAATGTCTCAGACATGACGATAAAAAGAAAAATCTTTTTTGTACAATAGCAATTTGTTTTCTGTGATTCTTGCATTGTGTTTTCTCCAAATGTTCCTGCTTATGTTCTGGACTCCAAAGTTTGTTTGTCTAGTGTTCGTAGAATCAGGAAGAAAGGACGATATTAATATGTGATTTGTGGGCACATGTCTAACATTATTAACTGAAAGATTGGGAGAGATAACGATTAACATTTGGGGTAATCAGGGACAGAATGCTTGTTAAGAAGTTTGTGGAAGGGGCAATGTTTGAGGAAAGAATATGAAATAGATAGGACAAAAATCATATTATGATAATTTGCACAGATATTTGGTTAGGAGATGATGGTGAGATCAGCGGGTATGCTATAGGTAAAGATTCTGCTTGGAAGATGGTACTGATGATGGAGACAATGGATTTCACAATTCGAGTCATAGTCATATGCAGCATGAAATCAGGCCAATACGTTGGCCCATCTAGTCCCACACAGTTATGCTGGAGTAGACATGGCTGCCGGCACAGAGCCGACTAAGACCGGAATTGGCCGCCCGTGTGTAGCTGACCGAGACCGGACTTGGCCGTACGCCGCCGAGACCTAGGCAGGCCGGCGACCGAGCAAGAAGAACCATCTGCAAACGAAGGGGGACTTCATCGAGCGAAGAGGGATATTGGTGAGTGGAGGGACGTCGATGAGAGTGGAAGGCTATCGGAGACCAGCCGGCTGTTGGCCATGGACGGGCCGCTGGAGTCCTGGCTGTCGGTCGAGGACATAGAGGGGCCTGGCATAGGGGGTCCACCAAGAACAAAGAGGGACTTGGCATTGGGAGCCGGCTGAGAGAACACAGAGGGACCTGGAGGGGGGAGGCACCGAGAGAATAAAGATGGGAGGGGTGGGGGTGGGAGGAAGAGGAACCATCGGGATTATGTTGAATACTTTTTCTAACTTTGTCACCATCCTATATATGGTGACTCATTGCATATTTGTGTATTGAATGCAAAAAAAAAATTCACTGTACCAAGTACACGTGATAATAAAATATCAATCAATCAATCAATTATTCAATCAATTCTGACTATGTTTTGATACTCATTTGCTTGCAATAGACAATAAGTGCAGGAGGAGGCCATTTGACCCTTCGAGCCAGCACTACCATTCAATGTGATCATGGCTGATCATCCCCAATCAGTACCCCGTTCCTGCCTTCTCCCTATATCCCCTGACTCCACTATCTTTAAGAGCCCTATCTAGCTCTCTCTTGAAAGTATCCAGAGAACCTGCTCCACCGCCCTCTGAGCCAGCGAATTCCACAGACTCACAACTCTCTGTGAGAAAAAGTGTTTTCTCGTCTCCGTTCTAAATGGCTTACCCCTTATTCTTAAACTGTGCTTCCTGGTTCTGGACTCCCCAAACATCGGGACCATGTTTCCTGCCTCTAGCGTGTCCAAACCCGTAATAATCTTATATGTTTCAATAAGATACCCTTTCATCCTTCTAAACTCCAGAGTGTACAGGTCCTTCCGCTCCATTCTCTCAGCATATGGCAGTCCCGCCATCCGGGGAATTAACCTTGTAAACCTACGCTGCACTCCCTCAATAGCAAGAATGTCCTTCCTCAAATTTGGGGACCAAAACTGCACACAATACTCCAGGTGTGGTCTCACTAGGGCTCTGTACAACTGCAGAAGGACCTCTTTACTCCTATACTCGACTACTCTTGTTATAAAGGCCAACATGCCATCCGCTTTCTTCACTGCCTGCTGTACCTGCATGCTTACTTTCATACACTGATGAACAAGGACCCCCAGATCCCGTCGTACTTCCCCTTTTTCCACCTTGACGCAATTTAGATAGTAATCTGCCTTCCTGTTTTTGCCACCAAAATGAATAACCTCACATTTATCCACAGTAAACTGCATTTGCCATGCATCTGCCCACTCACTCAACCTATCCAAGTCACCCCGCATCCTCATAGCATCCACCTCACACTTCACACTGCCACCCAGCTTTGTGTAATCTACAAATTTGCTAACATTACTGTAAACCATTCATCTAAATCGCTAATATATATTGTAAATAACTGTGGTACCAGCACCAAGCCTTGCGGCACCCCACTAGTCACTGCCTGCCATTCTGAAAGGGACCCGTTAATCCCTACTCATTGTTTCCTGTCTGCCAACCAATTTTCTATCCATGTCAGTATCCTACCCCCAATACCATGTGCTCTAATGTTGCCCACTAATCTCCCATGTGGGGCCTTATCAAATGCTTTCTCAAAGTCCAGGTACAATACATCCACTGGGTCTCCCTTGTCCATTTTCCTAGTTACATCCTCAAAAATTTCCAGAAAATTAGTGAAGCATGATTTCCCCTTCATAAATCCATGCTGACGAACCAATCCTGTTGCTGCTATCCAAATGTGCTGCTATTTCATCTTTGACTCCAGCACCTTCCGACCACCGATGTCAGGCTAACTGGTTTATAATCCTGTTTTCTCTCTCCCGCCTTTCTTAAAAAGTGGGATAACATTAGATACCCTCCAATCCACAGTAACATCCTGAATCTATAGAACAGGGGTCGGCAACCTTGTTCTGCGTAGGGGCCGGGACGCATGTCTGTGAGCGGATGGCGGGCCACATCTATCACGTGTACACATAGATCCCGCCCCCATCCCACCCCAAATGGAAGGCATCAAATCACCTGTTCACAGAAGGTAGACAAAAATGCAGGAGAAACTCAGCGGATGAGACAGCCTCATGCAATCCTTGCACGTCTCACCTGCTGCGTTTCTCCAGCAATTTTGTCTACCTTCGATTTTTCCAGCATCTGAAGTTCTTTCTTAAATGTGTTCACAGAAGGTGCGCAGCCGTGCCGGTGGCTTTGCGCAGGATGCTGTACAGCCGGAGCTCGGCCGCTCTCAGGACGGGCTGGATGAATACGGGAAACAAAATCTGCCTGCAGGCCGGATGATTTTGGGTTACGGGCCGCATTTGGCCTGGGGGCCGTAGGTTGCCTACCGCTGCTATAGAACATTGGAAAATAAAGCCTACGCTGCACTCCCCCAATGGAGGGGTAGGTGCAAAAATGACAGATCAAAGCAGACAATGATACAGAAATATAGAATGGTTCATTGTGAGCTGATGGGACAATGACAAGGACCATATATAAATATATATATATTTTTAATCACTTTATTTACTTATTTATTTTTTATTAGAAGCATTTAATACATCTTAATCATGATACGCAACATAATACATTTTGTGTACAACTTCTCTTTTTTTTCCTTTTATACACTTTAACCTATAATAGAAAAAAGAAAAGAGAAAGAAGAGAAGAATGAGAATAGTGGTGAAATGTAGTCCGCAGTGGTTGGTGTTAGATGAATGATGGTGGTTAAGTAGACTGCATGCTTGAGAATGTGAAAAACAAAAAGAAAAGAAAGAAAAAAGAAAATAAAACAAGGCCCCAAAGAGAAAAGGGCCTTAAGAAGGGAAAGGAAATAAGTTAAAAATTCAAAGAAGGTAGAGCTAAACAAAAAAGAAAGGGAATGTAACTAACTCATAACGATTCTCACCCATCACCTAGTTCTAAAACAATAACTTACTAGGGTTATGCTGCACCATATTATACTTGTAACAAATCAATAAAAGGTTACCATATTCTTAAGAATTGTTCTTGTTTTCCTGCTAGAACGAGTCTCATTTCCTCGAGATGTAATATTTCCGATATATTTGTGATCCACATTTTAAACGTTGGGATAGGAGCGTTTTTCCAGAATTTAAGTACAAGTTTTTTTGCCGTTATCAAACCATAGTTTAGGAAACATCTTTAAAATATGGTTAGTTCAGAACAGGCTTCCCTTGCTCCGAAGATAATCAATTCTGTGTTTGGGTCCAGTCTTAACTTAAATATTTTTGAAAAAGCTTTCAAAAATGTCCTTCCAAAAATTCTGATGTTTTGCACAGGAAGCAAATGAGTGTGCTATTGTTGCCTCTTTAGTTAGGCACTTATCACAGATGGGAGAGACGTTTGGAAAGATTTTATTTTGTTTTGTTTTTGAGTAATATAATCTGTGTACGATTTTAAATTGGATCAGTGTATGTCTAATGTTAATCGAACATTTATGTACATATGACATATAATCTTCCCATCTGTCCTTGGGAACTTCTTTAGCCAATTCTAGTTCTCATTCTTTTTTTATACCTTGAAGGTATATCTATATTTAGAATAGTATTATAAAAATATGATGTTAAATGATCCAATTCTACCTGTCTATTCATGCCTTGCTCTAGAAGGTCCAACTTCAAATTTTGATAATCTTGTGAGTGTTTTTTCAGATAATCTTGGGTTTGTATCTAAAATATCAGTTGTTTTCCAAATTATATTTAAGCTGTAAGTCTTGGAATGGTAAACATTTTACTTCTACATACAAATCTTCCCAAGTCTTAATTCCTAATCGTTCCCAGAGGGTGAACATTTTGTCAATAGTCGATGGCTTAAACGCCGAGTTGTTAGCTATCGATGAGAGAAGCAAAAGATTTCTTAATTTAACAGAGGATTTTATTTGTCCCCAAATTCGTATTGTGATGTGAATCATCGGGTTTCTCTTATATATTGTGTTCTTCAATTTTATTGGGGAGAAAATGATCGCTCCTATGTTAAAAGGAGTGCAATCCTCCTTCTCCATTATTGTCCATTCTGCATGTTGTGATGAACTATCCAACCAGTACATTATATTTTTAATCTTCACTGCCCAATAATAGTACGTAAAATTGGGAAGTGTGAGTCCACCATATTCTTTAGGTTTACATAAATGTCGTCTTTGAATTCTATGGGATTTATAGTCCCATATGAAATTTGTAATGAATGAGTCAATTTTTTAAAATAAGGTTTTAGGTATGTATGTAGGTATTGATTGGAATAAATACAGTATTTGTGGAAGAAAAATCATTTTAATGGCATTTATTCTGCCAATTAAGGACATCGGTAATGTTTTCCAAAATTGGATCGACATTGGTAATTTAGTAAGTAAGGGCAGATAATTTGCGTTAAATAGAGATTCATATTTTCTGGTAATTTGAATACCCAAGTATTTAAATCTTTCTGTAGTAATTCTAAAAGGGTATTTTAAAAGATGTATTGAGTTTTGTGGTTTTATCGTCATTATTTCGCTTTTATTCCAATTTATTCTATAGACAAGGACCATATTAATCAGTAAAATTATTCAGAAGGGAAGTGAAACTATTCGGCGAACTAGGGTGAGGAAGGGATGGAGAGAGAGGGAAACCAAGGGATACTTGAAGTTAGAGAAGTCAATATTCATACTGCTGGGTTGTGAGCTGCCCAAGCGAAATATGCGGTGCTGTTACTCGAATTCACATTGGGCCTCACTCTGACAGCGGAGAAGGCCCAGGACAGAGAGGTCAGTGTGGGAATGGGAGGGGGAGTTAAAGTGTTTAGCAACTGGAAGATCTCTTAGGCCTAGGTGGACTGGACAGATGCATTTCGCGAAACAATCGCTGAGCCTGCGCCTGGTCTAACCGATATATAGGAGTTGAGTCAAATAGTACCCTAACTTATGGAAGGACCATACAGAGACCTGACAACAAAAACTATTCCTGAGTCTGCTGCTGCGTGCTATCAAGCTTCAGCTCACAATGAACCATCCGATGGGAGCAGGAAGAAGAAGGAATGACCGTGGTGAGACGTCTTTTATTATATTGATTGTTTTCTGAGGCAGCATGAAGTGCAGATGCAGTCAATGGTGGGAAGTCTGGTCTATATCTACTAGACAACATCTACAATTTACTGCAGAACTCAGACAGCCAGCCCCGACAGTCTAAAGAGGAAGCCTACAGGAGCAGGGATGCAGACCTCTACAGGCAGGCAAAATACAAGCTGAGAGGAAGAATCAGAGCTGCCAAGGAAATGTTACAGGCCCGTACAAAGCTTTTCAAAAATCAGGGTGGTATGACAGGATTACAAAAATTTTAATGTGAAATAATGTGTGCGCTGTGCACATCACGAGCGCGAAGCATGAAGTCCCTCGATGCCGGGGTCCAGGGAGCGGCTTAAGGGCCCTGGAAGCTCAGGGGTTTTAGATGCTCTCTGACGCATTCTGAGCCTTATTTTGGAGCATTTTTACACCAAATTTATGACCAATATTTCAGAAATTAACAGGAATCTGAGAGGTAGCATTTTCACACAAAGGGTGGTGGGTGTATGGAACGAGCAGCCAGAGGGGGTAGTTAAGGCTGGGACTATTCTAATGTTTAAGAGACATTTGGACGCGAACATGGATAGGACAGGTTTAGATGGATATGGACCAAACGCGTGTGAGTGGGATTAATGTAGATGGGACATGTTGGTCGGTGTGGGCAAAGTTGGGCTGAAGGGCCTGTTTCCACACTGCATCATTCTATGACTAAAAATTAAGAAGAAAAATGCATGTTGATAAGTAGAGCAGATTTGAAAGAGGAGTGAAATGTAAAGGAGAGAGAGGTTTATGGGTGGAAAGGAACATACGAAAGGAGGGGGTAGAGTGGGCTTGGGCAGATGGGTGAAGGGAAAATAGACACAAAGTGCTGGAGTAACTCACTGGGTCAGGCCGCATCTGTGGAGAATATGAATAGGTGATGTTTCACAGAGTGCTGGAGTAACTCAGCGGGTCAGGCAGCATCTCTGGATAACATGGATAACGTGACATGTCACAGAGTGCTGGAGTAACTCAGTGGGTTAGGCAGCATCTCTGGAGAAAAGGAATAGATTATATTTAAGGTCAAGACCCTTCTTCAGTAACATTCATGGTGTGACATGCATAGACATTCCTAAATGTTACCCAAACCATCGTGAGCTACTTTGTTATGCTGCTTGCCCTCTCCTATAACGTCTCTGCTGCCTGGGACACAAGTGGAGAGGCTGTTTCTACTAGTGGGAGAGTCTAGGACCAGTGGCCACAGTCTTGGAATTAAGAGACATTCCCTTAGGAAGGAGATGAGCAGGAATTTCTTAAGTCAGAGGGTGGTGAACTGTGGAATTCATTGCCACAGACAGCTGTGGAGGCCAAGTTAATGGACATTTTTTAGGGGGAGATTGATAGATTCTTGATTGATACAGGTGTCAGAGGTAATGGGGAGAAGGCAGGTGAATGGGTTTGAGAGGGAAAGATAGACAGTCATAGAGTGATACAGTGTGGAAACAGGCCCTTCGACCCAGCATGTCCCATCTACACTAGTCCCACCTGCCCACATTTGATCCATATTTCTCCAAACCTGTCTTATCCATGTACTTGTCTAACTGTTTCTTAAATGTTGCGACAGTCCCTGCCTCAACTACCTCCTCTGGCAGCTTGTTCCATACACCTACCACCCTTTGTGTGAAAAATATACCCCTCAGATTCCTATTAAATCTTGTCCCCTTCACCTTAAACTTATGTCCTCTGTCCCTCGATTCACCTAGTCTGGGCAAAATACTCAACCATATCTATTCAAATCATGATTTTATACACCTCTATTAGATCATCCCTCATCCTCCTGTGCTCCATGAAATAGAGTTTCAGCCTACTCGACCTCTCCCTATAGCTCTGGCCCTCGAGTCCTGGCAACATCCTCGTAAATCTTCACTGTACCCTTTCCAGTTTGATGACATCTTTCCTATAACATGGTGCCCAGAACTGAACACAATATTCTGATTGAGGCCTCACCAACTTCTTTTGCAACTGCAACATGACTTCCCAATTTCTATACTCAGCCTGACCCGCTGAGTTACTCCAGTACTTTGTGAAACATCACAGAACAGGGCAAGATTAGCAAGTTTGCTGATGATACAGAAGTGAGTGGTTTTGCAGACAGTGAAGATGGGGTTGTGAAAGATTGCAGCAGGATCTGGATCAATGAGCCAGGTGGGCAGAGGAATGGTTGATGGTTACAGGGTTCCTTGAAGGTCGAGTCGCAGGAACATCAGGTGGTCAAAAAGTATTTTGGCACTTTGGCCTTCATCAGTCAGAGTGTTGAGTATAGAAGTTGGGAGGTCATGTTGCAGTTGTATAAGACGTTGGTGAGACCGCATTTAGAATATTGTGTTCAGTTCTGGGCACCATGTTATAGGAAAGAAGTCAAACTGAAAAGAGTACAGAGATCCCCATCCTGGATCAGTCCAATCAGGGTTGTGTCATCCGCAAACTTGAGAAGCTTGACAGATATGTCTATGGAGGTGCAGTCATTGGTGTAGCGAGAGTAGAGGAGAGGGGAGAGTATGCATCTTGCGGTGCTCCAATGCTGAGCGTTTGCAGGTCCGAAATATGCTTTCCCAGCCTCACATGCTGCTTCCTGTCTGTCAGAAAGCTGGGGATCCACCACCAGAGGGGTTCAAGCACAGTCAACTCAGAAAATTTGGAGTGTAGTAGCTCTGGCACAATGGTGTTGAATGCAGAGCTAAAATCAACAAACAAAATCCTCGCATAGGTCCCCTGGCGATCTAGGTGCTGGAGGATGAAGTGCAGGCCCAGATTGACTGCGTCATCCACAGATCTATTGGCCCAATATGCAAACTGCAGAGGGTCCAGCAGGGGGATTGTGATATTTTCCAGCTTGACCAGCACAAGCCATTCAAGGATCTTCATGACTACAGAGGTCAGTGCGACAAGCCTGTAGTCATTAAGACCAGTAATCCTTGCCTTTTTGGGTACAGGGACAATAGTGGAGACTTTGAATCCTAATGGCAAATATACAGTCCCTTGAAAATAAAGTGGAGGACTTAAGGGCAAGGCTGCTTCATCAAAGGGAGCTGAGGGAATGCTCTGTTCTGTTTCACAGAGAAATGGCTCACCCCCAGCTCCCCAGACTCAGCGGTCCAGCCTGAAGGGTTCTCCATCCACCGTATGGACTGTACACTGGTATCTGGGAAAGGGAGAGGAGGGGGCATCTGTCTCATGGTCAACTCTGCGTGGTGCTCAGACGTGGCAGTCCTGTCCAACTCCTGCTCTCCACACCTCGAACATCTGGCGGTGAAGAGCCGTCCCTTCTACCTTCCGAGGGAATTCACCTCCATCCTCCTGACCGCGTCTACATCCCACCCCAGGCAGAGGTCCGTCTGGCACTGGAGGAGCTGCAAGCCATGGTCAACAAACACCAGACGTCTTACCCCGAGGCATTTACCACCATTGCTGGGGACTTCAATAAGGCAAATCTAAAGAAATCACTCCCCAACTTCCACCAACATGTCTCCTGCTGCACCAGTGGGCCAAACACCCTCGACCACTGCTACACCACCATCAAGAACGCCTACTGCTCTATCCCTCACCCTCACTTCGGTAAATCCGACCATACCGCAGTGCTGCTTCTCCCTGCCTACAGGCAGTATTTAAAGAGCGCATCCCCAGAGGTGAGGACAGTACAGAGCTGGTCGGGGGGGTGGGGGCAGAGGAACAACTGCAGGACTGTTTGGAGTCTGTAGACTGGGCAATGTTCAAGGACTCGGCAACAGACTTGAATGAATACGCCACAGTCGTTACAGACTTCATTAAGAAATGTGTGGAGGACTGCATCCCCACCAAAACCTTCCGGGTGTTTGCCAATTAGAAACCTTGGATGAACTTTGAGATCTGCACTCTTCTGAAGAGCAGACACCGGGCATTCATGTTTGATGACACAGTGATCTACAAGAAGTCCAGATACGACCTTGGTAAGGCCATCAAAAAGGCGAAAAGGGACTTCTACTCCAAGCTGGAGGATGAGACAGATGTTCGGCAGCTGTGGCGGGGCCTGAATGCAATCACCTCCTACAATGAGCTTTCTAACTTCTACAGGTGCACAGTAGAGAGCATGCTGACCGGTTGCATCGTAGCTTGGTTCGGCAACTTGAGCGCCCTGGAGGGGAAAAGACCACAAAAAGTAGTAAACACTGCCGAGTCCATCATTCGCTCTGACCTCCCTTCCATCAAAGGGATCGATCGCAGTCGCTGCCTCAAAAAGGCTGGCAGCATCATCAAGGACCCATGCCATCCTGGCCACACACTCATCTCCCTGCTACCTTCAGGTAGAAGGTACAGGGGCCTGAGGACTGCAACGACCAGGTTCAGGAATGGCTACTACCCCACAGCCATCAGGCTATTAAACTTGACTCGGACAAAACTCTGAACATTAATACCCCTTTATCTGTTATTTGCACTTTATCAATTTATTTATTCATGTATGTATTTCCGTATATAATGGTATATGGACACACTGATCTGTTTTGTAGTCAATGCCTACTATGTTCTGTTGTGCTGAAGCAAAGAAAGAATTTCATTGTCCTGTCAGGGACACATGACAATAAACTCTTTATTTTGAAGCAGGCAGGGACAATAGTAAGATTAAACGAGAACTTACCAGTTCGAAGTTTGATCGTTATTTTATGAGGAGTAACGATGAGGGATTACGTGAAGAAGCCCCGCCTGGCGCTAGAACGGCATACTTCAAAGCAGCGGCATGAAAAACACAAAACACAATAGCCGGAGTAAGATAGTAAGGCTCATCATAGATTTAGAACTACCAGATGATCATTTATTTTATGAGGGTGTGGAGTGGAGGGCACGTAATCCCTCATCGTTACTCCTCATAAAATAAAGATCAAACTTCGAACTGGTAAGTTCTCGTTTAATCTTACTATTTTACTTCGGAGTCACGTGAGTGACTACGTGAAGATTTTGAAGCTTCTGTGTTTACCATGTCGTAGAATTCTTCCATACGACAGTCCGGCTAGGTCAACACATACATGAGTAAAAACCTTTTACCAGACTAGTTTTAGTTCTTTCCATAAATCTTTTCATGATAAAAGAACATATAATAACCCTCTTTTTACATCTGAGGGAACCATTACAAAGTGATAAAAGATATAAGTGATAACATAATTGATTATATCAATCAATAGTGAAACAAAGCAGGTGATTATAGTGAACCCAACACCGCGTGTCCAAAGCCTGTCATTGTGTGAACAGGTTTATTGTAGAACTTTGAAAACGTTTCTTCTTTACACCACCCTGCGGTTTCTAAAATATGTTCGAGTGGTACGTCCTGTAACTTCGCCGCGGATATAGCTGCTGCCCTGGTGGAGTGAGATTTGAACACATCAATGTCTACTCCTGCTAAAAGTAACACCTGTTTTAACCACCTTGAAATTGTTTGCACTGAAACTTTTGTGTGTGGTTTCTTATGCGTAATCATTAATGTTTTTTCATCACCTCGAAGAGTTTTGGTAACTTTTACATAATTATTCAAATGTTTAACTACACACAACGTTGGATCAATGGGGTAAGATTGAAACATTACCTTTGCTCCAGTTCTCCCTGGTCCGCTTTGTTTGATCAGATCGTAAACATAGAACACAATGTTATCTGCAGTCACATGCAAACAGTCTAAACGTAGCATTTGTAATGTTTGCACCCTTTGAGCTGAAACCAATGCCATTAACATTACTAATTTAAATGTTAACTTTTCCAATGACAAACTTCGATTGGAGTCCATTGCCTAAGTAAAGTAAGTACAATGCTGACATCCCAAATTTCTGTATATCTTGGTTTGGGTGGATTTTTGTTAAAGATTCCTTTCATAAATCTGGATATTAATGGATGTGATCCAATTGATTTCTGGTCAGAGATTTATCCTAAATATGATAAAGCACTACGTGCACTATTAATGGCACTATAACTTAAGTGTTGTTCAAAATGCAACTCGGCAAGGAACTCCATGTTTGCAATGTTCACAGTATGATAGGATATATTTGATTGTCTACAAAAATTTTCCCATTTCTTTATATGTGTCATATATTGTCTCGGAGTGCTATCTCGCCATGATGCGACTATAATATCCATAGTTCTATCCGACAATCCAAGCTCTTGTAGTGGTCTGGTCAAAACCTGCAGATTAACAAATTCATATAAGCATGTAATGGATGAATTTCTTTGGTTACTGGTTTTATCAATAAATCACTGCTGCTAGAAATTGACATATATGGTTCTTTAATCATGTTTAACATCAATGGGAACCATGGTTGTGTCGGCCAATTTGGAATCACCAATAATCCTGTGGCAGAATCTTGTTCTATTTTCTTCAGACATTGCTGAACCAGAGCAAATGGCGGAAAGGCATAAAAGAACATATTCCCCCAGCGTAGTGAAAAAGCATCTACTGCTACTGGATCTGGTTCCCAAGACACATATTTAGGCAATTGATGATTTAGTCTTGATGCAAACTGATCAATGTCTGGTAACCCATATTGAAACACAATTTTACTGACAATTACTGGGTTCAACATCCATTCTGTGTTGTCTTTAAACATCCTTGATCTATTGTCTGCCACCACATTGTCTTTACCTGGGATGTAATTTGCCGAAATCCAAATTTGGTGCTTAATATACCACTGCCATATCTGATTGACCAAACAATCACATGATACCGATCTGACTCCACCCATGTGATTAATATATGCAACAGCTGTTTTATTGTCTAATTGTATCAGTACATGCAGATTCTTTTTTGTAGAACAATAGGCTTTCAACCCATAAAATGCACCTAATAATTCTAAATAGTTAATACCATATGTTTGGAGAAACATTTCCTCTTGGACAGTCCATCTGCCCCCACAGCTGGTGAATGAATCTGTCGCCCCCCATCCGAGAGCACTAGCATCTGTTTGTAAAATGACTTCAGGCTGCTGTATCAGAATGTTTTTAGCAGCTTTTGGGACATTTTCAATCCACCATTGTAATTCCAATAAAGCTTCTTTTGTTAATTGCATAGGCCTATCAAAATGGCCTGCTCTCTTTTTTAGAGCTCTTATTTTGTCCCTTTGAAGGTTTTGGTAATGTAATGGACAAAATTCTATGCAGGAAATGCTGCCACTAATTTACCAATAACCTTTGCTACTTCTCGGATGGAGGGATAAGGTTTGTGAATGAGACCCCTACAGGTCACTAAAATATCATCAATCTTATCTGTTGGCAAAGTTACTAACATAGTAACTGAATTAATCACAAACCACAAATAGTTAATTGACTGTGCTGGCTGCAGCTGGGACTTAATTGGATGAATCAAAATACCTAACTTCTGAAATAAAGTTTTAGTTGCTGAAACTGATTTTTCAGATGATTCCTGATTACTATTGATGATTAAAATGTCATCCAGATAAGCCATAATGATGTGTTTTTGTGCTCTTAATTGTGCTAAAGCTGGTTTCAACAGCTTTGTAAAGAGCCTGGGAGCTGAACTTAACCCATTTGGTAAAGCTTTGAATTGCCACAGCTGTCCCAGCCAATTAAATTTTAAATACCTTCGAAAGAACTGATGTATTGGTACTGAATAGTACGCATCCTTTAAATCAATTGTAGCCATATAACAACCTGCTGATATCAAATGTCTTGCAGTTTTGAATGTTTCCATCTTAAAATGTTTATACTCGACAAATTTATTAAAGTTTGTAAGGTCCAGAATAATTCTGCAACCACCATCTTTTTTACTTCTTGGAAATATATTTGACACAAATTGATGCTCATGTTCAACAGTTTTTTCAATAACAACTTTTTTTAACAATTTGTCAATTTCCACATTAATTTCTGCCTCTTCAATTGCAGAAAACATAAAACCATAAGCAGGTTTATTTTGTACCGGAGAATTAACACCTTCTTTGAATGTAATAGTAGCTCCTGAAACTGTTTGTAAAATAAACCGATCAGATGTGATGCCAAGCCATTCATCATAAAACATTTGTAATCTCCCTCCAACTGGAGATTTGTCCACAGTTTACTTAAGAATAGAATACATTTTTTGTACCTCTCCATATGAACGTGGTGGTCTCCTTCTCCCCGTATACGGGTGAACATTAGGCTGTGTCGGATGATAATATTTTCTTATCATATTCCTGCCTCTGTTTCCAAAATCAAATCCCCTTCTTGACGAAAAATACCTTTTTTGTCCAAAGACGAAAGGTCTCATGTGGCTAATAGATTTAGCCTCTTCATCCATATCTCTTATTTGCTTAGGCAGGTTCTCTCCAAATAGATAACCAGGAGCTTGAACACCACTTGATCGACACAGACTTGCAAACCTTGGATTAAATATGGGCCGAATCGCAATTTTCCTCATACAATTAATTTCATAGAAGGAATTGCATAATAAGCCCAAAGTATCTTTTTGGATTTTATCCATCTCCAACCCCTCCATTTGCCTCCCAAAAGCAGTAATGGCAGCTGAAATCAATTTGAGGATTCTTTGAAATCTTATTTCTTGTCCTCTCATGCCTGGAGTCATAGGCGTCCATATAGATGGATTAACAGTAGGTACCTTCAATGAGGTGCAATTTTCCAGTGTTTTATATAATTCTGCTGTTTCAATCATCACAGAATCTTGAAGTTGGTGAGATACCATATAATTAATACTGGCAGCCAGGTTTTCTTCCATAGCCTCACCACTTCCTTCAGGTATAGCAAAATCTTTTGCCATATCAGGCACATCTGGCCTCCTCTTTTTTATTCGTGGTGTGCACTCATAATCCACATCACCACTTGCAGGGTCTGTCTTTTGCAGCCCTGATACACTTGGAATTATATCCAATGAGACTTCCTCCGCCCTTAATCCTGGGTCTGGAGTTTCAAATTCCCAATTTGGCACATAGGCATATTCTGTATATTCAAACCCCTCGGGGTCATTTTGGGAAACTTCTGGGTACTGTGACCCTTGTCTCATTATATTTTGGAGCACTTTCTCCATATGTTCCATTTTTAGCCATATAGCTTTATTATCCGGAGGACTTTCATTATCAGAGTCATTATCAGAAACCACGGGCCTCACGGATTTCTTTTTACTTTTTCTAGGAACATTTTCCTCCGTGGTTTGCATTTATGGAGAAATTATAGTCTCACTAATGGGTAAATCAGCGGCCACCGGTATCGGAACCGGATCCGCACTAAACTCTTGTCCCGACTCCTTAGCTTCACCCCGGGACGATCTTTTTACACGCAAAATTTTCCTTTGAGACTTCTCCATTTTTCTTTTTCATTATCTGGCTAAATCAGTACGCCAGCGTGACTCTGATTTTAAATTTTACTTTCTCTTTTGCTGGTTTTACCAGCGTAACGTCTTTTTTAGAATGTCCCCTATTTTCCTTGCACTTACCTGCGGGTCCGTTCCGGCCGCTGCGAGGAGCTGCGCTCTGCAGCTCTTGCTTCTGCCGTCAGCGTCGACATGACTGAGTCCCCTGCAGTCATCTCCCTCCTAAACAGATATACCATTTTGGATACTGTTGGTGGAGATGGCTCATCAGGGGAAGGCAGCAGCAGCCAAGTTCATGGCACCATTGGTGGCTCTGTGGCACAGGAGGGGAGAAAGAAGAGTGGAAGGGCTATTGTAATAGGGGAATCAATAGTAAGGGGAATAGATAGGCGTTTCTACGGCCGCAAATGAGACTCCAGGATAGTATGGTGCCTCCCTGGTGCATTGGGTCAGGGATGTCACTGAACGGCTGCAGGACATTCTGGAGGAGGGGGTGAACAGCCAGCTGTCGTGGTGCACATTGGCACCAACGATATAGGTAAAAAACAGGATGAGGTCCTACAAGGTGAATTTAGGGAGCTAGGAGATAAACTCTAAAGTAGGACCTCAAAGGTAATAATCTCTGGACTCCTACCGGTGCCACGTGCTAGTCAGAGTAGAAATAGGAGGATATTGCAGTTGCATACGTGGCTTGAAAAATTGTGCCGGGGGAGGGATTCAAATTTCTCGGGCATTGAAACCAGTTCTGGGGGAAGTGGGACCAGTACAAACAGGACAGTCTGCGCCTGGGCTTGAAGGGAACCAATGTCCTTGGGGGAGTGTTTGCTGGTGCTGTCAGGGAGGATTTAAACTAATGTGGCAGGGGGATGGGAGCATGAGCAGAGAGACAGAGGGATGTAAAATTAGGGTAGAAGCAATAGGTAGCAAGGTGAAAAGTAAAAGTGGCAGGCAGAAAAATCCAGGGCAAAAATCTAAAAGGGCCACTTTTCAACATAATTGTATAAGGGGTAAGAGTGTTGTAAAAACAAGCCTGAAGGCTTTGTGTCTCAATGCAAGGAGCATTCGTAATAAGGTGGATGAGTTGAATGTGCAGATAGTTATTAATGAATATGATATAGTTGGGATCACGGAGACATGGCTCCAGGGTGACCAAGGCTGGGAGCTGAACATCCAGGGATATTCAATGTTCAGGAGGGATAGACAGAAAGGAAAAATAGGTGGAGTAGCATTGCTGGTTAGAGAGGAGATTAACGCAATAGAAAGGAAGGACATTAGCTTGGAGGATGTGGAATCGTATGGGTAGAGCTGCAAAACACCAAGGGGCATAAAACGCTAGTGGGAGTTGTGTGCAGACCACCTAATAGTAGTAGTGGAGTTGGAGATGGCATCAAACATGAAATTAGAAATGCGTGCGACAAGGGTAAAACAGTTATAATGGGTGAGTTCAATCTACATATAGATTGGGTGAATCAAATTGGCAGGGATGCCGAGGAAGAGGATTTCTTGGAATGTATAAGGGATAGTTTTCAAAACCAACATGTAGAGAAACCAACGAGAGAGCAGGCTATTCTAGACGGGGTACTGAGTAATGAGGAAGGGTTAGTTAGCAGTCTTGTTGTGCGTGGCCCCTTGGGCAAGAGTGACCATAATATGGTTGAGTCCTTCATTAGGATGGAGAGTGACATTGTTAATTCAGAAACAAGGGTTCTGAACTTAAAGAAAGGTAACTTTGAGGGTATGAGACATGAACTGGCCAAGATAGACCGGCAAGTGATTCTTAAAGGGTTGACGGTGGATATGCAATGGAAGGCATTTAAAGACTGCATGGATGAACTACAACAATTGTTCATCCCAGTTTGGCAAAATAATAAATCAGGGAAGGTAGTTCATCCGTGGATAACAAGGGAAATCAGGGATAATATCAAAACAAAAGATGAAGCATACAAATTAGCCAGAAAAAGCAGCCTACCAGAGGACTGGGAAAAATTCAGTCCAGCATAGGAGGACAAAGTGCTTAATTAGGAAAGGGAAAATAAATTATGAAAGAAAACTGGCACGGAACATAAAAATGGACTGCAAAATTTTTTATAGATATGTGAAGAGAAAAAGGTTAGTTAAAACAAATGTAGGTCCCTTGCAGTCAGAAACTGGTGAATTGATCATGGGGAACAAGGACATGGCAGACCAATTGGATAACTACTTTGGTTCTGTCTTCACGAAAGAAGACATAAATAATCTGCCAGAAATAGCAGGGGACCGGGGGGTCAAATGAGATGGAGGAACTGAGTGAAATCCAGGTTAGCCGGGAAGAGGCGTTAGGTAAATTGAATGGATTAAAGGCCGATAAATCCCCAGGGACATGTAGGCTGCATCCCAGAGTACTTAAGGTAGTAGCCTCAGAAATAGTGGATGCATTAGTGATAATTTTTCAAAACTCTTTAGATTCTGGAGTAGTTCCTGAGGATTGGAGGGTAGCTAATGTAACCCCACTTTGTAAAAAGGGAGGGAGAAAGAAAACGGGAAATTATAGACCAATTAGTCTAGCATCGGTAGTGGGGAAAATGCTAGAGTCAGTTATTAAAGATGAGGTAGCAGCGCATTTGGAAAGCGGTGAAATCATTGGACAAAGTCAGCATGGATTTATGAAAGGTAAATCATGTCTGACGAATCTTATAGAATTTTTCGAGGATGTAACTAGTAGAGTGGATAAGGGAGAACCTGTGGATGTGTTATATCTGGACTTTCAGAAGGCTTTCGACAAGGTCCCACATAAGAGATTAGCATACAAACTTAAAGCTCACGGTATTGGGGGATCAGTATTGATGTGGATAGAGAACTGGCTGGCAGACAGGAAGCAAAGAGTAGTAGTAAATGGGTCATTTTCAGAATGGCAGGCAGTGACTAGTGGGGTACCGCAAGGCTCAGTGCTGGGACCCCAGCTATTTACAATATATATTAATGATCTGGATGAGGGAATTGAATGCAACATCTCCGAGTTTGCGGATGACACGAAGCTGGGGTGCAGTGTTAGCTGTGTGGAGGATGCTAGGAGGCTGCAAGGTGACTTGGATAGGTTGGGTGAGTGGGCAAATGCATGGCAGATGCAGTATAATGTGGATAAATGTGAGGTTATCCACTTTGGCGGCAAAATCAGGAAGGTAGATTATTAACTGAATGGTGGCCGATTAGGAAAAGGGGAAATGCAACGAGACCTGGGTGTCATGGTACACCAGTCATTGAAAGTAGGCATGCAGGTGCAGCAGGCTGTGAAGAAAGTGAATGGTATGTTGGAATTCATAGCAAAAGGATTTGAGTACAAGAGCAGGGAGGTTCTACTGCAGTTGTACATGGTCTTGGTGAGGCCACACCTGGAGTATTGCGTACAGTTTTGGTCTCCTAATCTGAGGAAAGACATTCTTGCCATAGAGGGAGTACAGAGAAGGTTCACCAGACTGTTTCCTGGGATGGCAGAACTTCCATATGAAGAAAGACTGGATAGATTCAGCTTGTACTCGCTGGAGTTTAGGAGATTGAGGGGGGATCTTATAGAGGCTTACAAAATTCTTAAGGGGTTGGACAGGCTAGATGCAGGAAGATTGTTCCTGATGTTGGGAAACTCCAGAACAAGGGGTCACAGTTTAAGGATAAGGGGGCAGTCTTTTAGGACCGAGATGAGAAGATCTTTTTTCACACAGAGAGTGGTGAGTCTGTGGAATTCTCTGCCACAGAAGGTAGTTGAGGCCAGTTCATTGGCTATATTTAAGGGGGAGTTAGATGTAGCCCTGTGGCTAAAGGGAATAGGGGGTATGGAGAGATGGCAGGTACAGGATACTGAGTTGGATGATCAGCCATGATCATATTGAATGGCGGTGCAGGCTCGAAGGGCCGAATGGCCTACTCCTGCACCTATTTTCTAGGATTCTATTATTCTATGATTTCCCACCCCAACCATCACTTCACACCGACTCTAACACTTCAAGCCTGACCCCAGTCTGCAAAAACTGGACCCTTCTGCACCCACTTCACCCCAATCACCACTTCACACCTATTTAAAGCAAGAATCCTGGTTGAAAAGACTGGACCCTTTCCCACCCACCTCTCTCCTATCACCACTTAACACCCTATCACTGCAAAAGACTGTGGCCTCATCCACTACCCACCCTCTCTGTGCTGTACAACATCACTTCCCCATCATCAACAATAAAAAGAGAGGAGGTGGAGAGGCTGTTCAGAAGACAGAAAAGCTGGAAATCTACAGGACCGGACAATGTTTCCTCCTCTGCTCTCAAGCTTTGTGTCGAACAACTGGCACCGGTCTTCACTGACATTTTCAACCAGTCCCTGCAAACCTGTACTGTCCCTGCCTGCTTCAAAGTCTCCACTATTGTCCCTGCACCCAAAAAGGCAATGATTACTGGTCTTAGTGACTGCAGGTCTGTCACATTGTAGTCATGAAGACCCTTGAGAGGCTTGTGCTGGCCAAGCTGAAAAATATCACAAAGCCCTTGCTGTACCCTCTGCAGTTTGTATATCGTGACAATGGATCTGTGGATGACACAGTCAACCTGGGCCTGCACTTCATCCTCCAGCACCAAGGCCGCCAGGGACCTATGCAAGGATTTTGTTTGTTGATTTGAGTTCTGCATTCAACACCATTGTGCCAGAGCTATTACACTCCAAACTTTCCAAGTTGACTGTGCCTGAACCCCTCTGATGGTGGATCACCAGCTTCCTGACAGACAGAAAGCAGCATGTGAGGCTGGGAATGCACATCTCAGACCTGCAGCAAAGGAGCACCGCAAGGCTGCGTACTCTCCCCTCTCCTCTACTCTCTCTACACCAATGACCGCACCCCCACTAACTTCTCTGTCTAGCTTCTCAAGTTTGCTGATGACATAAGCCTGATTTGACTGATGCAGGATGGGGAGGAACCCGCCTACAGACAGGAAGTGATACAGCTGCCGTCCTGGTGCAATCGCAACAACCTGGAGCTCAATGCTCTGAAGACAGTGGAATTGATTGTGGACTTTAGGAGAGCTCCCCCTCCCCTCACTGCACTCACCACCAACAACACCACAGTCACATCTGTGGAGTCTTTTAAGTTCCTGGGAACAATCATCTCCAAGGACCTTAAATGGGGGGCCACCATCGACTCCAGTCAAAAACTCACAACAGAGGATGTACTTCCTGCTGCAGCTGAGGAAGCACAATCTGCCACAGGCAATGATGGTCCAATTTTACACAGCCATCGTAGAGCACAAGCCATCGTCGGGACTGGTGCCGCCGAGTGTTGGACAGACTATCGTCTCATCTCGTCCACCATGAGAATGAAGATTCGGCCCAAAAGGAAACATCAAAGTCATAACACCATCAAGAAATTCAAAGTTGACGTTCTTCAAGACATCAACCAAGTACAGAAGTTTCAACAAAAATTTCAAGAACAACTGCCTCAACAAATCCCACCATCTGTCAAAGAACTCTGGAATCTATCGAAGAACACTAACATATATGCAAGGAAACAATTGGGTTCAAGTAAAAACAACATCAGGATTGGTTCGACGATAATGACAAACAACTACAACAACTCATCGATGAAAAGAGAAAAGCTTTCATCGCCTTACAAAATGACCAACAGTCGGTTACCAAAAGGAAATGCTATCAGGAATGCAAGGTTGCAGTCCAGAAGAGCACCCAAAACCTGAAAAACCAATGGTAGAGGGAGAAAGCTCAGGAAATCCAACAACTGGCAGACACCAACGACACTCAAGGCTTTTTCAATGTCACCAAAGCCATTTTTGGTCCATTCACGGTCAAGCCCCTCTCAATAGCAAAGATGGGTCAACCATCCTGAAGAGCAATGCTGACATCAATTCTAGATGGAGGGAGCATCAAAGTTGAAGATCGAAATCAAACCACCTCATTTGACAGGAATGTGATCAACAACATTCCAAAGCAGACTGTTGACGACTCCCTAAGCAGAATACCCACCACTTGAAGACGTCAAAGAAGCTATCAAAACCTTGAAAAACAACAAGGGAGCTGGACTTGACGGAATACCAGCCGAGGTCTACAAAATTGGAGGTAACCTGCTCCATTCCCAACTGCAACAACTTCTCACAAGATCTGGATAAATGAAGACATACCAGGAGACTTTAGAGACTCAGCAATCATTGCCATCTGTAAAAGGAAAGGTGATCGATCTGACTGCGGAAACTATCGTGGAATTTCCCTATTAGCAACAGCAGGCAAGGTCATTGCCCGCATTATGAACAACCAACTCAAAGCCTTTAGCCGAGAAGATTTCCAGAGACACAAGCCGGTTTTAGACCATCACGTGGAACAGCCAACATGATCTTCACAATGTATCAACTTCAAGGAAAATGTTGTGAACAACTTCAATCTTTGTACATGGCATTCATCGACCTCACTAAGGCCTTCGACTTGGTATCAAGGGAACTCTTATAGGACATCCTATCCACCTTTGGATGCCCTGAAAAGTACATTTGAATCCTGAGACTCCTTCATAATGACATGCTTGACACATAGTCATGGTCAGCAACAGCAACTGTGAGCTGTTTCAAGTGAAACAGGGATGCGTGATTGCCCCAACATTGTTCACCATCTTCATTGTGACAATCATCCACATCATCCAGGATGACCTACCCCCAGGAATCGAAATCGTCTACAGAACAGATGGCAGACTTTTCAATCTTGCCCGTCTCAAGTCCAAATCTAAGACATCTATGAGCTCCCTCATCGAGTTCCAATATGCAGACGACAACTGTGTTGCAGCTCTCTCACAAAATCATCTGCAACAGATCCTGATGCCTTCAACAGTGCATACACGAAACTCGGACTTACCATCAACTCCACGAAGACTCAGGTTATCTACCAATCGTCACCAACTGAGACAAATCGGAAAGAACTGTCAATTCAACTTGGTGAAACAACCCTGGAAAATGTGGATCACTTTCTGTACCTTTGAAGTCATCTCTCCTCCAATGTCGACCTTGATGACGAGAACCAAAATCATCTTAAGTGTGCTAGAACAGCTTTTGGACGTCTTCGAACGAGAGTCTTTCAAAATCATGACATCCGAACCAAAATGTTAGTGTACAAGGTACTGGTGATTCCAACGCTCCTGTATGCATCAGAAACCTGGACAACATACCAACGCCATCTGAAAACACTTGAAAAGTTCCATCAATGATGTCTTCGAAGCAGCTTAAATATCAGCTGGGAAGACAGAAGAACCAACGTCAACATGCTGAATGAAGCAAAAACATCTAGCATCGAATCATTCGTCATCAAGAACCAACCAAGGTAGGTTGGTCATGCTGTTCAGATGGAAGACGAGCATCTACCAAAGCAAACATTCTATTCCCAGCTTAAAGAAGGCAAACGTAAAAGAGACAGACAAAAGAAGAGATTCAAAGATGCCTTAAAAGCCAGCATGAAGAAATGTGAAATCGACATCGACAATTGGGTAACCAATACCAAGGACAGGAAACTCTGGCAAACCATCATCCAAGAAAGAACAGACCTTGAAAGCCAAGAGATGTGCAGAATTAGAAGAAAAGAGAAGAAAACGGAAAGAGAGGCAGCAACAAACAAAGCCCGATCTTCCATCTGGAATTACCTGTCCTGAATGCTGAAGATCTTTCAAAGCCAGGATTGGACTCATAAGCCACCTGAAAGTCCATAAAAACAACAGAACATAGACCATCATCCTCGACATCGAGCAGGCACGTGCCGTGAGTAATTACTCAAGGTAGGCAGTCAGTCGGGTTTAAAAAAAAATCTTAACCGCGCATGCGCAGATTGTTCTTTCCGTAAAAATAAAAAATAAAAATAAGTAACAATTCAATTTGCCCAAGGCTTCTAAATCGCCTTCATTTTTTCATTACTGAATGGGTGGGGGATGGAGGATGATGGCAGGTGGAGAGATGGTGGGAAAAACGGGACGTTGAATCAGTTGTCATCTTATTGAATGACAATACTAATTCAAGGGACCAATTGGAGGGAGAGTTCCTTTCACAGCATGTGGAGAGTGTGTGCCAGGGGTTACAGATGCGGGGAGGGCAGGAGTGTTGAGAAGGAGGGGGTCGGAGATCATATCAGTAACTCACTCACCGCTGCCGCAGCACACCGAGCACGCACAGCCTCTGCCGGGGAAGGAAGCACCTCGGGCGACTGTGAGTGGCCGCCAGGACCCGACAGCAGAACCGGCTGCCACTTCACCACCTTCTGCCAGCCCGCTCACCTCTGGCAGTGCTCTCCGTCTGAACACCTCTCATCTGCCGCTCGCCGGCTTCACTCATGTCAGCCGCTTCCCGCAAATCCTTAAATTTCTGCAGCCGAGTAGCCTCAATTGGTCCCTTGATTGTGCTGTCAGAATTTAAGGATTTGCGGGAAGCGGCTGACACGAGTGAGGCCAGCGAGCGGCAGGAGAGAAGTTTTCAGACGGAGAGCACTGCCAGAAGTGAGCGGGGACTGGCAGAAGGGGTTGTCTGGTCCCGGCGGCCACTCGCAGCCACCCGAGCTAATTCACTCCCTGGCCACAATGCTGTGGCTCCGTGCCCGGAGCGTCGCAAGTGGGTTACTGGCCCCGATTCTCTCCTTCACAACGCTCCTGCCCTTCCCGCAACTTTACCTCGGGCCAGACTCCCCAAACACTGTGAAAGCAGCTCTCCCCCCACCCACCCCGGGAAATACAGTATTTAAAAACATAAAGCACCAAGAAATGTACTTACCACGTTATTGGTACATGAACTCCATTCTTCACTCTTTGTTTCCTAAGATACTCTTAAAATAATGACAATCCATATTTGAAAAACCCGCCAAGAAACTTGCATGCGCAGTAGGCGGTTGCACATACGCAGTACTGCAAAGGCAGAATTTCAGCTGCCTTCAGCCCCGCTTGTCATTGACGGCTTCAAGCAGCGCTGACGGCACGTGGGCTGCACAGACCTTCGCATGTTGCAAGTGCTGCGGATGAAAGGCACGGAGAATAATGCCTACCTAGGAGATCGATCTCTTAGATAGGCATAATTCTCCCATGCCTTTAGTATTTATATTTAGTAATTACCATGTTATAATTTTAGTCAGTGTAGGCAGTGCCTACCTTGCCTACCCTGACGGCACGTACCTGACCTTGAGGGATAGCCACGACAACAACAAGAGTCTGTCCCAACCTTCTCCATCATGGTCTGGTTTGGCTCAGCCACCAAGCACAATATCTGGAGGCTGCAGCGAATCGTTCGAACAGCTGAAGAATATTGGCTGCAACCTTCCCTCCATTGACGAACTGTGCACTGCAAGGGCCAGGAAGTGAGTGGGTAAGATCATCTCTGACCCCTCTCACCCTGGCCACAAACATTTTGAATCACTTCCCTCTGCAAGGTGACTCTGGACTGTCAAAACTGCCAGACATTTAAAAAAAAAAAAAATTCCATGAGTAGTAGCTCTACTCAATAACCAAAAATCTGTAGCCTCCTTTTGCTGTGGTATTTTATTTAATTCACATGTTTAATCGATAATGTTTTCTTATTAATGTTTAATGTTTTATGTGTCATTCCTAACTGTCACTGTATGTCATGTTGTCATTTGAGCACCAAGGTAAATTCCTCGTATATTAATTCTTGGCCAATAAACTTATTAATTCATTCAACTCTCAACAATTTCTTGCAGTCTTAGGCAGAGCTGTTCCCAAACTAACTGTGATACCTGACAGTATGCATTCAATGTTGCATCTGTTGGAGTTTGTTGGAGACATGCCTAATATCCTCAGTCTCCTTCTGGGTAAGCCATTTAGAACGGAGATGAGGAAACAGTTTTTCTCACAGAGGGTTGTGAGTCTGTGGAATTCTCTGCCGCAGAGGACGATGGAGGCCGGTTCTCTGGATACTTTCAAGAGAGAGCTAGATAGGGCTCTTAATGATAGCGGGGTCAGGAGATATGGGGAGAAGGCAGGAACAGGGTACTGATTGGGGATGATCAGCCATGATCACATTGAATGGTGGTGTGGCTCGAAGGGCTGAATGGCCTACTCCTGCACCTATTGTCTATTATCTATTATCTATTGAAGTAAATGCGTTGGTGTGCCTTCTTGTCTGTTGCTTCATTGTGGTTGACCCATGACAGATCGTGAGTAATATTAATGCTAATGCAAATTCAAAGTTCTTAACCATTTCAACTTTGGCACCATTGATAGTGTACTCCACCACGTTTCCTGAAGTCAATAACTAGCTCTATCATGTTGCTGACATTTGGGAGAGATTATTAAACTGACACCATGTTACTAAGTTCCCTATCTCCTTCACAAATTCTGTCTCTTCATTGTTAGTTATTTGGCCAATCACAATGGTGTCATCTGCAAAGTTGTAGATGGAGTTAGAGCTGAATTTGGTTGTATGGTTGTGAGTGTATAAGGAGTATAGCAGAGTACTGATAATACAGATGTTTTGGAGACTTGAGAGTTATTGTGGAGGAGGTTCTCTCCTGCCTCACCAACAGTCTGTCTGTCCTTTCTTCTTTTTTGTTATTTTTAGTATGTGTTAAAAGTATGTTTTAGTGTTCCTTGGTTTGTTTTATGTGGGGGGTGTGGTGGGGGGGATGTGGGGTTTGAGTGAAACTTCCCTGGAGCGTCCTTTCCTGGAGACCGACTCTAGCCGTGAGTGTCTGTTAGCCGTGAGTGTCTGCGGGACCGTAACATCGCAGAGCTTGCGATCCCTTTGCTCGGGATTGAAGCTCCAACCGCGGGGCCTGTGGACTTTAACATTGTGAAACCTGCAGTCTCTGGTAAGAAGAGGCCAACTCGGGAGCTCCATGCCGTGGAGAGAATTTCAACCGCCCCGACGGGGGCTTCGATCGTCGGCTGCGGTGGCTTTGATCGTCCAAACTGCGGATGGTTTGACTGCCCCAACCGCGGGTGATCAAAGAAGAAGAAAATTGAACTTTATTGCCTTCCATCATAGTGAGGAATGCGAAATCCACTGTGGTGGATGTTTATGTTAACTTTTATGTAGTTGTGTTGAAAGAGCTAAAAGTCAAATGTGAAATGGAGTCGTTCTTCCACAAAAGCATGGTCTAGCAGAACAAAAGAATGGCTCGGTGCCAAGTCTGAATTACTTTGTAAAATATAGGGAACACAATATGGAGGGCAGGTTGTCTTTTCAATAAAGACATTAAGATGGCAGCCTGCAGTATGCAGCCTGCAGTGAACTGTCTTTTGTTCTGTGACTGGGAGCCCGAGAAGCACTGAGCAACATTTGTGCTCATTGTAGATCTTTTGCCACTCCCGTCTGAGGAATCAATTAAAGATTGCCATGGTCTACCTTCAACGTTTGTTGCTATCTGCTTTTTAAGAATTGAACTTTCACAGTGTGTCTTGATGCTTTTCACTTATTATGGCTGTATGGTAACTGGTTGGGCAAGACACGTATTTATGAGGAGCTAATCGCAGTTGTTTCCACAATATCACACATTAAACAGGAGTGATATCAGGAATCCCACACACTTGCTGAAGCTGATCTCTTTACTTTTTCTGCGGCATTTAAAAGGTAGTTGTTGTGTAGGACAATTTGGAGAGCTTTGCTATTCAGATGCGGCACACTGACCCTGATCTCTTGTTTGAAGGAGCCAGCAGAAACGATTCCATGGGTACAATTGCACTCAATTTGCTCTGATGGTGCTGGTAACAGCCAAGGAATGAAATGAATCATCAATGGGAGTTGTTTCATGGAATGATGACATAAAGACCTTATTTAATGACCTCACAAATTTGATCATGGTCAGTGGAAATGATAACAAATTACATCTGCAATTACACTCCTATGCATGTCATGACCCCAACACTTACATGCCCGTCAAGAGTTTTACATAAACTTCCAATTATTCAACTATGGGTGAATATCACATACTTCTTCACCTTGTGTTGGAAAAATTAAACAAATGTTCCACATAGTTCAAGTTCATGCTCACATTTATTGCCACATGCACCAATTAAGGTATAGTGGAATTTGATTTACCATGCAGTCACACAATCAAAAGAGCACAATACACAATAGAATATAACATGAACATCCACCACAGTGGAATCAACATTCTTCACTGTGGTGGAAGGCAATAACGTTCAGTCAGTCCTCCTCCTTTGTTCATCCGTGGTCAGGACCATGAACCCTCCGCAGTCGTCGCTATGGACGGGCCGATATTCAGGCCCTCTCGTCGGGGTGCTCGTAACTCCGATGTCAGGACAGACTGACACTCCGCGGCTTGGAGGTCCCGAATCGGCTGCTTCCTACCGGAGACCGCGGTTTCATGATGTTATAGGCCGCAGGCCGGCGGTCGGAGCTCTTCTCCGGTGATCCCCAGCGAGGGATCCCAGACTCCGTAATGGAAAGTCCACGACGCGCCCGCTGCTGAAGCTCTGGGCCCGACTCCGGGAGAGGCCTCTCCAATCCAAGCTGTTAGGCCGCGAGGGAGGGCGAAAATGCGAATTGGAGAAAAGTCGCACTCCACCGAGGTAAGTGACTGAAAAACTGTTACCCCCTATTCCCCGCCACCACCCCCCACACTAAAACACACTAAAGCACACTTTTAGACATACTAAAAACAAAAATAAATCAAAAGGACAAACAGCTGCTGGCGAGGCTGCCGGCTCGCGGTGCCACCCGATAGAATTAAGCAGTAGTGCAAACATAACAGCAGTGGCAAGGGCTGTGGGCCCTAGTGGACTACATACAAAGCCATCTTAAGGCAAGATTGTTTACAATCATGGATTCATCACTCCAGAACCAAAAGTCAGCAAAGGATTCCAAATCATTAAGAATTACCACCATATATTCATCACACCCTCAATTTTACTTCGGAGTCACGTAAGTGATTCCGTGAAGAACCCCGCCAGTCCGCATGCGCATCATTACGTCTTTTCGCGTGGTTCGGCAACTGACTGGCAGGCGCAACGGTCCTGCCAGTGGTAAGTTTAAACATATAGCGAAGTTTTGTATTTCTTACCAGGTTCTGTTTTCTCTTGCAGGAACCTCTTATAGAGGTTTCCTGCTTGATATTGTCGCGAAGTCCGGCGAGCCGCAGGGAATCCGGCTTGGGCTGAAGGGAGACTCCTGTCAGAACCGCGGAATCGGGTTCGCGACTTCAGTCACTGACAATGCGGTCAGCGGCTTCCAGACCGCTGTGGTTCCCATGGAGGGGTAAATCAGGAGGCGGTATCACTACCAGAGTCACTGACAATGCGGTCAGTGGCTTCCAGACCGTCGTGGTTCCCGTGGAGGGTTAAATCCAGGAGGAAGGCGGTATCACCACCAGAGTCGCTGACAGTATGGTCAGTGGCTCCCACACTGCTGTGGTCCCCAGCACATGGGGTATAACCAACAATAAAGTGGTTAGGCCTATGGACTCGGGACGAGTCGGGCCGGGAGGGTTCCCCTCCGGTGATGATTAACATTTTGGGCTAAACTGGATGGAGCTCCTAATGGAGAGGATGTTCTACCAAGACACACTCCAACAGGAGGAGTTGTGTCAGCACAGTCCAGCAGCGCCTATTCAGGGCTGCTTAATGTCTCCCTCTTGGAGGAGGAGAGCATGCGGAGCCAGAATTATTCTGCCGTCGAGTATGTTCCATTCCGATATCGGTCTGTTGGAGAGGCCATATTAACGCAGGTAACCTCAGGGGCCTGAGCCAGCACCTGCTACAAGTGCCGGCAGTGAACAGAGCTCCTAGCCGCCAAATCTTCTATTCAGGTAAGACCTATTCAACAGGCAAAACCTGGATGAGGAAGCAAAAGCTGTCGGACCAATCAAGGTACCAACGACAAGCAAAGCTTCATCGGTTCGGCAACAACACACTCCATGCCTCCATTGACAGTAAGCGGTTCACTGAAGCTATGGCAGCATAAAAACTGGACAGAGGTTCCACGCACCCTACCAGTCCTACTCTATAACCAGGCAGCTAGGTGGGTCTGGTACTTCCGAAACATGGGGTAAGTGGACCACTTACAAGTTGGTAATTTTACACTTGTTTGTACAACACACGTATGGTTAAGGCATTGTCACCTAACCACTTAAAACTGCACAATACTGACATTCCAAGCAGGATTGGAATTAGGGCCAGTATTGTCTTTTAAGGCAGGTTCAGTATTATGGCCAGGATCGCTTTGAGACAGGATCGAAATATGGCCAGAGTTGTCTTTCACGGCAGGCTTAGAATTATGACCAGATT
This sequence comes from Okamejei kenojei, assembly GCA_035221665.1. NCBI lineage: Eukaryota > Metazoa > Chordata > Chondrichthyes > Rajiformes > Rajidae > Okamejei > Okamejei kenojei. Next base: position 78,828,474 of record CM069136.1, on the reverse strand, counting down.
TGCCTTTAGAGGCAGGTTCGGAATTATGAGGTAGGCTCATTATTATGGCCAGGATTGTCTTCCAAGACAGGCTCGGAAATCGGGCCAGAGTTGTCATTTCCAGGCAGGCACAGAATGATGGCAGACGTGGCCGTTCATTGTTAAGATAGAGAAGGTCGTGTAACTCGTATGTGCAGTATAAACTTTCCGAATAGGAAACTTCGTTACTGACTAACAACTGATTTTCATAAGGATCTCAAAGATACATTCTATTCAGTTCCCATTTACAGGGATCACCGAAGACATTTGAAATTATCAGGAGAAAGATAACAGTAATGATAATTTGCTAATGATGAGGCAATGATAACAGTAATAATAACAGTAAAACATTGCAAGATGGGCTAAATTATTTACCCAGGTATTTACCAAAATACTAAAATCGGTGCTTCGGCTACTCAGAGTTCAAACTTGTTATGTCTAGTCTGGATGATACTCTAACGCTCTATTTTTCAAAAATCAATTGTTCAGCCTCAAACTATATTTGAGAAATTCCAAGATGGGAAGAGCTTTGTAGGATCCCTCATCCATCCAGTTAAAATTAAGTAGTTACCAATAGACTTGTTGGTCATTGGGATTTACCTTCAACTATTAATTAGCCTATGACTCCGCCCTGGGACAAGAGATTGGAGTTAATAGGAACCTGTAACAACCTTGTTGTTATAAGGAGCCTTCTATTCGTCAAGAGTAATTAGCAATATAGTAGCTGTGGTCCAGCTGTGAAAGTAGCAACCTCTCAAGTGCCGTCTAGGTCATCGTTAACAGACCTATGCTATTACCAGCTGAAGCTAATAAAGTCATTATGATGGACAAACATTATTCAACATTGCTCCACTAGTTTGGTCAGTAAAAACTCAGGTATATTACAAACTGATGCTAAGTGCTCTAAGGTGGAAAATTGCAAATGTCATCTCTAGTTTGGAGGTGGAGGAGATTTATATCAGTTGCCAATTCTTCAGTTATTGCTATCAACTATCTATAGACCTTAGGCACATTATATGGGTAAAGGGTTATGGAGCAAATATGCATAATCTACATGCTCAATTTCAAGTTGATACACAATGGTGGTGGCATATGTTAGTCACATGGGTGCAATCAAGTAAAAGCATCCTGTACTAATTTACATAATCTCATTTGCCACTGGTGTATCATCAAGTACAGATCAATGACAACACAAAATGAGTGTTGCATCACAAAGGTCATCTGGTAGTTCTAGGTTTATAATCTTACTATGTCACTTCAATTACTGTTATTTGTGATTTCGCACTGTTGCTTTGAAGTTTGAAGCATGCGGACTGGTGGGGTTCTTCACGTAATCGCTCATCGTAACACCTCATAAAATAAAGATCAAACTTCAACCTGGTAAGTTCTCATTTAATCTTACTATTAATGTGATCTTCTGATTTTTTAAAAATATGTAGTTATGTAGTCATTTTTCTCACCCACTGTTACTTCCTTTCACCGTGACCATACTCTTGCTCTATTGCCATTTCAGAAGAATTGCAATCAGCTCATTTCTATTGTGTTTGACTAATTATACTGAAAAACCCACCTGTTTTATGTCTTGTAATCAATTTATTGTCAATGTTTTTGTTTGGTCCATAGAAGGCCCTACAGGAGTGAGGGAAAAGCTTGACCTACTCTGAGGAAATTGGGAAAGGCAAGTGGCCGAAACTTCAGTGGCGAGTCTTTGGGACCAGAGTTGAACTGACCACAGTTCTATTAACTTTAACACAGTTATGGATAGGGTAGGCCCACAAGATAACATTCTGAATTGGGCCACAACCAACTTTTAAGGTATAAGACAGGACTTGCTAAAATTGATTGGAATGTGTTTTTTGGGGGGCAAAGGAAAGTCAGGAAAGTGGGATGCTCTTAAAACTGTGATGACAAGAGGTTAGGACATGCATATTACCGTTAGAGTGAAGGGCAAAGCAGGTGGAAGTAAGGAAGCCTGATTGCTGCGAAAAATTGACACTGATCAGGAAAAATAAAGAGACATGGGGCAGGAAAAGGCACCTGGGATCAAGTATATCCATGGAAGAGATTTGGAGATTGAGGATCATAATTCAGAAGGAAATCATGAAGACAAAAAGGGGGCGGGAGATAGTTTAGGCAGATAGAATTAAGGATAATACAAAGTATTTTATGTACATTAAGGGAAAGAGATAACTTGGGCAGAGAAGATATGGCCCTTCAGAAACCAAAGCGTTAACTATGTGTGGAGACGTAGGTGATGGGCAAAGACATGAATACCAGGGAATTTTGGACTGTTCATAGAAATGTCTTATTGTGGTTGAGTTAGTAGTGGATGTTCTAAGGCGTATGAAGGTAGATAAATCACCCAGGCCTGAATAGATATATCTCACAACGCTGTGGAAAGTGAGAGAAGGAATTTTAGGAGCCCTGGCTGATATATGAAATATTGCTATACACAGGTGTGGTGCCAGACAACAGGAGGGTGGCTAATGTTCTGCCTCTATTTGAAAAAGGGCTGCAAGGAAAAGCTTAGAACGATAGGCCAATGAAACTAGCATCTGTAGTAGATGTTAATATAAAGGATTCCGAGGGATAAGATATATATGGATTCGGATAGAGAAGCTTTGATTACGATAGTCAACATTGATTTGTAAGTGGGTGACTATTTCTTATGAATTTGATTGCATTTTTTAATGAAATAACCAAGAAGGCAAGGACAAGGCTGTAGACTTTGCCTATATGGACATCAGGAAGGCCTTTGATAAGGTTCCGCATGGTAGACTGCTCTGGAAGGTTAGATCGTATTGGATCCAGAGAGATATAACTGATTGGATACAGAATTGGCTTGATGGTAGGAAGCAAAGACTGATGGTGTGCCTAAGGGATTGGTGCTGGGCCCTTGCTGGTTGTGATTTATATGAACGATTTGAAAAAGAATGTATACGACATGATAGGTAAGCATGCAGATAATTGTAAAGTAGATGGTATTTTGGACAGTAATGTTGGAAATTGAAAATTACAGCAGAATGTAGATCAGCGGGCTAAGTGGGCTGAGGAATGGTTATTAGAGTGTGAGGTGTTGTATTTTGGAAGTCAAACAAGGGCTGGACCTTCACAGTGAATGGAAGGCTTGGAGAGAAGTGCAGAGGGATCTAAACATGCAGGGGTATAGTTCCCTAAAAATGGCATTGCAGGTAGGTAGAGTGGTGAAGAAGGCTTTTGTTAAATTGGCCTTCATCAGACAGGGAATTGAGTATTGATGCTAGCACATTATGTTACTGTTATACAAGATGTTGGTGAGGCTGTTTGTTCACTAATGTGTTCAGTTTTCATCAGTTTTCTAGGAAAAGGATATTGTTAAGATGGAAAGAGTGCAGAGTAAATTTACAAGGACATTGCAGAGACTCGAGAGGCTGGTCAATAGTGAGAGGTTGGTCAGACTCAGACTTGATTCCTTGGAGCACAGGAGGCTGAAGGATGATCTTATAGAGTTGTCTAAAATCATGAGGGTGATAGAGTGAATGTCCAGAGTAGGGGAATGAAAAACCAAAATAAATTGGTTCAAGTTGAGGGTGGAAAGATTTAATAGGAACCCAATGGGAAACCTTTTTACTCAGACAGTGGTGGTTATACAGACAAGCAGCTAAAATAGGTAGTTTAGGCAGTTGTACAGCATTTAAAAGACACTTGGATAGGTACATGGATAAGAAAGTTTAGAGAGATATGGGCCAAATGGACTGGCTTAGATAGACTACCTCGGTTGGTATGGTTAAACTAGGCCACTGGGCCTCCTCTGTGCTGTATGCCTATGACATTGTTTTGTGTGTCATTAATTATGGCATGTGTCTTTAAATTTTAGACTGCCCGTTATTATGTGGGTGGGATTTATGACGTATTCTAGGGCGTGTTCGGAGCTAAGTTTCTTGCTTAGTTTTTAGTTTAGTTTGCAACTTGCATGAGGAAGGCATAACCTTTGACCATGCTAACGGAGACACGAGGAGTTTTCTAACCTTTAAAGCGATATGCTGGAGTTTGATGAAGATTAAAGTGTACGAGTTGGAAGAAGGTTGGATGTACTTTATTGTTTTTCATCAACAATAAAGAATCTATTGATATAAAGACTGTGTTATGAAGATTTATCTGTGAAGAAGCTCTGAAGGTCTCTGACGGGGAGCTCGCATGCGTATAACGACATTCTCCTTGATCATGTAGTCCACTTAGTGGCTTGAGGGAGTAATCTCTTGAACGATATAAAAATCTGCCGCTACAGACACTATCCAAATATATCACATCTACATAATCTGCTTTCTCTGTAACATCAAAGAATTCAAAAGACTGCCTAAATATTCTCTCCCCTTTGAAATCAATGCTGACAATGTTTTAATCGATGGGATCATGCTTATAATGCCCTGTGGCTCACGACCACCTCCTTTGGGATCCATTATTCTTTTGTAGCAATGTAGTTCACAACATTCTGGTGGTCTCACTACTACAGTCCCATCTGTCATGAGCAACAGATAGCTTCCAGATACCAGATCCCGGAGCCTTGCCAATGCTCTGTCAAGATCACCTTTCACAGCTTGTTTTGGCAGAAGATCTTTATCGCTGTCTCTGATTACTGGAGACATTTTAAAATTGTTGAAGTAAATGAGTCTTAAGATTAAACAAAATGTTGTATTTAAATAAACATTCCCAAAAGTAAATTAATTTCAAGTATTATTCAAAAAGAAAACTGTTTTAGGGAATGGTGTATTTAACCTATACCCTGAATCATGTGGGTCTAGTTGGCTTCTTAATTACGGTTCATATCGGGAGTGTATGCAAAGAAACTCTTGCAGAGCAGACTTTTTCAAACAAGTCGGGTTATTCATGGGCTTAAAGGAATATACTGGGAAACACTGAAAGGATCCAACCGGCTCACTGATTCACGTACTTACTGCCTTGCAACACAATGGTTACATGTGGATTTTCCTTTTTTGAAATAATTCATCATTAATCAATGTTTCTTTGTAGTTTTCATCTTCCGTTCTATCAACTGGAGTTAGTTTTAACCTACTTTGTCCTGTTGTTTACATTGTCTGTGAAATGGCTGCCATGATGTGATTTATCTTGTCACATGAACTATTTTACTGTTGTTAGCCTGCTTTACAACATTCTCTGTTTACCTTTACTCCAGTTAGCTATATCTTGCAATTTAAACTGTTCCTAAATCTATTTTCTGCCACTCCTAACATAATCTTAAAGTAACATTCAGTATGTTGGCCTCTTTTCTAATCATGCATCTCCAGTCTGTAAATTCTTGCAATAAACACAATACAAACTTGCCCAATGTTCTTATGATTTCAATCTTATGAATTCTTATAATTACTATATCATGGTTCTTGGCCACAGGCAAGTAGGCCATACCAAATAACGCCATCTACTAGACCCTCTGGAAGTAATTGCTGTATGTTTATCTCCCTTACTGCCTGCTTGACTAATATCATAGTCTTTAACATTCTATTGCTTTCTATTATGTCAAAATAAAAATAACCATTACAATCAATAACTGCGGAAATAGTGATGCATGTGATATAATCCTAATCTATAGGTGTACATTTACATCCATTCCCCAGTTCCAGCCCTTTCCCACTAAGTTCATTTCTTCAAAATGTCCTTTACTTTTCTGTGATGCTTCGGAATCATCTTAGAGCTCTCACATCATTCATGAATAACCATCCTTCATCATTGCCTTCCAAACAACACAAAAGTGTGGTACTGACAGAAGTTTGGTTGTAATAAATCTCCTTAATGTCTCGTTTGGGTTTTTTGTAGCATTACAAAGTTTACTATTATCAAATGTTCATCTAATGATACCATCAATTCCTTGTGTCTGAAGGTGCTGCCTCACGAGACCCTGGATTATAATATTATGATCGGGCAGAATACAATAGGGGCCATTCTTTTCATATTGGTTAGCAGAGGCAACAACATGTTTCCTCTGCAATAGAGCGACATTCACAAAGGAGCCAATAGTCTTTACCTCAATTGCAAGCTTACAGTTATTACAATGTGTAAATCCATAACCAGGCTTTATTGCATTAATTAGATAGAGCTCTTAAGGATAGTGGAGTCAAGGGATATGGGGAGAAGGCAGGAACTGGGTACTGATTGTGGATGATTAGCCATGACAGTGAATGATGGTGCTGGCTCAAAGAACCGAATGGCCTACTCCTGCACCTATGGTCTATTGTCTATTATCTCTTCCATGCACCTGATATAGGACAATAGTGGGACATGGAGAACAACGCCTAAAGTATATGTTTTCTGAGCATCCTGGCATACCCACATGTAGATAGCAGTCAGGTTGGATATCCTGACGCAGCACAAAGTGCTAGAGTAACTCAGCGGGTCAAGCACTGGAGAACATGAATATGTGCAGGGTCGAGACCTTTCTTCAGACATAATCTTGACTTGAGTATTTTAACTTCCCTAAGTAATTGTGCTGCTTCCTCCCCTACCTTACTGAGTGTTTCAGCATCTTTAAATCACATTGCTGCTACCCACTGTATATTTTCTCTCAGTTCTATCTGTTCACTAAGTCTGAAGAATGGTCCTGACCCAATATGTCACATATTCATGTTCTCCAGAGATGCTTACTGACTTGCTCAGTCACTCTAGCATTTTGTGTCTCTTTTTGTTAACCAATATCTGTGGTTCCTTGTCTGCATCAACTGGACTGCTTCAGTCGTTGAGTCGATATCCAATTGGGGACTTGGTTGTTGGCTAACTGTAGAATGCGCCCAATACCTGGGACATTAGCCAGTTGGAGTACACAACACGCCCAGTTCCCTATGTTCTAACTAAGAAATATTACTCACTCTGTCTATAATTCCCCCTCATGGCTTGAGTATTTTAACTTCCTGAAGAAATACTTGCGCCGCTTCCTCCCCTTCCTTGGAGTGAGTTGGCATTATTAAATCGCACTGCGGCCACTCTCTGCACCTTCTCTCTCTGTTGTTCTATCTGTTCACTAAGTCTTGCTATAGCTATCATATTAACTGTGCATATCCTGCTACATACCCTGCTCCCACTATCTCTTCGGAGTCTTCATCAGGTTCTTTGTGACTTTATTCCTTTTCCCGATAACTGCCCCCTTAACAAATATTGGAATCATTCCTTTTGTAGGTGCAGAACACCATTACAAGATGTCCAACCCCATAATGTGCAGCATCACCTGAATGTGAAGATGGTGGGGAACAAGAGTTACTTTTTCTTCTGTAGTGGTCATTACTCATCCAAGACCATCCACAACTTTCATATCCTCAACACAGAGGGTTGGGCTCTCATTAGGGGTGGTTTGATGTAAATAAGTTGAGACATAATTTAACCAAACTATACAACGCTGATCTCCACATATTACTGCTACGGGGTCTCCGGCCCACCACGAGGCACAATAAACTACATTTGTGTCTTCGCCCTTTGATCTCTGAGGAATCAAACATGGTAATTCCAAAAAACATTCTCTTCTCGTGCTGCACCATTTCTCCTATCATTAGCGTAGCTCCATCGATGCAGGTGGTATTACTACCATCATGTACAACTATATCCAGTCCACAGTTTTATTCCTTATTCTAATTTGTTCAGCTGGTGCTTAAATGTGATCTCATTGGAGTGGGCATAATTCCAGCTTGATGCATCTATATTAGAAACCTGCAAAGAGACAGAAACAAATTCAGCTAATTGTCGTTTTTTTTTAACTTTATGGTTTATATATTGCCACAATTGATTTCAATGTTTCCACCCAGCAGTCCCCTTCATGTCCACTAGGGCACATATTTCTCCTGCCACTATAACTGTGTCACTCACCCATCAGGGGTGGAGATCAGCCCTTTATGGGAGGTTTTTACCCATTACCTGATTTCTGTCCTTGGGCATTTTGATTTTAATTTAGTTTAGTTTAGTTTAGAGATACAGTCCTTTGGCCCACCGAGTCCGCATACACTAGTACTATCCTACACACTAGGGATATTTACAATCTTTACAGAAGCCGTTTAGCCAACAAACCTGCACGTCTTTGGACTGTGGGAGGAAACTGGAGCACCTGGGAAAAACCCATGTGGTCATGGGGAAAACCCATGCTGTCATGGGGAGAACGTACAAATTCCGTGCAGACAGCACCCATTGTCAGGATTGAACCCAGGTCTATGGTGCTGTAAGGCAGCAACTCTTACTTATTCAATGCTTATTTCAATGCTTATTTTCTCCTTTTTCCAACCTTTGATCCACTGCTGATCAATTACCTCATTATAAAAGTTTGTGCAATAGGTTTACGATCTCCTAGATGTACCGGAAAACTATTTTCCTTCTTTTACAAATCTCTACTCCTCTGATTATCACATATTCGGTAGTATCATCGCTCATCCTGTCATCAGGTCAAAGGATTAAGAGTCGAGTGTTTTATTATCATATGTCCCAGATGGGACAATGAAATTCTTACTTGCTGCAGCACAACAGAATATGTAAGCATAGTACATAATGGGAGAAAAAAAGAAAAACGTTCAGTGTGTGTGTGTGTGTGTGTATATATATCTGGACTTCATCAGAATGGTTGGGAATACCCTTACCCATCGCTATCCAGTCTTGGTCATGGCTTTAGTTAGACTGTTCTTCAGTGAAGCAGACTATTATTTTAAATGGTGGCCGATTAGGAAAAGGGGAGATGCAGCGAGACCTGGGTGTCATGGTACACCAGTCATTGAAAGTAGGCATGCAGGTGCAGCAGGCAGTGAAAAAAGCGAATGGTAATGTTAGCTTTCATAGCAAAAGGATTTGAGTACAGGAGCAGGGAGGTTCTACTTCAGTTGTACAGGGTCTTGGTGAGACCACACCTGGAGTATTGCGTACAGTTTTGGTCTCCAAATCTGAGGAAGGACATTATTGCCATAGAGGGAGTGCAGAGAAGGTTCACCAGACTGATTCCTGGGATGTCAGGACTGTCTTATGAAGAAAGACTGGATAGACTCGGTTTATACTCTCTGGAATTTAGGAGATTGAGAGGGGATCTTATAGAAACTTACAAAATTCTTAAGGGGTTGGACAGGCTAGATGCAGGAAGATTGTTCCCGATGTTGGGGAAGTCCAGGACAAGGGGTCACAGCTTAAGGATAAGGGGGAAATCCTTTAAGACCGAGATGAGAAAGACTTTTTTCACACAGAGAGATGTGAGTCTCTGGAACTCTCTGCCACAGAGGGTAGTTGAGGCCAGTTCATTGGCTATATTTAAGAGTGAGTTGGATGTGGCCCTTGTGGCTAAGGGGATCAGAGGGTATGGAGAGAAGGCAGGTACGGGATACTGAGTTGGATGATCAGCCATGATCATATTGAATGGCGGTGCAGGCTCGAAGGGCTGAATGGCCTACTCCTGCACCTAATTTCTATGTTCAGTGACCTGCTCTATGAGTCCAGGTGGTGGGGGATGTGAAGTCGCTATTTCACTCCTACAAGGCACAATTCTCCTTCATCACCTTCCCTGTGAAATACTGTATGTTCTCTGATTAGTGTTCATCTGAAGAAAGACCACTATACAGATTTTATGGTTCCAGCCATACAATCTTGCCATGGGAATGACTCTACCCATTGGATAAAGTGGTTAATCATAGCTAAACAGCATCATTTATCTTAGGATGAGGGCAAGGAACCAGAACAGTCTATCTGTATTGGTCAGCAGGCAATAACACACTCTCCCATTTCACTCGTCAACTATTTGATACTACACTTAACTTCCCCCTTCCAAGACATGTACTATAATGTGGGAAAAATGTAGAACTATTGTCCCCCTCAGTGTAATGTGTTCAGAGACTTCCACTTCCCATGTCACACAGTTGAGTGCTTGAGCACATCAGTCTGCGCCTGAACTTTGCATAGTTGAATGGTATGCAATTCTTTCTCCATGCTATATACTAACCTCTCACAGTACCAATTTGCATTTTTTGGGGGACATGCTGAATTGCAAACACATTACACATTTGCGTTCTCCAAGACAGGAATCCTGGCTGTTAATTGCATTTTAAAAGACAAACATCAAAACAAGCTTTCCTGAAAACTCAAAATCTCAAAATCAGTAATTCAAAAGTCTTGAGTAATCCTTTCAGAAAACTATTGTTATTAAGAAAAACAAGAACAAATTAAGATTACTCCCAAAATGTACCAATCTTACTCCCAAAACACCAACACCAAATTCCCAACTTCAGTATACAGTAAATATACACACATTCCAATTTTCCCATAGGTCAATTTATTTCTGAAATGTTGGCATCTCATATCTGAAATGGACACTCAGCTTTCTTATGGGCCTGTCCCACTTGGGCGACTTTTTAGGTGAGTGCAGGAGACTCTACGCTCGCCACATGGTCGCCACATCTCCGCTGGTGGTCTCTGGTGAGTCTCCTTCATGGTTGCGAGTAGTTCACACATTCTGGGAACTAGTCGCGGCCTCAGTATGGTCGCCGCAAAGTTCTGAACATGATGAAACATTTTCTGCAACCAAAAATTGGTCGCCATGGAGATAATCGATAATCCTGTAGTCATAGGTGCAGTTGTAGTGGGGTCCCCATGTAGTTGTAGGTAGTCGAGGTAGTCAAAGATAGTTTTAGTTAATTGCCTTTGCTGACCGATCATTTTCATTGGCTCATTGGGGGGAAAAAAAGCATAAGCAGGAGTTTTCAGAACCAAGGATACCCGACTGGCAATGTTAAATGTCCGCCGAACTTTACAGCTGTGTATCTCTAGCTTATTAAAAGTCTCCTCTCCTTCACCCCCCTTCTCCCCCGAGCCCTCGCCCCCTCTTTTAAAGGACTTACCATACACTGTGCTAGCCTTCTTAATTACAGTGCCAACCTTCCTGTTCATCGTGGTGTGTGTCTATCACCTTGGCTTTGCACCATGTGAATTTCAGTCAGCGCTCCCCCCGCTTGCCCTGGCCCCCGCCTTTGCGATGTGTTTTTGTGTGTGTGTGTGTATGTGTGTGTTCCACTCTGAGAGTCCCCGTTCCATTTCCCCATTTTCAGGTGACTGCCAGCAACATAACAGTTGCCTGAACTGAAAAATCGCCTAAGCCGGGTCAGGCCCATTACACTTTAAACTGGATTCCACATGGCAAGTGTGGAATCCGATCTCTCTTTGAAATTGATTCTAAAGGAAAAAGGTAGGAAAAGAAAACAAACAGGCTTAAAACACAGATAACAAAAAAAGGAAACTGCATTCTTGCAGCTTTGCAATTAACTAAAAAAAACAAAGAATAAAAAGTTAATTTCCAGAGTGAAAGCTTCTCACACCTAGCCCAAAGAGTAAAAGATTAATGGGTTGGAGGGCTCCCTCTCACACAACATCTTAAAGAGACACTGCCTCTTAAGATACAAGAGATTTATTTTACGTAGAGGAGTAGAATGACTTAAGGGGCTGTCCCGCTGCAGTGACCTAATTCGCGAGTTCAGAAGAGTTTAGGAGAGTTTGAAAAAATGTAATGCTGAAGACCTCCTTTGATTATGTAGAAGACCTCCTTCGACTATGTTGAAAACTAGCTTCGACTAGCTTCGGGAAAATTGAACTTCGAATTGTATAGAGTGAAGACAATCTCCTTCGATCTCCTTTGATCTCCCTTCGATCTCACCGACGATGTTGAAGACTATCTACGACTACCTTCGATTACCTTCGACTACCCTCGATTACCTACGAATAACATGCCGATCTACTACGACCTACTTCGACTAAACCTACGAGTAAAAAAAGTATCGATTTTTTCCATGGCGACCTTTTTTTATTCTCTGGCATTTTTCAACATGTTGAAAAATGCACCGCGACCTAGCTGAGGCCTCGCGTACGTGGGGACTACCCTCGAGCATGAAGGAGAGTTACAAAGACCTCCTAGGACATCGTGTCGACCATGTTGCGAGTATGAGTCAAGGGCAAACTCGCCAGAACTCGCGGATTAGGTCGACACAGTGGGACAGCCCCTTTAGTCACATCTTATTCCATCTGGACCATAGAATTAATTCAACATTTTCCCAGAACTGATTTACCAAACAAGTAATAACCTTTGCACTTACTTCATGCATTTTCACATATAGTCACAGGGTCTTACAGCATGCAAACAGGTCCTTCGTCCCAACTTGCCCACACCGGCCAACATGTCCCATCCACACTTCCCCCACCTGCCTGCACTTGGCACATATCCTGCTAAACTTGTCCTATCCATGTACCAAATGTTTCTTAAACGTTGCGATAGTACCTGCCTCAACCACCTCCTCAGGCAGCTCGTACCACACTTTGCATGAAAAAGTTACCCTTCTCTCTGTCTGTCTGTCTATCTATCTATCTATCATTTTTTTTCAGTTACGATTTTTGCCATTTGATTTCATGGTCCGCCAAAGCCACATGCTCAAACTAAGTAATTCTTTCCTAGCAATTTCGCTTCTACATTCACGGATTTACTCCTCATTACATTTAGACATTTTTATGTACACATTTTTTAATAAAATGCCCCCCCCCTCCCCCCGCACTCACTCACTCAGTTTAAAATCGAAACGGCACCTCACGAGCTGCTTACGTCACAATCTCACATGCTGACCAATCCCAAGACGCTTCTCTCTCTTCTCTGGCAGCCCGGCTCCCCCTCCCTACAACTACGCTCGCGCCTCCCGCAATTGGAATCGCCCACTCAAACCCTCGCCCCATTCTCAAAATGCTCTATCGATCGGGAGGAGAGATAAGGCGTCAGTTCCGCGAAGCTGGCACAGCTCGCGAAGTCCCTCACGCCTGCGCGCCCCTCCCATCCCCTGCATGCTCCAGAGAGTCACAAGCAGGATCTTTGGTCCGAAGTCCACTGCTCCACTCTCACGCCGGCATGCTCTGCAGATCGGCAGAAGAGATAAGGCGATGGGCGGGCGGGGTAAGGCCCGATCCTGGGGAGGTGAAGAGGGGGAGTCGGGAGAGGGGGAATGGGGGAGGTGAGGAGGGAGAGTGTGGGAATAGAGGGAGAGGAGTGGGGGTAATAGGGAGTGGGGAATAGATGGACTGCCCCCACCCCTCTCCCCCTCCTCCCTCCCCACTCTTCCCCCTCTCCCTCCCCCTACCCTCTCACCCTTTCTCCCCTACAGCATCTTCTCCTCCCTCCCCCTCCCCGCTCCCCCCTTCCCTTCCCCCAGGGAGAGGATAGGGAGTGGGAATAGATGGACTGCCCCCACCCCTCTCCCCCTCCCTCTCCACTCTTCCTCCTCTCTCCCCTACCCCTCTCACCCCTCTCTCCCCTACCCCATATCCTCCTCCCCCCACTCTTCCCCCTCTCCGCTATCCCTCTCAACCTCTCTCCCCAACCCCATCGCCTCCTCCCATCCCACTCTGCCCCTCTCTCCCCTACGCAATCCCCTCCCCCCTCCCTTCCCCCCCCTTCCCCCCACCAACCCTGGCCCCCTCCCCCCTTCCTCCTGCACTTCCCTTCACCACCCTCTCATCCCCCCTCCCTCTCCTCCCTCTCTCTTTCCTCCCATCTCCCTCCACCCACTCCCTTACCCACCCTCCCTTACACCCTCCCTCCCCAACCATCCTCCCTCACCCACCCTCCCTCTCCTCCTCCTCCCCCCCTCCGGCCCCTCTCCCTGTGTCTCTTGCCCTTTCCGTCTCTGCCTCTTTCTCTTTGTCTCTCCCCAATTTTCTCTCTCTGCTCTCACTCCCTCCCCCTCTTCTCCCTCTGCTCCCTCCCCCCTCTCACTCCCCTCCACCTCCCTCCCCCCTCTCCCCCACCTCCCCTCTCGCCTCCCTCCCCCCTCTCTCCCTCCCCCTCTCCTCCCTCCCCTCTCTCCCTCCCCTCTCTCTCTCCCTCCCCCCCCTCCTCCCTCCCTCTCTCCCTCCCCACTCTCTCCCGCCCCCCTTTCTCTCCCTCCCCCTCATCCCTCACCCAACTCTCTCTCCCTCACCCCATGCCTTTCTCTCTCCCTCACCCCCTCCCCTCACCCATCTCTCTCTCCCCTCACCCATCTCTCTCTCTCTCCCTCACCCATCTCTCTCTTCTCTCTCCCTCACACCTCTCTCTCTCTCCCTCACCCATCTCTCTCTCCCTCTCTCTCTCTCTCCCTCACCCATTCTCTCTCTCTCTCCCTCACCCATCTCTCTCTCTCTCCCTCACCCTCTCTCTCATTCTCTCCTCCCTCCATCTCTCTCTCCCTCACCCATCTCTCTCTCTCTCCCTCAGCACCGACCATCTCTCTCTCACAAACCCCCCCTCTCTCCCCCCCCTCTCTTCTCTCTCTCACCCCTCCCCCTCCCTCACCACTCTCTTCTCTCCCTCTCTCTTCCCTCTCTATTCCCTGCCCTCCCCTAAAACCCCCTTACCCCCCTCCCCTCCACACCCTCCCCTCCACCACTCTCTCTCCCCTCCTCTAACCCCTTCCCCCTCTTCCCCCACCTCTCCCCCTCCCTTCCCCCACGCGTCTCCCCCCTCACCTTCCCCACCATCTCCCCTCCTTCTCACACCATCACCTTTTTCCTTCCCTTCCCCCCCTCCCTTTCAGCCTGCCCCTCTCTCCTCCCATCTTCTCTCCTCCTCCTCCTCCCCACCCCACCCTCCCTCTCCTCCTCTCTCTCCTCCACCCCCCTCCCCTCATCCTCCTCCCTCCCCCCCCCCCCCTTCTCCCCCTGTCTATTTCCCTTCTGTCTCTGCCTCTCTCACTGTTTCTCCCCATTCTCTCTCTGCCCTCACTCTCTAGCCCCTCTCCCTCTCTAGACACGCCTGCGAGTTGGGGGCTATGCGTCAGTGGCTAGGGCGGTTATGGGGTAAAAGGATCTAATTAATAATATTCATATTATATCAGGGGGGTAGTTAGTGTGGGGGAACAGACCCAATGGGTCTGCACTTGGTCTAGTATATATTTAAAAGTCTCATGTTGGTTTGTCCGGGTTCTATTTCGCGAATATTCATTTAATGCGTTTGTGAATCTCGTTCCTCAAAATTTGCAAAACCGAAACAATTTTTAAATATTCCCAGAAACTTTTTCCTCCTCCTCTTAATGTTTCTAATATTAGAACATCCAGTTCCACCTTTCCCTGCACTTTTTCTTCTCGCCATAGAACGTTGTTCACATCATGTCACAATGCCCAATGCTCAATCGCAATGGATCTAATTTATATCTGCCTTTGCTCCAGCCCCAGCCCACCACACCCCCCCCCCCCCGTCTGATGTTGCAGTATGTTTCATTGTGTTTATGTCACAATGCCATCCCCCACAGGTGACCAATCGCGATGGAACGCATTTACATATGCCTTTGCCCCAGCCCCGGCCGTCCCCTGCCGCCTGTGTGTGCATGAAGTGATCCATCACTGTCTCCTCCCCCCTGTCTCCTCCCTGTCCCTCTGTCTCCTCCTGTCTCCTCACCCCTGTCTCCTCCCCCCTCCATCTCTATCCTCCCCCCTCTCTCTCCCCCCTCTCTCTCTTCTTCACCCCTCTCTCCTCCCCCCTCTCTCCTCACCCCTCGTCTCCTCACCCCCTCTCTCCTCACCTCTCTCTCTCTCCCCACCCCTCCTCCATCAGCGGGTTAGTGCGCGTGTGAAGCCGCAGTCCCCCACCCCACCCCCTGCAACCGCATGTTGGGAACGGGACCCAGCGGTCTCCCCCTCCCTCCCCTCGCCCACCCTGTCTCCGGGGGGGGGGGGGGGGGCCCCTACCCCCCTCTCACCCCCTCCCCCCTCCCTCCGTGTGTGTGTGTTGGGTGTGGTTAGTGTGAGTGTGAAGCTGCAGCACCACCCCCATAGAACGCTGACGAACGTTTCATCGTGTGATGTCACAATGCCCAATCCTCACAGATGGCCAATCACAATGGAACTATTTACATATGCCCTTGCTCCAGACACGGCCCCGCCCCCTGCAGCCTGTGTCGAAGCAGTTCTCCCTTCACTCCTCTCTCCCCCTTTCCCCTCTCCCCCTTTCCCCCCTCTCCCCTCCTTTCCCCTCTTCCTACCCCCCCCTCCTCAACCCTTCCTCTCCTCCCCCCTCTCCACACCTCCCTCTCTCCTCCCCCCCTCTCCATCACCCCTCTCCTGCCCCCATCCTGCCCCCCTCCCTCTCTCCTCCTCCATGCCCCCTCTCCTGCCCCCCTCTCCTGCCCCCCCTCTCCTGACCCCCTCTCTCTCTCCTGCCCCCCCTCTCCTGCCCCCCTTCTGCCGCCCCTCTCCTGCCCCCCTCTCCTGCCCCCCCCCTTTCCTCTCTACTCTCCCCCCCTCTTTCATCACTCCATCCTCCCCTCCTTCTCATCTCTCCCCTCTTTCATCACCCCTCTCCTCAAACCACTCTCTCACCTCTCCTCACCCCCCTCTCCTCACCCCCCCCCTCTCCTCACCCCAACCCTCTCCTCACCCCCCTCCTCACCCCCCTCTCCTCACCCCCCCCCCCTCTCCATCACCCCCTCTCCTCACCCCCCTCCTCACCCACCCCCCCTCTCCAACACCCCCTCTCCCCCCATCCGTCTCTCCCCTTCCACCCCTCCCATACCCTCCCCCCTCCCTCCCCCACTCTTCCCCTAACTCCCCCCTCCCCCCTCCATTCCCCTACTCCCCTCTCCCCCCCCCTCTCCCCCTTCCCATCCCCTCTCTCCGCCCCTCCCCCACCGCACACGTTATCCCCCCCCTCCCCCACCTTCCCATCCCCCGTTCTCTCCCACCCCCTCCTCTACCTCCCCAATCTCTCCCCCCTCAAAAATCTGGCCTCGCCCTCCCTCTCCCCTCCCTCTCTCTCCCTCTCTCCCCTCCCTCTCTCGCCCTCCTCTCTCCCCTCAGCCATCTCCTCCCCCCTCTCTCCCCATCTCCCTCCCTCCCCCCTATCTCCCTCCTCCTCCTCCTTCACCTCCCCCTCCTCTCCCTCCCTCCCCATCCCCCTCCTCCCCCTCCCCCCCCCTCCCCGCTCTCTTCCCCATTTCCCTCCCTCCCTCCCTCCCCCTCCCCCCCCGTTCCTCTTCCTCCCCTTCCCTTCCCCTCCCCACTCTCTCCCACCTCCCCCTCCACCTTCCCCTCCCCACTCTCTCCATCCCCTCTCCATCTCCCCCTCTCCTCCTCTCTCCCTCCATCCCTCCCTTTCTCCGCCCCTCCCATCCCCCCTCTCTCCCTTTCTACTACCCCGCTACCTTCATACCTCCCCGTCCCCTCCCCACCCCCCTCTCACCCCATCCTCTCCACTCCCTCCCCTCTCCATCTCCACCTCCCCCTCTCTGCCCACCTCTCTGCCCCATCCTCTTCCTGCCTCTCCACCCCCTCTCTCCCCCTCTCCATCCCATTCCCTCCCCTCCAACCCCCCCTCTCTCCCCTCATCTCCCTTCCCCCCCTGGGGATGGGTAAAAGGAGCCAATGAATAATATTAATATAATATCAAGGGGAGTGGTTAGTGTGTGTTGGGGTGGTTGTGTGTTGCGGGGGGTGGTTAGTGTGTGTGCTGGGTTGGTTAGTGTGTGTGTTGGGGAGGTGGATAGTGTGTGTGTGGGGGGGAGGGTGGTGGTAATGTGCAAGTAACGCCGCAAAAAATATTAAAAAAAATTATATTAATCCCCCCCTTCCGCAACCGTGTGTTGGGGGGGGGGGGAATGGGACGGGACCTCATCTCCTTCCCTCCCCTCCACTTCTCGCCCTTGGGGGGGGGGGGGGGGGGGGGGGGTTCTCCCCTCCCCTTCTCCCCTCCCCTCCCCTTCTCCCTCCCCCCTCCCCCCATTCCCCTCCCCACTCTCTTTCCCTCGCCCTCCCCCTCCCCATTCCCTCCAGTCTCTATTCCCCCTTGCCCCTATAAAGAAAAAGAAAAAAAAAAGGAGAATAAAGAAAAGAAAGGAGAAAAGAAAAGAAAGGAGAAAAGAAAGAAAAGAACCCATCCTCTCCTGAGAAAAAAAAAATAAAGATTTAAAAGAAAAGAGAAAATAGAAAAGAAAAAAGAAAGAAAAAGAAAAAAACCCTCCCTCGTAACAACATTCCTCCTCCACACTCCATTTTAAATGCTCCGAGGTTAGGACTATTATCTGAATGGTGGCCGATTAGGAAAAGGGGAGATGCAACGAGACCTGGGTGTCATGGTACACCAGTCATTGAAAGTAGTCATGCAGTTGTAGCAGACAGTGAAGAAAGCGAATGGTATGTTAGCATTCATAGCAAAAGGATTTGAGTATAGGAGCAGGGGGTTTCTACTGCAGTTGTACAGGGCCTTGGTGAGACCACACCTGGAGTATTGCATACAGTTTTGGTCTCCTAATCTGAGGAAAGACGTTCTTGCCATAGAGGGATTACAGAGGAGGTGCACCAGACTGATTCCTGGGATGGCAGGACTTTCATATGAAGAAAGACGGGATAGACTCGGCTTGTACTCGCTAGAATTTAGAAGATTGAGGGGGGATCTTATAGAAACTTACAAAATTCTTAAGGGGTTGGACAGGCTAGATGCATAACGATTGTTCCCGATGTTGAGGAAGTCCAGAACAAGGGGTCACAGTTTAAGGATAAGGGGGAAGCAGGGCCGGATTTAGATGAAGAGAGGCCTAGGCTATTCCACTTGCGAGGCCCCTCCCAATCCCCCACACCCACGATGAGAGGAAGATGGAAGAGTCCACCAGATTGACACCGATGTGCAGCTGAGCGTGGCCAATGAGGTATTTATTGCCAGTGCTAGTGTCAAGTTATCAGCTTAAAACACTATTATTCTGAAATGGAGGGAAGGAAAATTACTGAAGTGTTGTTTAGAGACCACAGTGTGTTGTGACAGCATATGTAAGAAAGGCCTATGACAGTGTCAAAAATATTATACACCGGGCCCATACGAAGTTTTTCAAAAAGGGGGGTGGCATGGCAGGATTACAAAAATGTGAAATGAGTGCATGCAGCGCATATCACAAGCACACAGCTGAAAGACCCTTGCGGCCGGAGTCCAGTGTCTGCTTAAGGGCCCTGGAAGCTCTGGTGTTTTAGAGGCTCTCTGGTGCATTCGGAGCCTTATTTTGGAGCATTTATGCACCAAATTTATGACTAATATTTCAGAAATAAATTTGGTTGAGTCAAGAGTAATGAGTGGTTGCAATAGGATGATTAGGGTCATTGTCGTATACATTTTTTAAAATCAAGAATTGAAGCCGTCCTTGTTTTAATAATCAAGTTGTGCTGTAAAATGTTATAATGGAGCATGCAAACACTACAAATAAAATACCGTAAGTTTTTGCAGTAAATAAAACCTTTTTTTTAGAAAATGTTTTGTGTCTTGATTTGATTGCCTGTTACTGTTCGACTGTGTTAGTGTGTGCACATTAAAAATATGATGCAAAATGAAAGTCACAAACTATGGAATTCATATTTTTCAGTATTGTTATCAAGGAAAGAAAGCAGTTCTAATTGTTTGATATCATCCATATGGAGGAGAAAATATTATTTTCCTGAAAACCTACCTTAATTTTGCAATCTCACTAAAGATAATCCCCCTTTCCCCCTCCTCCTTCCCCCTCCTTCCACTCATTCCCCCTCGCCCCCTTCCCCCTCTCTCTCCCCCCTCCCCCTCCCCCTCCCCCTCTCTCTCCCCCACCCCCTCTCCCTCCCACTTCTCCCTCCCTTTGTCTCAAACCCCACTTTCCCCCTCTGACATCCTCCGTCTCTCTCCCTCCCTCCCCCCTCTCCCTCCCACACAGCGAGGCTCCAATTCCGCGCCGCAGACACCCGCAGCCCCCCCCCCCCCCCCCCGGCCCAGAAACGGGCACTCCCGCAGTGCAATATTCCACTACTTACCTGGAGTAGACACGAGGCATCGAGGTGATTGTGTGGCATGCAAATGGGGATCTGAACACGCCCGGGCCAACTGCGCATGCGCGGAGAGACAGCGTCATTTTACGTCGCTACTACATCACCAGCTTCCCACAACTACGTAATTCTTTTCCCCAAAACTTCCAGCAGCCGGAACCAGGATTTCGGGTAATTTCTGTCAAAGTAGAAACGCTGAAACGCTGCTCTCAACATTTTTTTTTCTTGGGTTTTTTTTTACTCTTGGGGGAAAAAAAAACATCTTGGCCAGAGGCCCCAGGCTTCTTTGCAAGATTTTGAGGCCCTAGGCTTCAACCTATGAGGCCTGTAGGTAGATCCAGCCCTGCCGAGGCTCCCCCAGATCTCAAGGCCCTAAGCTTAAGCTTGTGAATCTTGTACGTAAATCCGACCCTGGCGGGAAGTCTTTTAGGACTGAGATGAGACTTTTTTTTTTCACACAGAGAGTGGTGAATCTGTGGAATTCTCTGCCACAGAAAGTAGTTGAGGCCAGTTCATTGGCTATATTTAAGAGTTAGATGTGGCCCTTGTGGCTAAAGGGAGCAGGGGGTATGGAGAGAAGGCTGGTATGGGACACTGAGTTGGATGATCAGCCATGATCATATTGAATAGCGGTGAGGGTTCGAAGGGCCGAATGGCCTACTCGTGCACCTATTTTCTATGTTTCTTCCAACACCCTCTCCCCTCTCCTCTACTCCCCTTCCTTCCCCCCTTTACCCACTTCCTTCCCCACCTCTACCCCTCCCTTCCCCCCTCTAACCCCCCCTTCCTTCCCCCCCCACTCGCCCTCTCTCTCTCCCCACTCTCTCTCTCCTCCAACCCCCCTTTCTCTCTCTCCCACCTCTCACTCTCTCACTCCCTCTCTCCACCCCTCTCTCCCCCTCTCAGCCCCCACCTCCCCTCTCACCCTCTTCCCCCCCCCTCTCCCCCACCCCCTCTCCATCCCCACTCCTCTCTCCCCACACCCTCTCTCCCCACCCTCTCTCCCCACGTCTCCCCTCTCTCCACCCCTTCTCTCCCCACCCCTCTTCTCCCCCAACCTCCCTCCCCACCCCTCTCAAAAATAACCCCTCTCTCCCCACCCCTCTCTCCCCACCCCCCCCTCCCCACCCCCTCTCTCCCCACCCCCCTCTCCCCCACACAACCCTCTCTCCCACACCTCTCTCCCCACCCCCTCTCTCTCCCACCCCCTCTCTGCTCCCACATTCCCCACCCCATCTCTCCCCACCCCTTCTCCCCACCCCCCTCTCTCCCCACCCCTTCCCCAACACCCTCTCTCCCCACCCTCTTCCCCACCCCCTCACCACACCCTCTCTCCCCACCCCCTCTCTCCCCACCCCCTCTCTCCCCACCCCCTCTCTCCCCACCCCCTCTCTCCCTCTCTCACCTCCCCACCACCCCCTCTCTCCCCACCCCCTCTCATCCCCACCCCTCTCTCCCCACCCCTCTCTCCCACCCCCCTCTCCCACCCGCCTCCCATCCCTCCCCCTCCTCTCTCGACCCTCATCCAACCCCCTCTCCACTCGTCCAACCACCCTCAACCCCTCCCCCCTCTCTCTCCAAACCCCTTCTCCTCTCCTCCCCTCCCCCTCTACCCCCTCCCTTTCCCCTCTCTCTTTCCTCCAACTACCCCTCCCTCTCTCTCCCCTCTACTGTGTGAAGCCGCAGCCTTCCCCCCCCCCCCCCACCCCCGCAACCGCATGTTGAGGAACGGGACCAGCGGTCTCCCCTCGCCCACCCCATCCCCCCCTACCCCCCTCACCCCTACCCCCTCGCCCCTGTGTGTGGTAGTTAGTGTGCGTGTGAAGCCGCAGCCCACCACCCCCCCCCCCCCCACCACACGCTTTTTGGGAACAGACCCAGCGGGTCTGCACTTGGTCTAGTAACTATTAAAACTGTCGTTGGTTTGTTGCTTTGTAATGGGTTCTAGTCCACGATAATTCGTTTAAACTGTTTGTGAATTTACTCCTGCACCCTTTGCCATAACGGATAAATGTTTACATATTCCTGTGGAGTTTTTCCTCCTCCACATTTTGTTTTGAAAATTAGAACATTTGGTTGTTAATTTCCCTGTTTTTTTAGTAAAAAACATCAAAACATTTTAAAATCAAGTTGCTGCAAGAGTCACCGTACCATCTCGAGATCAAGGGGTTCGCTCCACCAAGGTATATAAAACTTTTGAGATAGTGGCATTGTTACAAAACCTACCATCAGTGGCTCTGTGCGATAGTGGTTTTGTTACAAAACCTACCATCGGTGTCGCTGTGCTTGCAATTCAGCAGGCTTTGGTGGTGTTGGGGATTAAAATGCAGGTGAGGTATATATTCGTTGTGGAGAGGAATTTGCTTCAAAGAACCTTGGAACTGCAGGACAAATCAAAAGGTATGTAGTTTATCCCTTTCCCCCGCTGAAACTCGCCGCGCGCACCTGGGGCCTATCCACCTCGCCGCGTCACTGGGGCCTATCCACCTCTACGCCGCACCTGGCTGACTCAACTCTCACCCGGCCCATCTAACATCGCCGGTGGACCGGGGCTCAATGATCATCGCCGTTGACTCTACTGCCCACGGACTCCTACCATCGGGTCCACGACTCTCGCCACTCCACCGCCCTCCAGCAGCCAGTAGCTGTTGCCTTACCTGCAGCCTGGCCTCGGCACTGGGCCTGAACTCCCCTGGGTTTGACTGCACTGGTCCTAGTGCTAGTCTCCCAAACCCTGGTAACCTCAGTGGCTGAACCACTGGGTCTACCCCATCCCCCTCAAACCATGTGAACCCTGCTCTTCCCCACCCACACTACAATCCTCATACCCCCCACCCCCTGACACCACCACCACCCCCCCACCAGACAACCCCTCAGCCTCACATCCACTCACCTGCCTTTCTCCGGCCCAAACCCGGGGGGGGGGGGGGGGGGGGGGGGGGGGGGCATCCCTGCCGTGTGTTCACCATCGACCCTGACCTCCCCCTCTCCGACACCGAACTGTCGGTCCTCAGCAGAGGTCTTACCTTTATCCCCCTCCGTCCCTACCTCAAAGAGTTCCGCGCCCACCACGAGTTGGAACTCTTCTACCTTCGCCTCCGCCTCACAGCGTTCTTCCATGGGAAGGAGTCCTCGCCCCTATTGATGATCCCTTTTCCCGTCTCCAACGAACCCCCTCCTCATGGACCCCCCCCATGGCCTTCCGGCTTTAGACCTTTTTATCCAAAACTGCCGGCGGGACATCAACCGCCTCAATTTCTCCACTCCCTTGTCTCACTCCAATCTCTCCCCTCCCCCTGTATGTATAGCCATCAACTCATTCCGCAACAACACAGACTGGGTTATCAAACCCGCCGACAAGGGAGGTGCCGTGGTAACTGGCACATCAATTCCTACAAAACTGAGGCCACGCACCAACTCTCGGACACCTCCTCCTACTTACCCCAGGACCCAGACGAACACCAGGCCACTATCTCTAGCACCATCACTGACTTCATCCACTCTGGCTCCTTGCCCCCCCCCCCGAGCCTCGAACCTCATCGTTCCCCAGCCCCGCATGGCCCGATTTTACCTTCTCCCCAAAATACACAAACCTGACTGTCCTGGTAGACCCATTGTCTTTGCCTATTCGTGCCCTACCGCACTTATTTCCACATACCTTGACTCCATCTTATCCCCCCTGGTTAAATCCCTCCCCATCTATGTTCAAGCCACCTCACACACTCTCCATCGTCTCCAGGCATTCCATTCTCCAGGCCCCCATCCCCGCATCTTCATCATGGACATCCAGTCACTCTACACCTCTATCCCCCACCAGGATGGTCTCAAAGCCCTCCGGTTCTTCCTCGACCGGAGAAGCAACCTGCACCCGTCCACTGATCTCTCCGCTTAGCGGAGTTGGTCGATACCCTCAATAACTTCTCGTTTGACTCCTCCCATTTCCTCCAAATACAAGGCACACGCATGGGCCCCAGCTATGCCTGCCTCTTTGTCGGGTACGTCGAACAATCCTTGTTCGAGGCGTACCAGGATCCCATCCCCGACCTCTACCTCCGCTACATCGACGATTGCTTTGGTGCTACCTCCTGCACCCACACACAACTGACTGACTTAATCCGTTTCACCACTAACTTTCATCCGGCACACAAATACAGCTGGACCATTTCCAACACTTCCGTACCATTTCTTGACCTCACTATCTCCATCACAGGTGACAGACTACTGACCGACATCCACTGACTCCCATGGCTATCTAGACTACTCTGCTTCCCACCCTGCTTCCTGTAAGGACTCCATCCCCTACTCCCAATTCCTCCGTCTACGCCGCATCTGCTCCCAGGATGAGGTGTTTCACACCAGGGCATCGGAAATGTCGTCCTTCTGCAGAGAACGGGGGTTCCCCTCCCCAACTATAGATGAGGCTCGGGGCTTCATTCCACTACACACCCCCCTGTCTGCTTTCTGCTCTCTCTCTCATCCCCGAGCTCCACACGTAACGGGAACAGGCTCCACAATGTTGAAATAGAGTCAAACCACAGCTCCATGATGTTCAACGTCTCCAGAGGCTTCAAACGGCGTATCCAGGTAAAACATCACCTGCCTCCACAGTGCCTTCACATACACTAGAGGACTGTGATTGTCGGGTAGTCATGGTCCCCTCTAGTTGGGGGGTGGGGGATTCAGAAGGAAATAGCCTAGGGTCGATCGAAGGGAAATAGGCTAGGCCGGCCTCCTCCTCTCCCTTCACGCCCCCCCTCTCCTCCTCCTCTTTCCAGTACTCCTTCCTCTCCCCTCCTCTCCCCTCCTCCTCCTCCCTCCTTTCCTCCTCCCCTATCTCCCCCTCCCCCTCTCCCCTCCCTTCCCCTTTCCCTTCCCCCACTCCCCCTCCTATCTCTCGCCTCATCTCTCCCCATCTCCTCTCTCCCTCTACTCTCTTGTCCCCTCCTCCCCTCCTCTCGCTCCCCCCCTCTCTCTCTCCTCCCTCTCTCTCCCCCTGTCTCCCCCTACCCCCCCCTCCCCGTGAGCATGTGAACCGCTGCAAACCCCCCCCCCCCCCCCCCCACCCACCTGTTGGGGGGAACAGACCCAGGGGTCTGCCTTGTCTAGTATTCCTATTAAATCTTTCCCCCATCATCTTAACCTACTGGTATACCTCTTGGGTGCCCCACGTCATGTTGAATCTCACAGACCATTCTCACACTTCAAACACAATACAATTTTCACTTAAAAATCCAAGCAAGATTAAAAATCCAAGCAAGATTAAAATACAATCACAGACACCTGATAAAATCATTCAAACCTTAAAGGCTTTTATACAAAAGAATGCTGGAAGGCATTGTTCATGCAAAGACAAACATTTAAACATCCCCACATTAACAGACTCTTATCAGCTACCAATTAACATTTGCATGCAAAAATTATGAAACATCCTGGTCCCTTTCTTGGTTGCTGGAACACTGCAACACTGCCCTCTCTCCCCATTCCCCCACTCGCAAACAGGGCAGAGTCCCCCTGGACCTCGCCTTTCACCCCACCAGCCGGCAAAATACAACACATATTCCTCCGCAGTTTCGCCAGGACCCCTCCACTCGCCATATCTTCCATCTCCCACCCTGTCTGCCTTCCGCAAAGTGTCAATTCTTCCCTTCCCTCCGCTCTCTGACCCCTTCCCCGGGCACTTTCCCTTGCAACCGCAAGAAATGCTACACTTGTCCCTTCACCTCTCCCCTACTCCTTTCAGACCCAAGCAAGTCTTCCAGGTCCAAACAGAGGTTCACTGCACCTCTCCAACCTCATCTACTGCATCCGCTGCTCCAGCAGATGATCTATATCGGTGAGACCAGCGGAGGCTTGGCGATCGTTTCGTCGAACACCTCCGCTCGCGTCCGCAATCGAGTGGCTCAGCTCTTCACTCCCATTCCGTATCCGACCTCTCGGTCCTGAGGCCACCTCCATGGCCAGATGAGCAACAAGTTGGAGGAGAGAGTCTGCATCCGAATTTTTCAATTCTGTTAACCCTTGCTGGTGTCATCCTCCCCTTTTTTTTCCCACCTTCCCTCAAGCCATCGGGCCCTTGGCATACCTCTCTCGCTATCTCCCTCCCCCACCCTAGGCACTAGCTTCTCATTTTCACACCACAAACAGCTTACAATGGCCTTGTGTGATACTTTGCATATCTTTCATTTATTGTCTTTATCTCTGCTGTCTATATCTCGTTTCCCTGAGTCTGAAGAACGAACGTCGCCTATCAGCTCCTTAGTCGCTGCTGGCTGAGTCCAGCCTTTTGTGTACCCTTTGGTTTCTCTTGTTTCACTGTTCCCTCATTCCACCATACCACCACTGACACTTGAGCTTTCTTTACCTCAACTAAATTTACCCCAAGATACCTGATTCCCATCGATCCTCTAAAACATAGGACAAACTATGTAAAACACAATTTCAAATCGTGTTTCTCTGGGGCTATCAAAGGCTCCTCATAGTCTGTCTGTGAAGCACATCCCCTCTAGTCCTAACTATTGTGCAAATCAGAGCTGTTGAGACTGCTGTTAATTGCTTCATATCATTTTCATAGGGCCAGATTAGCCCATAGCCCCCATCATTCTATATCTATATGTTTCAACGGAGGAAAATGAAAGCATCGTGACTTTGCTGGACAAGATCAATGGAGGATTCGTCTCCGTCCACTGGCAGGGCAGTAGGTGACAGTCGCCACAATTTTCCCGCAAGGTTTCTTAATTTCCTCATCCTGTGTGTGCTCTACTGCTGCTATTTTTCCCTTTTCTTGTTTTTTTTTTTTTGCCATGGCTATGACTACAATTACACATATCTACATTTTCCTTGTGATGCTGCAGTTTTCTACTTAATGAGGGGTCCTTCCAAATCTTATCCTTTTCTATCATTTTTAAAATTAATTTATTATGATCCTCTATTGGTTGTACTATGGATGCCTTGGGATCCCTTTTCTTATTGGTAGCCATCAACAGAACATTGAATGCCCTATTAATATTTTCATGTTATTTTAAATCGCATCCAGGTTATTTCCCAGCATAAGCTGTCTTATTTCACCGCACTGGTAACGTTTGTCTTGCATATATCATTGCGGCAGTACCAGGTGTCTTGTACATAACACATCTGTACATAATGTCTTAATCCTCCATTGATCTTGTCCAGCAAAGTCATGATGCTTTCATTTTCCTCCGATTTGTTCTTTTAGAACCACAACTTACAACAATGTGGGATCTATTCCTCTAACGCGGGTGGTAAATGTAAACATATTCACTCGATTAGGAACCGCATCGTTGACGGTCGGCCTGTTGAGTATCCTGCTCACAACATCATTTGATCCAGTGAATTCTGTGTTTGACGTACATGGCTTTCATGTGGAGCTCAGTTACCCTCCTAATTACGGTTCAGATCGGAGCAGCACACGTGGAGCAGTGGTGAGTTTCCAACTTGGTTTACTCAAGGCCATAACGGTATTATTTTAAATTTATTTCAAAATAATCTTTATTCAAGTAATAAGTACATACAATACAGGAACTGTACAAAAAAATTCATCCGACATTCTCGGAGGCTATACAAACATTCAATACTGTTAACACAAATTACACCACTTTTTCCCTCCACCCTTGCCACTCATGTGGCCTACTGGCGTGGAATCCCTTCTCTTATTTTGAGGGGCATCATCACCACACCCTGCCCCCCATATCCAGCAGTGGAAGGACCTTAGACTGTGGTCCTCCCCCCACTGAGCCTTGGCGTTGGCTGCACCGCTTCAGTGCGTCCCTCAGCACGTACTCCTGCAGTCCGCAGCGGGCCTGTTGGCAACATCCCGGATGGACATCTCACTCCGCTGGGAGGTAAACAAAGCTCGGGTGGACCAAAGAGCCAGGCAAGCCAGGTCTTGGTGCTTGTTAGTGAGTTCTGGCAATGAGGCATTTTGTCAGACAAGCTGGGCAGTCTGTTCTGGGAACCACACCACAGTATTCATGGAGTCATTTCCCTGCAGTACCTGCAGGATGTTCCATGCTGACCACTGCCCAATGGACTTGTGGTCAAAGGTGTTGGTCCGGAAGAACCTGTCCACGAGTGACAGACGGTACGGCAATGTCCAGCTGACTGGCACGTGGCATCAAAAATATGGAACACTTCCCGAATTTGCTTGTCATCTTTGCGTACTGGGAAATGCTCTGAGAGGAACCAACGTGTTTCACTGATGCACAGCACTTACAGCCTTTATAGCTCTCATGGTTACATGTGGATTTTACACCTTTGAAATAATTAATCAGTGAACAATTTCTCTGTAGTCTTTCATCCTTGTTTACTCTCTGCTGGATTTACCTTTAACCTTCTATTTCCTGTTGTTTAGAACAGTGCTTCTTAAACTGATAAATGGTTCACCCAAGGGCGAATGAAATTATTTTGGGGTGAATGAAACTAGAGAGGTGACTGAAAGGTGAATTACTTAATTTATTCAGATATTTTTATATATTTTTTTATACTTAAAAAGGCATTGGAGTGGTTAGTAAGCGGTTAATGGCAGTGGAGCTGGAAATTTTATATGTTTTTTTCTCTCTACCTATGTTTATTATATTTCAAAATTTCCAAAATTTACTGTAATATAACCTTCTAGGGAAGACCAGACGAGCTAGTGGGATCATGAATTTATAAATGGCAACACTGGAGGATTGCCATAGGCAACTGTTGAACTGTAATTTTACTTTGTGGAGCAATTTAGCTACCAAAGTAGATATTGTGGTATTGTGAGCTTTCATCGGGGAGAGTTATAGAATGTTATAATAGTTGGACACTAATATATTAAATATATTCCAAGAAAAAAACTGCAGTAATCAAAGCCTGAAAGGGTAGGCTGGGGTTGAAGCACAGTGGTTAGACATTGGAATGTTTTTTAAAAAAAAAATCATATTAATAGAATGATTTTCCAATTCCAGTGGTAATTTAACTTTTTTTTCACTCAGCTTTCTTTACATATTTTTAGGATGTTCAAAAAGTTGAATAAAATAAACACAAGAAATTTGTTAATTTATGTTTTTTGCTCATGTGACAAAATAAATTATATATAAAATTTATAAACAAGGGAGAATAAGACGAAAATTACCAAAAAACATGAAAATTTAGACGAGGGTGCATGAAATTTTGTGATGAAGACTCAAGGGTGAATTACACTGAAATAGTTCAAGCACTGGTTTAGAAAACCATTCTCCCACTTATTTAGCAAATGGGTGCCATAAAGTGACATTCTGCTAAAATTTGGTAATGGGAGTAACATCAATTATTATGATAATGTTGACTTGAATGTTCTACATTACATTCTTATGAATTTTTTAAAATAATGTTGTAATGGGCGGGGAAATCCAATGCACAGTCATGCGTAGGGAACTGCTGGCTATTATCAACATGATCTCCCTCTTTACAGTTTCAATTGAAACAGTATCACCCACTATTCTTTACGGCATTCTGCAATTTTCCTAAACGCTTTAATTTCTGCTATTGGGAGGGGGGGCTATAAATTTGTTGTATATGATTCGCTGCAGCCTCCAGGTGTCGTGCTTGGTGGCTGAGCCAAACCACACCATGATGTAGAAGGTGAGAACCTTCTATTAACATCTATATCAGGTAAGACACAAGGATCAGCAAGTTATTTACATTTTAAATTAAACATTTGATACATTTTTTAACATTCTCATCTATTAAGTTTTGTGCAAATGATATAGTGGCATGTAAAGTTAGAGCAATAGAGTCACAGAATCATATAGCACTAAAACAGAACCTACAATCTACCATGTTCACGCTGATCATTACGCTTGTCTTTACGAGGTCCATTTAGCCTCCATTGTCTTAGTGAGTCAAGTGGTTGTCCAGATGCTTCTTAAATATTATGAGAAAACCTGCAACCACAATTTCAGGCAGTGTGTTCCTAATTCTAACAACTCTCTTTGTTAAAAAAACTTCTTCAGATTCTCTCTGATATTTCCACTTCTTACCTTGCATCTAAGCTGCCTTATTTCAGATTCCTGTACCAATGAAAAATGTTCTATCTACCCCATCTTTCCCCCTCATAATTTTGCATACCTTTACCACATCATCCCCCAGCCTCCTCCACTCCAAAGGAAAAAATCACAGCCTATCTCATTTCTCGTTAGAACTCAACTGCTATAGTTCAGGCAATATTATGGTGAATTTACACTCACTCACATCCTTCCTAAGATGTAGTGACCAGAACTGCGCACTGCGTTGTAACGTGACATTTCTGCTCTTGCATTCTATGCCTTGAATGATGAAAGCAAGCATCTTATATGCTCACACATATTTCAGTGCAAGATACACTGAAGAAATATTCTTAAATCAAACAGTAGATTTTGCTGAAATTTACAGACTCATGTAGATTGCATCCTTGTTCAGACCTTCCCTTAATTAGGTATTAAGTAAAATCTTTGTTTTCTTTTAGCTCCATGTGTATACCATTTGCATTGAGCATCATTTATATTGCTTTTAAATTATAATTTCTCACATTTTTCACCACCATCTGGCCACTGATGAATACATACCACAGATGAATGGAATTGGTCAGTAATACTCACATGAGCTTTGAAAGTCAAGTTTCTTAAATACAATGCAAAATTTCCCTGCTTGACATTTATTGTTGGGGCAGAGATGTATAGTTTATTCTAGTTATGTTTTGTGGTTGACTTTGTTTTCATATCAATTAGACCTGAAAATTGAAAATATTTCATTCAATTTTTTTTAATGAATTGCAACTGCTTCTCACACAATGAACACTAGATGGAGAAAGATGACTACATTTTAACATTGCAACAGGAAAATAGCTGCTTAAAGTTTTTGTTTATTAAAAGATGGGATTAAATAAATATTGAACAGTAAAGTATGCAGTAAAAGTTAAAACAGTACTAATTTAGTTTGTTCATATAACTTAAAACTTAATTATTAAAAATTTAATTTGGACTTCTGACACTTGTGAAGGACATAGGCTACTGACACAGGTACACATCATGAAGCTTGTTTCAGTGTTACTTAAAGATTACAAAGGTGGCAAGCCTATATGACCTAAAACTATTGAGTCTGTTTGCCTATAAGTATCTGTTTTAATTTCTTCAGTGTTCACACCTAAAGATTTCCACCCACTCCGAAACACCCTTTCTACCAATGGACACTAAATGAATCTTCAACATCAATATCCTGGCACCATCATTAATTGGGTTTTTGAACTATACCCATAATTTATTATGTCCCCCACACTTGGTGTCCTCACATCACCCACCCGACTTCCATTTATCTCCCTTCCTTTGCTTGCTCCACAGTGGGAACTGAACCTTGTGTACAACAGTGTAATGGTGCTGATGGCTTCTTGCAAAACTAATTTCATACTCCAAATTGGTTTAATCTGTTACTTTGGGTGCTGACTATTTTTGGACCCATGGTTTATATTTCAGTTTTCTTTGAACATTTAGAGTAGCAAAGCAGATTTTGCAAGAAACGATTTGATCAGGATGTGTTTAAGAAAGAACTGCAGATGCTAGAAAAATCAAATGTAGACAAAAATGCTGGAGAAACTCAGGCAGCATCTATGGAGAGAAGGAATAGGTGACGTTTCGAGTCAAGACCCTTCTTCAGACTGTTGTCGGGCATCAGTCTGATCAGGATGTGAATGAGTTTCCCTGTATATCTATGTGCCCATCCAAAAGCCTTGAATTTAGCCACTGCATTTCACCAGCGTTTGTTCTTAATTTACAGGGTAAATTCAGTATCCTAGATTTGACAAAGTACATTTTAAATGATGGCTTAACGGCACAACTGGTAGATTTGGTGTCTTGTAACACCAGCAATCTGGTTTTAATCCTAACATCTGGTACTGTCTGGGTGGAAGTCGCAAAATCCCTTTGTGACAGAGTGAATTTCCTCTCCCCCTCATATCACAATGTCATGCAAGTTGGCAGGTTAATTAACCACACTAAATCACCACTGGTGTACGTGAGAGCATCTGGGGCAGATAGGTTACAGGGAAAATTAGTGGGGAATGGGAGTGTTCAATCAGATGACAGACCTGAAGTGTCGAATGGGCACATCCTGTGTCAAAGGAAACCGTGGAAATTGCTGCCAAGCATACGCATGGTGTTAGGGACCGAGATAACGGGATGGATTACATTAATGAACATTTGCTCTGCTTGATTACGATAATGTGTTGCAAGAAAAAGCATAGAAAAAGATCACTACAAAGGAGGGAAGGATGCTGCTTTTGGTGGGATTGTTGGAGATAACTAGCTTTTATAAATAAACAACTTAAAATAGAATGGTATTCCATGGTTTCTCAGGAGCACAAGACAAACCTTTTCACCAGCCAAAGGAGATATTACGAGGGATAATTAAAATGTTTGTTCAAATGGGAGATTTATCAAGGGGGATCCTGTGCATAAGGTTTAGAAGGTTGGGAAGCAAAGCAGGTAGAATTGCTGCCTCATGGCTGTAGTGACCTGGATTCAATCCTGACTTTGGGAGCTGAGTGTGTGGAGTTTGCATATTCTCCCTTTGTTAGTGCGTGTTTCTTACATGTGCTCCAGTATCGTCTGATATCCAAAAGACATGCAGTTTGGTAGGTTAATTTGCCATTGTGAATTGCAAATTGAGTATATATGAGTCATAAATCGGTGTCTGCATGGGGCTGGGCGAGGGGAGGGGGTGTGTGTGTGTAGGGCAGGATAGACTTGTCGGAAATGTGGGGAGAATAAAGGCTAGGATTAGATTAAAATGGCTGGTTAAGAGTCGGTACAGACTCAGTCAGTGAAAGGAACTGTTTTCCTTCAGTATCTCAATGACTATACTGTAACTATTTTCTCTGGCCCTATTTCAGAAATATTTGACATGCACGGTAAAGGCCTCAAAGAAATCACAGGATCTCAAAACTGAATCTAAGGGGAAATTGCTACTTGCTTTCAATATTTCTGAGAAACTGCGCATAAACTGTTGTTATTTCCATTTTTGACTGGGTTTAACTCATTTAGAAGGATAATCTCAAATTAAACTAAATTAAATTAAATACAAACTGCAAATTAAACCTAATGATATTGTCCATGTGAGCTGTGTGGGTTGAGTGTAAACCCACTATAATAGTCTTGGATTCTAATTCCATTTGATAGATGCTAGATGCAGGAAAAATGTTCCCAATGTTGGGCAAGTGCAGAACCAGGAGCCGCAGTCTTAGAATAAAGGGGAGGTCATTTAAGACTGAGGTGAGGAAAAATGTTTTCACCCAGAGAGTTGTGAATTTATGGAATTCCCTGCCACAGAAGGCAGTGGAGGCCAAATCACTGAATGGATTTAAGAGAGTTAGATAGAGCTCTAGGGGCTTGTGGAGTCAAGAGATATGGGGAGAAGGCAGTCACGGGTTATTGATAGGGGACGATCAGCCATGATCACAATGATTGGCGGTGCTGGCTCGAAGGGCCGAATGGCCTCCTCCTGCGCCTATTTTCTACGTTTCTATGTTTCTTTGGTATTTACTGACACACAAAATTAACTTTAACTTCAAAGGTCAGTAGATTTCTTGCAATTGGTTTTCTTTATAACCATGTATCCCGATTTCCAAACAATCTACCCTTGCTGAGATATTTTGCAGATGAAAGCAAGTTCTCTTATAAGTATTGTCGAAACTGATTGCTGTTGATGTTGACTATTAGTACTGTATCTCTTCTATTTTATTTAACACTCAACCAAGTGCAAGCCCATTGGGTCTGCTTCCCCAACACAATATTCCACCACTCACCTGTTTCCCCCAACGCAACCCCTTCCCCGAACACAATATTTCACCACTCACGCATAGGCCCCATCTCGGCGGCTCATTTCTCCTCATCTCCAAGGACTCCCTCCTGCTCCTCTTCACCCTCCCTCTTCAATCCCTAGAGAGAGGGAGGGGGAGGGGGTACAGAGGGAGGGGGAGTGGAGTAGAGAGGGAGGGCAGGGGGGTGGAGAGGGGTGGAGTGGGGTAGAGAGAGAGAGGGATGGTGTAGAGGGAGAGGAGAGGGTACAGTGGGGGGGGAGGGAGGGTAGAGAGGGAGAGGGCGGGGGTAGAGAGGGAGGTGGGTAGAGAGGGTGGGAGGGTAGATATTGAGGGGGAGGGAGAGTAGAGAGGGAGGGAGTGTAGAGGTGGCAACTACCCTCCCTACCCCCTCCTCTCCCTCAATCCCTCCTACTCCCTCCTCACCTCCCCAGGATCTTACCCCTCTCCTCCTCCCTTCCCCATCCCTCCTTCACCTCTCTTTCCCTCTCCATTCCCCTATCACCGTCGCTGCTCCATCTCCGCGAGGCCTCGCTGCCGCCGCCGTGTCGACCCACTGTCGCGATGCCTTACCCCCGCCGCAGCCCTATCATCGCGTGGCCTCACCGTTGGGGTCTTGATGTCTCCTTCACAGCTGCGGTCTCGATGCCTCCTTTTTTTTCAATGAATGTTTTTAAAAATTGTTTAGTATTATTCAAAGAATTAGTACAAAAATCGCAAAGTCTCTTTAAAGATCGCAAAGTTAGAATCAAGCAGTCAGAATCAATCAGTGCATTAAGCAGTCAGAATGAAGAAGCTCGACCGTTGGGGTGGTGAAGTGTTTGAAGAATGTTCTGGAAATGTGGCCCTCCCCCTGACGTCTCTCGAAGCTGGTGGAATATTCTGTGTGTGAAACAGGCGCCACCTCATTGTGACATCATCAGTCGAATTCAATTGAAGAATTTGTGTGAAAGTCGGTTTAATCACCAAATACAGCATCAAATCTTAACTGAACCTGATCACTGCATAGAGGGGAAGAATGTGTCAGAAGGCGAAAATACCAAAACATACACACACACACATACAAGATGAAACGTTTATAGGTATAGAGATTCCACATGCTTTCAACTTGCTTATTCTATTCTTTCTATTCTATTCTATATCATAACCAAAACTCTGCTCTTCCAGTTTGCGTGGTATTTTTTAGCGCAAAAATGGTACAAGATAGTACTGCGGATTTTCACCACGTTACTCACCATTCTCCTGTGCTCAAGTGCAACAAGTTTTGTTCCTATTGATAGTATAGTTTAAAACCTATTAAGGTTTTAAAATCTTAAAAACCGCGCATGCACAGATTGGTCTCCTCTCCTGTCAGTCAGCGCTACGCAGATTGGGTCTTCTATCCTGTCAGTCACCACCACTGCCCGGATGGCTGTCAGATGGCTGGAGCTTGCCTCCGGCACTGTGGTGAAGGAGTGGTGGCGGCCGGCGTGGCGGCTGCCCGACGTTTTGCTGCGGCCGTCCAAAGTGTTGCTGCGTGCCATGCGGTACCTGGTAGGGAGGGTGGTTTTGCGGGCCGAGCCTGGGGACTGGTCCTCAGCCCAGGCTGGAGCCAAAGACGAGCCCAGGGACTGGGCCTGGGCAGGAGCCGAGCTGGGGGCTGGAGCTGGGGCCGAGAAAGAAGCCACAGCCTGAGCTGGGACCAAGGACGAGCGTGGGTTCGGGGCCAGGGACGAACCTGGAGATGAAGTCGAGGCCTGGACTGGAGCCCAGGCGGCCGAACCAGGGTCAGGAGTTATGCCCGAGCGCGAACCCTGCCCCCCCCCACCCCCCCATACATGACTTTATGATGGACCGGATGTGTAGCGTCCACCAAGAAATGGTGACCCAGTGCCTCGGGGGCTGCCGACATCAACTTCCTGCTCTGTGGGCAGCTCTGGCTCGGCTGCCTGCCACCCTCACCCGCCCCTGGCACAGCAAGCCCTGCTCCGTCGAGGCCCAGGTCCGCGAGTGCTTCGGCTGCCTGCTGGCTGCTTACAGTCAGGCCGAGTATGAGATCCAGGCCCTGATGCTGCTCTACAATCTGGGTAGTTCCTGGGACAGGGAATGGGAATGAGGGGAGGAGGATGAGGGAAATGGGGAGGAGGGAGATGTAGTGGGGAGTGGGGTGGCAGAGGGAGATGGGATGGAGAGTGGGGTGGTAGAGGGAGGTGGGGGGGTGGTGCAGGAGGGTGATGGAGGGTGGGAGAGGGAGATGGGGGTGGAGAGTGGGTCGAGAGGAGGGTGGGGTGAAGTAGAGAGATAAGGAGTGGGGTGAAGATGGGGGGGGCGGATGGAGGAGGTAATGGATTAAAAGTGTAGGGATGAGGTGAGGGTGGAGTGGGAGATGTAGAGGAGGGAATAGGGCGGGATGTGGAGTGGAGAGGGAAATGGAGTGGAGTGGATGAGGGAGATGGAGATGGAGAAGAGATGAGGGTGGAGGTGAAATATGGGGTGGGATAGGGAATTGTGGCGGGAGAGTGGGCGAAGAGGGTGGAGGAGGGAGATGGGGATAGAATGTGGGATGAATGAAGGAGGTGCAGATAGAGTGGGGTGGAGGAGGGAGATGGGGAGGTGTGGGGAAGGAAAATGGTGGAGTGGATTGGAGGGGGAGATGGGATGGAGTAATTGATGGAGAGGGGTGAGAGTGTGAGGTGGATAAGGGAGTGAGGGGTGAGGGAGCAAGATGAAAATGGGGTCGGGGAGTTGGGTGGAAGAGGTAGATGAGAGGGGATGTGGTGTGGAGGATGGAGTGTGGAGGAGCGAAAGTGCCAGAGGACGCAGGTGGGGCGGGAGAGTGCCGTGAAGGAAGGAATGGAGAAACACAGGGAGAGTGGAAAGTGAAAATTAAAAAAATTGTACGGATATTGGCATCCTAAAATAAAGACAGAAAATGCTCAGTGGGTCAAGCAGCATCTGTGGAGAGAGAGAATGAGAGGGAGGTTTGGGAGAAGTGGTAGTGGGAGAGATGGATGGTGATGGTGGACAGGTCTGGGGTAATAGAGAGAGGACAGGTGAAGGTAGGGTGTGAAGGGTGGGGATGTAGAGGTGAGGGATAGGGGGGTGGGAAGGGTGAAGGTGGAGAGATGTGGGGTAAGGGAGAAGGTGATAGTGGGAGAGTGGGAATGTGAACCTTGGCTACCTCTGTGCGCAGTTAGCACCGACTCTGCCTGTCCCCACCCAGAAGGGATAGTGGGGGGGGATAGGGGAGGTGGAAGATGGAGCGATAGGAGGGGGGTAGGGTGGGGAGAGGAGTTATGGAGGGAGGGAGTGACTGAGGGGTAGGGAAAAGGAGAGGGATGGAGAGGTGTGGGAGGAATTGAGGGGAGGGGAGAGGGGGAAGAAGTGGGAGGATGAAGAGGGGGGGGAAGGAGTGCTGGGGGATGAGGGGAAATGAGCCATGCCTACGCAGTTGGGGGCTATGGGTGAGTGCTGGAATATTGCATTGGGAGAATGGGTTGCGTTGCGGGAACTGGTGAGTGGTGGAATATTGCGTTGGGGGAGCAGAACCAACGGGTCTGCACTTGGTCTAGTCTCTTATAAAATTCAATACAAAAAAAATAACAAGGCATTGTTTGTGATCGTTGCAATTAACTCCAACTAACTCCACTCCCTGCTCCAGTCATATGTTGTGCCTAACTAGAAATTTTGAATTTCAGAGGCGGTGCACAGGATATGAGCATTAAATATTATATTTGCAAATGCCCTTCATATGGTCTAACATTCTAAATTGCAAAGTAAACTTTTGGTGAATGTTTTTTTTTGATATCTTGAAAATCTATCTCTGCTTCAAAATATTAACATTTCAGTGTGCACTTGTTCCTTGGGTTTTAAAAAAAAATTTAAAAAACAATTATATAAAATAAATGAATTATATCACATATGTGGCACAAATATGGAAGTGGTGGTGCTTCTGGAACTAATTTTCATATATTTAGTACTGAAATTTGATAATTTGATGTAATTCAAAAGAGAATGGAATAAATGGGCAACATTGTGGCAGAGCAGTTAACATCATTGCCGTTGTGATACTTTGTGCATATTTAAATGCCTCTTCTGGATCCGTGAATGCACGTTCAACATGATTATAAGAAATTCTCAATTTAGCGGGATATACTATCCCATATCTTACTCCCGAGACCTCTTTCAGTAGCCTTCTCGTCTTTATAAACTTGTTCCTCTTTTCCATGACTTCAGCTGGAAAATCACAGAAGAATCTTAGTTCAAACATCAAATTCACACCATATGGAATCTTTTTCATAATTCCTTCCAGGGTTGAAATGTCATAGAATTTCAGAATAATCTGTCTTGGGGGGGCAGTTAAGCTTGCTTGAGCCTTACGTCGGACCCGGTGAGCCATATCTATTCTTGGGGCTTCAGGCAGCTTAAGCACTTGTTTGAGTAAATTGGCAGCAAACTCCTGAAAGTTTTGTCCAGACTCCTTTCCCTCCTTTACTCCAATTATCCTCAAATTTTGTCTCCTTGATCTTGCTTCCAAGTTCGTACATTTATACTTCATTTTAGCAAGCTCCCTCCCAGTACTTTCTTGTTCCTGTTTTATAATAATAAAAAATTATTATATGTAAATAAATGTTCAATTAATGTAAGTGATAACCTAATTCAATTTAAAATTTTACATAGACTATATTATTCGAAAACTAGACTGAATAAAATATTTTCAAATGTTTCCCCCATCTGCGAGAAATGTTTAACTCAAAATGCCACCATAGCACATTCCTTTGTCTCTTGTATAAAACTGTATAAATTTTGGAATTAAATTTTTGGAATTTTTACAAAACTAACACAAAATTGAACCCCAATACCGAATTGATTATCTTTGGATCAATGGAAGATGGAAGTAAACTAACTATATTCCAAGAAGCTTTTCTTAATTATGGTCTAAAAACAGCGGAAAAACATACTTAAATTTTGGAAAAACGCAACCACACCAACATTCAAAATGTGGATTTCAAACATGTCTGAAACGCTACATCCTGAAGAAATTAGATTCCTCTTACTAGGCAAAGTAGACCAATTCTTAAAGATTTCGTCTCCGTTTATCAACTTTTTACAAGCATATGGTGCAACATAACATAACCTTAGAAATTTAATGATTTAGAACTGGATGACGGATGGGCAAAAAAATGAGATAGGTAGATCTCTCCTAATCTCTCTTTTTTACTTTTTCCTTTTCTTTCAATCGTTTAACTTCTCACCTCTGTCCTTTATTTCTTTTGTTTTCTGTTTCTACTCACTTGTCTATCTATTCCGACACTCTTTATTTATTTTTTCTTTCACTGTTCTTTTATTATTGAACCAAAAGTATGAAGTTGTACAAGAATGAAAATATGTATTTATGTATTAGGTACTTAAGTACCAGACTACTGTACTTCTAACAAAAAAAAAAAAAAAATAAAAATAATAACATCATTGCCGTTTAATTCCAAGGTCATGTGTTTGTACGTGATGTCAGATATTGTCTGTAGGGGAGTTTGCATGTTACCTCTGTGACTGTGTTCTTTCACATCTCAAAGATGTGCTGTTGGGCTGATACATTAATTGACCATTGAAATGTATGCAATGTGCAATGTATGCAATGAATGACTTTAAAATCAAAGGTGAGCTAATGGGTGTGCGTGGCATACAATCTTCAGTAGTCCATGGAATTAACGAAGGTCCAAAATTATTAAGATGACTCCCCATAAGGCCAGGTCCACAAGTATGTAGATATACACTCCATCAAACTTCTACAGGAATATGGTGGAGAGCATAAGGACTGGTTGCATCGCAGCCTGGTTCGGCAACTCAAACGACCAGGAACAAAGGAGATTGTAGAGGATGGTAGACACTGCCCGATCCATCACAGGTACTGACCTCCCCACCAATTAATCCATAGGTGATGCTGCCTTAAAAAGGCAGCCACTACAATCAAAGACCACTCTGAACAGAGGAACTGAAGGAAATCCACATTAGGCAGGCAATGGTGTTGCATAGACTGATGGGATTGAAGGCTGCTAAATCCCCAGGGCCTGATGGTCTGCATCCCAGGGTACTTAAGGAAGTGGCTCTAGAAATTGTGGATGCATTGGTGATAATTTTTCAATGTCCTATAGACTCAGAATCAGTTCCTGTGGATTGGAGGGTAGCTAACGTTATCCCACTTTTTAAGAAAGGCAGGAGAGGGAAAACAGGGAATTATAGACCAGTTAGCCTGACATTGGTGGTGGGGAAGATGCTGGAGTCAATTATAAAAGATGAGATAGCCACACATTTGGATAGCAGTAACAGGATCGGTCCGAGTCAGCATGGATATATGAAGGGAAAATCATGCTTGACTAATTTTCTGGAATTTTTTGAAGATATAACTAGGAAAATGGACAAGGGAGAGCCAGTCGATGTAGTGTACCTGGACTTTCAGAAAGCATTTGATAAGGTCCCACATAGGAGATTAATGGGCAAATTTAGGGCACATGGTATTGGAGTGCTGACATGGATAGAGAAGTGGTTGGCAGACAGGAAACAAAGAGTAGGGATTAATGGGTCCATTTCAGAATGGCAGGCAATGACTAATGGGGTACCGCAAGTCTCGGTGCTGGGACTGCAGCTATTTACAATATACATCAATGATTTGGATGGAGGGATTCAAAGTAACATTAGCAAATTTGCAGATGACACAAAGCTGGGTGGCAGTGTGAACTGTGAGGAGGATGCTATGAGAATGCAGGGTGACTTGGACAGGTTGGGGGAGTGGGCAGATGCATAGGCAGATGAAGTTTAATGTGGATAAATGTGAAGTTATCCACTTTGGTAGCAAAAACAGGAAGGCAGGTTACTATCTAAATGGCATCAAGTTGGGAAAAGGGGAAGTACAACAGGATCTGGGGGGTCCTTGTACATCAGTCTATGAAAGTAAGCATGCAGGTACAGCAGGCAGTGAAGAAAGCGAATGGCATGTTGGCCTTTATAACAAGAGGAATCGAATATATGAGCAAAGAGGTCCTTCTGCAGTTGTACAGAGCCCTAGTGAGACCACACCTGGAATATTGTGTGCGGTTTTGGTCCCCTAATTTGAGGAAGGACATTCTTGCTATTGAGGGATTGCAGCGTAGGTTTACAAGGTTAATTCCCGGGATGGCGGGACTGTCATATGCTGAGGGAATGGAGCAGCTGGGCTTGTACACTCTGGAGTTTAGAAGGATGAGAGGGAACCCCATTGAAACATGTAAGATTGTTAAGGGCTTGGACACGCTAGAAATGGCTCTTAAAAATAGTGGAATCAGGGAATATGGGGAGAAGGCAGGAACGGGGTATTGATGGGGATGATCAGTCATGATCACATTGAATGGCGCTGCTGGCTCGAAGGACCAAATGGCCTACTCCTGCACCTATTGTCTATTGTCTATTGAACATGCTCTAATTTCACTACTACCACCTGCATGAAGGTACAAGAGCCTGAAAACTGTAACCATTACACAACACTAACCTCAGCAACAATGATCTTCTCACGACACAAATTGCTGAAGTACTGTAACTCAGCAGGTCAGGCAGTATCCATGGAAAACATGGATTGGTAACATTTGGGTCAAGACCATTCTTCTGCCTGATTGTAGGGTAACGAAGAAAGCTGGGAAAGGTGGGGGTTGGGGTGTTAGTTAGTAATTACCTAAAATTGGAGAATTCAATGTTCATACAATGTTTTAAAAAGGGAGGGAGAGGGAAAACGGGGAATTACAGACCAGTTAGTCTAACATCAATAGTGGGGAAACTGCTAGAGTCAGTTATTAAAGATGGGATAGCAGCGCATTTGGAAAGTGGTGAAATCATTGGACAAAGTCAGCATGGATTTACGAAAGGTAAATCATGCTGACGAATCTTATTGAATATTTTGAGGATGTAACTAGTAGAGTGGATAAGGGAGAAGCAGTGGATGTGTTATATCTGGACTTTCAGAAGGCTTTTGACAAAGTCACACACAAGAGGTTAGAATACAAACTTAAAGCACACGGTATTGGCGGTTCAGTATTGATGTGGATAGAGAACTGGCTGGCAGACAGGAAGCAAAGAGTAGGAATGAATGGGTCTTTTTCAGGATGGCAGGCAGTGACTAGTGGGGTGCCGCAAGGCTCAGTGCTGGGACCCCAGCTAATTACAATATACATTAATGATTTGGACGAGGGAATTAAATGCAACATCTCAAAGTTTGCGGATGACACGAAGCTGGGGGGCAGTGTTAGCTGTGAGGAGGATGCTAGGAGGCTGCAAGGTGACTTGGATAGACTAGGTGAGTGGGCAAATGCATGGCAGATGCAGTATAATGTGGATAAATGTGAGGTTATCCACTTTGGTGGCAAAAACAGGAAAGTAGACTATTATTTGAATGGTGACCGATTAGGAAAAGGGGAGATGCAACGAGACTTGGGTGTCATGGTACACCAGTCATTGAAAGTTGGCATGCAGGTGCAGCAGGCTGTGAAAAAAAGCGAATGGTATGTTGGCATTCATAGCAAAAGGATTTGAGTACAAGAGCAGGGAGGTTCTACTGCAGTTGTACAGGGTATGGGTGAGGCCACACCTGGAGTATTGCATACAGTTTTGGTCTCCTCATCTGAGGAAAGACATTCTTGCCATAGAGGGAGTACAGAGAAGGTTCACCAGACTGATTCCTGGGATGGCAGGACTTCCATATGAAGAAAGACTGGATAGACTCGGCTTGTAGTG
The DNA here is from genome assembly GCA_035221665.1 of Okamejei kenojei. Lineage (NCBI taxonomy): Eukaryota > Metazoa > Chordata > Chondrichthyes > Rajiformes > Rajidae > Okamejei > Okamejei kenojei. Next base: position 78,786,134 of record CM069136.1, on the reverse strand, counting down.
GCTGGAATTTAGAAGATTGAGGGGGGATCTCATAGAGACTTACAAAATTCTTAAGGGGTTAGACAGGCTAGATGCAGGAAGATTGTTCCCGATGTTGGGGAAGTCCAGGACAAGGGGTCACAGTTTAAGGTTAAGGGGGAAGTCTTTTAGGACCGAGATGAGAAAATCATTTTTCACACAGAGAGTGGTGAATCTGTGGAATTCTCTGCCACATTAGGTAGTTGAGGCCAGTTCGTTGGTTTTATTTAAGAGAGAGTTAGATGTGGCCCTTGTGGCTAAAGGGATCGGGAGTATGGAGAGAAGACAGGTACAAGGCACTGAGTTGGACGATCAGCCATGATCATATTGAATGGCGGTGCAGGCTCGAAGGGCCGAATGGCCTACTCCTGCACCAATTTTCTATGTTTCTATACTGTTGGGTTGCAAACTGGAGGAACCTCATATTCTGGTTGGGTAGCTTACAACCCAATTGAGTGATCATTGAATTCTCCAATTTTAGCTAATCTCTAAATAATCTCTCTTCCCCACTAAACAACTACCTTTCAGCCCCATTTCCCCCTCCCCCTTCCCTCCCCTGGACTTCCACCTATTTCTTCCCAAGATATCTGATGAGATGTAACACCTGTCCCTGCACATCCTGTCCCACTTCATCCAGGGGGCCAACAGCCCTTCCAAGTGATACATATGTTCACATGCATCTAGTTCAACCTTATCTTACTACATTCACGCTCCTGATGTGGCCTCCTTTACATCGATGAAACCAAGACTAGATTGGAGACAGTTTTGCCAAACGGGTGCTCTCTCCACCACGATCATCTGGATCTCTCAGATGTTAACCATTTTAATTCCTCTTTCCATTCCATACTGATCTTCCTGTCCTTGGCCTCCAACATTGCCAAATTGAGGTCTCATGCAAACTGGAATTGCACCTCATATTACACAGGTAACTTACAAGCTGGTGGTGTGAACATTGAATACTCCAATTTCAAGTAATATCCCCCAATCCCTCTTTCTTTATCATGCCCCCCCCCCTCCCAAAGCACACATATTTCTCCCATCTTCTCCCCCCACCCCCCACACTCCCAAGTCACCCGATTCCTTTTCCCTCCTTCGTACACTCATCTCACATTCCTGAGTTCTAATTTCCCTTCATCTACTTTCTCTCCTCCCTTATCCCCTTTCATCAATTATCCTCTCTTTGGCTTGACATCTCACTAATCTTTACTTATCTGATACCCTTTCACTCCTTTTCACATCGCCTTTGTCACTTACACCATCCAATCAATCCTCCACCCTCTCATCTCCTTCCATCTATCATTTGCCTGGCATTGTCCCACTCCACCACTCTTTTCCAGTTTTCCCCTCCTACCCCAATGAGTCTGAAGAAGGGTCTGACCCAAAATGTCGTCTGAACATTCCGTCCACGGATACTGCCTGAACCGCTGAATTCCTCCAGTATTTTATGTTTTGCTCAAGATTTCATCTTCTAGTGTCTCCAATCAAACAATTGGTTGCCGCCGCCGCGCCACTTTTGTACCTTTCTAATGCATTCATTTGAGCTCACTCCAAATTCTTAATGTCAACATACAGATATTTTTATTATACTAAAATGTATTTTAGTTTCAATGCACATTATTGTTCCGATGTAAATTAAAACGGAAATATCTGGAAACATTCAGCAGGTCAGCCAGCATCTGGAGATGTGGGAAGAGAAACTGAATAATTAATATTTCACGTTGAATATCCTGTTAGCACTGGAAACAAGAGAAATACTGGCTAATATTAAATTGCAGCGAAAGTGGAAGGATCAATGGATAGGACAAAGAGGGGTGTCCGTGTCCCGGCGGGGCTCGGGTTACCGCGGATATAATTGTGGTCGATGGAGTTATAAAAACAGAAAGTGACGATAACGAGAAAAGTGCATACAATGGCGTGAGATGCACGCTTTCGGGCTACATTAATGAAGAGAGGAAATGTAAGCGATATCAGTGAAGGTAAGTGGTTAACAGGCAGCGAACGAGTTACCTGAAGTTGTAGAATTTGATATTGAATCCCGGAAATTATTTCCATCTCCCAATGGTTCCGATAAAGATAATTGTCCTGAAACATTAACAATTTCTCGCTTCATGGATGCTGTGCATCTCGCTGGATGTTTCCAGTATTTTCTCTCTTTCATTGACATTTCCATCAGCGACACAGCCTGTGCATCGCTCTGCTCCCTCTGGCGACCGGGACGATGCGGCGAGCTCGGGGTGGGAGGGTTCCCTGGGAGGGTTCCCGGAGCACCAGAACTGCTGGCGCTATTCATTTGTGTGCCCCTTCCTGAACGATGTGAGCGTACACACGTTTACTCCTGCTTTTGTGCTTTGACCTCTTTTGATTTTCATTCTCTCAGCCACCCCCACCTCACGACATTTTAAACAGCATTACAGTTAAGAGCAGCCGCCAGGAAAACCAATACTGTTTCAGTGGGCAACTGGCTGGACCGTGCTTCGAGTTTATGTGTTGACCGTTAGTTGTAAGGGGAGAAATCGAGGCAGAATTTAGTGCACTAAAGTTTGTCGTTTCCCTGAGTTCGACCCACTGTGTTTGTTTTGAGGAGATGGGCGTGAAGATGCACATCTCGCCGTGTGTGAGTGCAGTGGTGTTGCTTTGCTTGCTCGGGTCACTATAGAGTCTCGGCTCAACTGTGATGAGGTGAAGAAAGTGTTCCAACTTCGTCTCATCGGACCATCCTTGTGGCTGCCGGAGACTCCCAGATCTGGTGAGCACTCACGTACTTTAGATAAAACCGGTACACAGTCCACATTGTCCGCAAGCAGCTCCACGTTCTGTGCCAAATACCGATTAAAATGATCATAATTTATGTACTGTCCTTAAAACAGCGGCACTGTAAGTACTACCTTTGATGAATCGGGAACAAGAGTTGTCAAGATTGTAGGACAGTGTTTGAAATACACGATGTGATCTTTCCTTAGTGGGCATCGCCGAGCGAATTTCATATTGAATTTAATCTTTCAGCAGGCCATTTAGCCCATCCACGTCTCGGGCAGTTATTTCTTTCTTATAGCCAATTGTTCCAGCCAATTGATATGCTATATACATATACTATATGCTATATGCATATCAATTCAGAGCTGCTCCGCACTTTTCTTTTTAGTTTTATCACTATTTTCGTTTCATCCGTTTTCGGGATCAATACCCTCCTAAATAAATCAACGTACAGTGTATGTAGTATGATGCAAACAACGAAACTGCAGATGCTGGAATCGTGAGTAAAATGATGCTGGAGCAATCCAGCGGGCCAGGCAGCATCCATAGAGGTAATGGACAAACGAGGTTCCAGGTCGGAACTGATGGAATAGGTGGTGTGGGGGATAAACCTGGAAAAGAGGGCTGGGAATGGGGATACTCCAGCACTTTGTGTCTTTTCCTGGTAAATGATAGGTGGATACTGGTGGGTGTGGAAAGGAGACAAAGGGTATTACAGAGTCTGATTTGGTGAAGACTGGTGTCTGACCCTTTGCCCCCAAATCCTGTTATGTTTTCACTATCCTCCTTGACCACACCCTCTCTGATGCCGAACAGTCTTACCATTGTAACTATGTCAATACCTCATCGAGTTCAGGGCCTGCTATGATATTGAGCTCTTTCTGCTCCTCCTCCACCTCCGTGCCTATTTCTCTTTCTTCAGTAAACATGGCCTCCACCCATCATTTGTGGATGGAACCCTCACTTGTCTCTCCACTGCGTCCCCCAATTCTGCTCTCGCAACCCCCCCCCCCCCCCCCCCCACACACATGCTTGGTGGAACAAGGTTAGTTCATTTTATCGTGCAAGAAATACAGATCATAGAGTGTTAGAGTCACAAAGCATAAAACATAGAACAATGCAGCATAGTGGCATACAAGATCCATGCCAAACATGGCAAGTTAAACCAATCACTACCTACACGTGATCCATATCACACTATTCCCTGCAGTCAGAGCTAAACAGCATCGGAAACTGGCCCTTCGGCTCAACTCAAGTTGCCATTCTTGACTCAGTGCAATTTGCCTGCACGTCATTTTATTTATACCATTATTATTTCTGAAATGTAAAAAACAATACCCTTCTGTTTTGAAATCTCAAAATGCATTGTCATTTTGGTGTGTTTTTGTAAACATTAAATAAAGCATTCAATAAAAGACAACAGACAATCGGCGCAGGAATAGGCCATTCGGCCCTTCGAGCCAGCACCGCCATTCAATGTGATCATGACTGATCATCCCAAATCTGTACCCCGTTCCTGCCTTCTCCCCATATCCCCTGACTCCGCTATCTTTAAGAGCCCTATTCTAGCTCTCTCTTGAAGGTACCCAGAGAACCGGCCTCCACCACCCTCTGCCTCAGAGGCACAGAATTCCACAGACACAACTCTCTGTGAGAAAAAGTGTTTCCTCGTCTCTGTTCTAAATGGCTTACCCCTTATTCTTAAACTGTAGCCCCTGGTTCTGGACTCCCCCAACATCAAGAACATGTTTCCTACCTCTACCGTGTCCAAACCCATATCAATCTTATATGATTCAATAAGATCCCCTCTCATCCTTCTAAACTCCAGAGTGTACAAGCCTAGCCGCTCTACTCTCACAGCACATGACTGTCCCGCCATCCTGGGAATTAACCTTGTAAACCTACGCTGCACTCTCTCAATAGCAAGAATGTCCTTCCTCAAATTAGGGGACCAAATCTGCACACAATACATCGAGGTGTGGTCTCACTAGGGCTCTGTACAACTGCAGAAGGACCTCTTTGCTCCTATACTCGACTCCTCTTGTTATAAAGGCCAACATGCCATTCACTTTCTTCACTGCCTGCTGTACCTGCATGCTTACTTTCATAGACTGATGAACAAGGACCCCTAGATCCCGTTGTGCTTCCTCTTTTCCCAACTTGACGCCATTTAGAGAGTAATCTGCCTTCCTGTTTTTGCTACCAAAGTGGATAACCTCACATTTATCCACATTAAACTTCATCTGCCATGCTTCTGCCCTCTCCCCCAACCTGTCCAAGTCATCCTGCATTCCCATAGCATCCTCCTCACAGTTCACACTGCCACACAGCTTTGTGTCATCTGCAAATTTGCTAATATTACTTTGAATCCCTTCATCCAAATCATTGATGTAGATTGTAAATAGCTGCGGTCCCAGCGCCGAGCCTTGCGGTACCCCACTAGTCACTGCCTGCCATTCTGAAAGGGGCCCGTTAATCCCTACTCTTTGTTTCCTGTCTGCCAACCAATTTTCTATCCATGTCAGCACTCTACCCCAATACCATGTGCCCTAATTTTGCCCACTAATCTCTTGTGGAACCTTATCAAATACTTTCTGAAAGTCCAGGTACACTGTCCCTTGTCCAGTTTCCTAGTTACATCCTCAAAAATACCAGAAGATTAATCAAGCATGATTTCCTCTTCGTAAATCCATGCTGACTCGGACCGATCCTGTTACTGTTACTGCTATCCAAATGTACGGCTATTTCATCTTTTATAATTGATTCCAGCATCTTCCCCACCACCGATGTCAGGCTTACGTCTATAATTCCCTGTTTTCTCTCTCCTGCCTTTCTTTAAAAGTGGGATAACATTAGCTACCCTCCAATCCACAGGAACTGATCCTGGGTCTATAGAACATTGGAAAATTATCATCAATGCATCCACAAATTCTAGAGCCACTTCCTTAAGTACCCTGGGATGCAGACCATCAGGCCCTGGGGATTTATCAACCTTCAGTCGCATCAGTCTACCCAACACCATTTCCTACCTAATGTGGATTCCCTTCAGTTCGTCCGTCACCCCAGATCGTCTGGCCACTACTATATCAGGAAGACTGTTTGTGTCCTCCATAGTGAAGATGGATCCAAAGTACTTGTTCAACTCATCTGCCATTTCTTTGTTCCCCATAATAAATTCACCTTTTTCGGTCTTCAAGGGTCCAACTTTGGTCTTAACTAATTTTTCCCTCTTTACATACCTAAAGAAGCTTTTACCATCCTCCTTTATATTTTTGGCTAGCTTATCTTCGTACCTCATCTTTTCTCCCCGTATTGTCTTTTTAGTTATCATCTGTTGCTCTTTAAACATTGCCTAATCCTCTTGCTTCCTGCTCATCTTTGCTACGTTGTACTTCTTTTCTTTTATTTTTATACTGTCCCTGATGTCCCTTGTCAGCCACGGTCACCCCTTACTCCCCTTGGAATCTTTCTTCCTGCCAGGAATGAACTGATCCTGAACTTTCTGTATTATTCCTAGAAATACCTGCCGTCGTTGTTCCACTGTCATCCCCATAATATGTTCAATGATTGCATTGTATTTCAAAGAATCAATCCAATGATGGTGTCGAAAACATTTTTATATCTGAATATAATTAGATTTCTTCTTTGTAATCCACTTCTGTGTCTCATGCCATTCTGCTGGTTCAAAAATGGAGAACATACATGATGATCTGATTAAAGTTGTCTAAATAAACAAACCTAAATTAAATATTAAGTCTTAGTTTTTGGGTTACATTTAATTATCAATTGGTTCAGTTTTTGCTCATACCAAAATGAAGGTTCCATAGGGCGACACATTGACCAGGCTGTCTCAATTGAACTCTATAAAATTATGTATCTTTATTATTTTCCTTCTAATTTGCTTGCATATATTTCCTCTGAAGCGGTTCATTCCCGAAGAGTGGCATGGTTCCACATTAATGTATGGATACAAATAGTAACTTAAAAAATTAATATGTATTGATATTGTGCATTTGTGCAGAATATTTTATCTCATGCAGCTGTCCACTTCATTATTTTTATGTCCTGTACTTCAACCAGATAATAGTTATTCTTGTTGACCTTGATGGTGTCTCACTTACTCATTCTGGTACTGTTTTTAACACCATGAAGGTTGTTTGTTTTTTTAAAATAACTTTCTCGTCTATATTATAGATCAGGCATCTCAATCCCTTTTTTCTTAATCTCTCCATTCTCAATCGAAAGATCTTTTGGATTCACTTTTTGTGATAATTTCTTGTGATGCCCACTTTATTTACAAAAACAGTCCAATTTACCATGAAGATACGGGAATGCCGAAGTGAAGACTAATAGCTTGGTGAAAATTCCAATGCCACTCGGTAATTTTGAATGAGAACTGTTGTACTGACAGAATGACGTAAATTCGCAATGTACATTTGACGATGAAGACAGTATAAAGCACTAGAGATGGAGGAAAGCCTGTGTGGGAATGTTTTGCACTCAGGTTTTGGAAAAAACTACTCAGATGATGCAGGTCACAAGTTAGGAGTGAGACATGCCGATTCTAAATTCAGTGTAGATTCCAGAAGTGTAGACAGTTCTAGAAACAGAATTGGAAACTCTGGTCAGAGCATGAAGGAAATTGCTGACATGGGTGGTGGAAATGAGTGAAAGGAAATAAAGGAGTGAGTGAAACCTAACAAGAATATAGACTTTGACTCCCATTGACTAGATTTTTCACCACGTGGATGATCGTACTTGCTTGGGATTTGCATGTTCATGAAATAAGAAACACTGAGCAAAACTAAGGCTGAACATTTTTTTTCATAAATGGGCCAATGGGAGAACTGACTCCAGATAACAATTGGGACCCTGGTGCTGTCACTATGTCATTCCTGAAGAATGGCTTAACTGGTTTCAGAACGCTTTGTTGAAGTCAGAGGTCAAAGCAAAGGTCTCTAAAGGGGAAGAGGGTCGAGACTAGTAAGATTAATCGAGAACTTACCAGTTTGAAGTTTTATCTTTATTTTATGAGTCGAGTTGAGGGACTACGTGAATAGAAGCCCGTACAGCCGTTGGTGCGTCAATCTTCAAAGCAGCGGAATGAATTCACAGCTAACAATGACTGAAGTATAATGGTAAGATGATAAAACTAGAACTACCAGATGAGATCTATGAGGGTGGGAGCGGAGGGCACATAGTCCCTCAACTCGACTCCTCATAAAATAAAGATCAAACTTCAAACTGGTAAGTTCTCGTTTAATCTTACTATTTTACTTCGGAGTCACGTGAGTGACTACGTGAAGACTTCAAAGCACTGTGAATTCACGCCGCAGACCCAAATCCGACGTTCACACTGCCTGGATTGACTCAAAAGTCGTTAACAATCAATCATGCATCAGTAACAACATTTGTTAAATGAATAACAATTTATTTACAAAAAAATCATAACAAACCCCTCTAACTCAGGGGGAAAGTGTAAGAGTACTCAAAACAGAATCAGCAAACACCCCGAGCCTTGAAATTGGCTTGTGATAAAACCTCTGAAAAGTTAGCTCACTGGACCATCCTGCGGCCGCGAGGATATGGTCTATTGGCACGTCCATCGCCCTTGCCGCGGAAGTTGATGCGCCCTGGTGGAATGAGATTTGAATTTATCAGTATCCATTCCAGCACTTGCCAGGACCTGCTTTAGCCACCTTGAAATCGTTTGCACCGACACCTTACTGTGTGGTTTTTGTGACTAATAAACAAAGCCGACTCTGTTCCTCTCAGTGGTTTAGTAATCTCAATGTAACGAGATAAATGTGAAACTACACACAAGCGATCATCTGCGGGGTATGCTGAAAACACAATCTTACATCCTGTCATGCCTCATCTATTATGTTTAAGCAAATCATAGACATAAAATATAATGGCATCTGCCGACACATGCATTCTATCTAGCCGTAGCTTTTGCAACGTTTGTGCACGTTGAGCTGAAACCAACGCCATAAGCATGACCACCTTAATAGTTAATTTGGCTATAGATAGGCTTGTAACCGGAGCCCACTGGCGAAGAACCATAAGAACCTCACTCACATTCCAAATCCCGGCATACCTGGGTTTAGGAGGATTAGAATTGAAAACTCCCTTCATGAATCGTGAAACTAACGGATGTGTCCCTACTGTTTGTAATTCTGCATTCATAGGTAAATAAGAAGACAGAGACGAATCTTGTGGAATTTTTTGAGGATGTAACTAGTAGCGTGGATAAGGGAGAACCAGTGGATGTGGTATATCTGGACTTCCATAAGGCTTTCGACAAGGTCCCACATAAGAGATTAGTATACAAACTTAAAGCATACGGTATTAGGGGTTCAGTATTGATGTGGATAGAGAACTGGCTGGCAAACAGGAAGCAAAGAGTAGGAGTAGGGTCCTTTTCACAATGGCAGGCAGTGACTAGTGGGGTACCGCAGGGCTCAGTGCTGGGACCCCAGCTATTTACAATATATATTAATGATCTGGATGAGGGAATTGAAGGCAATATCTCCAAGTTTGCGGATGACACTAAGCTGGGGAGCAGTGTTAGCTGTGAGGAGGATGCTAGGAGACTGCAAGGTGACTTGGATAGGCTGGGTGAGTGGGCAAATGTTTGGCAGATGCAGTATAATGTGGATAAATGTGAGGATACCACTTTGGTGGCAAAAACAGGAAAGCAGACTATTATTTAAATGGTGGCCGATTAGGAAAAGGGGAGATGCAGCGAGACCTGGGTGTCATGGTACACCAGTCATTGAAAGTAGGCATGCAGGTGCAGCAGGCAGTGAAAAAAGCGAATGGTATGTTAGCTTTCATAGCAAAAGGATTTGAGTACAGGAGCAGGGAGGTTCTACTTCAGTTGTACAGGGTCTTGGTGAGACCACACCTGGAGTATTGCGTACAGTTTTGGTCTCCAAATCTGAGGAAGGACATTATTGCCATAGAGGGAGTGCAGAGAAGGTTCACCAGACTGATTCCTGGGATGTCAGGACTGTCTTATGAAGAAAGACTGGATAGACTCGGTTTATACTCTCTGGAATTTAGGAGATTGAGAGGGGATCTTATAGAAACTTACAAAATTCTTAAGGGGTTGGACAGGCTAGATGCAGGAAGATTGTTCCCGATGTTGGGGAAGTCCAGGACAAGGGGTCCACAGCTTAAGGATAAGGGGAATTCCTTTAAGACCGAGATGAGAAAGACTTTTTTCACACAGAGAGTGGTGAGTCTCTGGAACTCTCTGCCACAGAGGGTAGTTGAGGCCAGTTCATTGGCTATATTTAAGAGTGAGTTGGATGTGGCCCTTGTGGCTAAGGGGATCAGAGGGTATGGAGAGAAGGCAGGTACGGGATACTGAGTTGGATGATCAGCCATGATCATATTGAATGGCGGTGCAGGCTCGAATGGCTGAATGGCCTACTCCTGCACCTAATTTCTATGTTTCTATGTTTCTATGTTTCTGGCTGAATTGATCGCACTGTAACTTAATTTTTGGTCGAAATAAAGAGTTGACAAAAACTCCAATACGTCTGTGATCCCTGCAGTGTGATATACAATATTCTGCTGTAGGCAGAATTGCTCCAACTTCCTTATATAGATGAGATATTGCTGCTGTGTACTATCCCTGCAGGCCGACGTGAGAACATCCACAGCCGATGAGGCAGTCCTCTCCCCAGGTATGGCCTCCTTAAAATCTGCAAATTAACAGATCAATACGATCATGTAAAGGATGTTGATCCCCAGTGACTGGATTTACCAGTAGATTTTTATTCTTGGGAATAATCATGTAAGGCTCCCTAGCCATTTGTAATACAACGGGAAACCATGCTTGTGTAGGCCAATCTGGCACTACCAATACCCCTGAAGCGGAGTCCTCCTTGATCTTTTGCAAACATCTGCTGATGAGACAGAATGGAGGAAATACATACACAAACATTCTTCCCCAATGCAGCGAAAATGCATCCACTGCTACTGCCCCAGGATCTGGTTCCCATGAAACATATCTAGGTAACTGATGATTTAATTGAGATGCAAACAAGTAAATATCTGGCATTCCATACTGAACAATCATTTGGTTAAATACATCCTGATTTAACATCCATTCAATGTTGTCATTAAACTGACGTGACCTAGTGTCAGCTACAGTGTTGAATCTTCCTGGCAAATAAAGTGCTGAAAGCCAGATATTTTGGTCAATACACCAGCTCCAAATCTGGTTAGCCAGTCTATCACAAGACTGTGACTTAACCCCACCCATGTGGTTTACATATGCCACTGCTGTGGTGTTGTGAATCTGAACCTGCACATGCAAGTCCCTCCTTGTAGAACAATAAGCTTTGAGCCCATACCAGGTGCCCAACAACTCTAAATAATTAATCCCTCTTAGTTGAAGAAACGATGTCTCATCCACACTCCATCTGCCTCCACAACTAGAATACATATCTGTTGCCCCCCAACCCAGTGCACTTACATCAGTCTGTAAAATCAGTGACGGTGGTTCCACCAAAACCTTCCTAAAACTTGTTGAAACATTTGCTATCCACCATTGTATGTCAGCAATCGCCCCAGCTGACAACTGGATAGGCCTATCAAAATGGCCCCTTTGTATTCTCAGTGCCTGTTCCTTTGATCGTTGTAATTGTTGATAATGCAGAGGACCATACTGCACAGCTGGAAATGCTGCCACAAACATCCCAATTAACCTGGCTACTTGTCTAATCGAAGGCCTTTGTTCTCCAACGAGATTAACACAGTCCTCAATTAACTGATTCAAAGTTACCAACATGTGATTGGAATTAATGGTAAATCCCAGATAATCAATAATTTGGACTGGTGATAATTTAGATTTATCTGGGTGAATAACAAATCCCATTTGTTCAAAAGTGATTTTAACAACTGAAACTGATGATTGAGTTTCAGCATGAGTCTTTCCAACAATCAGAATATCATCTAAGTAGGCCATTACCACATGCCCCTTAGCTCTAAGTAACGCTAACACAGGTTTTACCAATTTAGTAAATAATCTAGGAGCTGAAGTTAATCCATTCGGCAATGCCCTGAATTGCCACAGCTGAGTCATCCAAATAAATTTCAAATATCTTCTATCATCCTCATGAATAGACACTGAGTAATACGCATCCTTCAAATCAATAGTTGCCATATAACACCCCCTGGACACTAGATGTTTGGCCGTGGTAAAGGTTTCCATTTTGAAATGCCTATAACAAACAAACTTGTTCAAACTTGATAAATCCAAAATAATTCTACACCCGCCAGTCTTTTTAGATCTGGGAAATATATTTGACACAAATTGTCGACTTTGATAGACAGAAGGCTCAATTACCCCTTTCTTATGTAACGACTGAATCTCTGCTTGAATAAGCACATTTTCTTCATCTGAAAAAATAAGTTTACGACTAGGAAAATGTTGATTAGGTAGACTGTCCTTAGAGTAAAATTCAATTTTCACCCCTTCAATACTACTAAGTATGAACAAATCTGATGTCAACTGCTGCCATTGTTTGAGAAACAATTTTAACCTTCCCCCAATTTGAACAGGAACATCAATTAATTCATCGTCTGTCGATGTTTTCCTTACCTGCATCTTTCCTTGCGGACCTTGTTGTCCTCGACCTCTTGTGGAGAAAGGCACCTTCCCCTTCATGCTGGCAGCCTGCCAGTTCTGAAATTGAAGACTTGAACGACTCGTTCCTTCTCCTGCATCCACATTAGTTCCTTTCCAATACGGAGAAAACCTTTTGCCTTGCTTACCAGCCGGCTTAATGAAGGCCATAGTTTCAACATCTTCATGACATTCTTTGGACACTAGATGTTTGGCTGTGGTAAAGGTTTCCATTTTGAAATGCCTTTTTGCAAGGTTACCTCCAAACAACAGATTTTGTGGTGGTACACTGGTCGTTTTGCACAAACTTGCCAAATTCGGATTAAGCACTGGCCTAATAGCGGCCCTCCTGATGTTATTGATTTCAAAAAATGCATTACAAAGGAATCCCAGTCCGTCCTGGTGTGCTTCAACCACATTGCTTGGATCAATCACTTTCACCACAGCTGTAATACCTGCTGACAACAGTTTAAGCACTTTTTGAAACTTCATCTCCTGGGCCCTAGCAGGCATACCCATCTGTGCCCAAATTTGGTGATTAATCACCGGTACCTTCAGGAGATCACAATTAACAGGAGCTTTATAGTTTTTTGCTGCTTCATCCATAGCTAGCTCCTGTAACTGGTGGGAGAGCATATACTGAATGGCTTCAGCCAATTCTACATCAATCGCCTTTCCTGCCTCTCTAGGCTCAGCAAACTTTCCAGCAATGTTCGGAATTACCTCCAACCGAACTTCTTTACTGCTCTCCCCCAGCATAGAATCAATGTCAGCAAACTGCACTGATGGAACATCCTCCTCACAGGCAGGATCGTTCTGCAGCCCTGGAACAGGTGCTGCTAGCACAAGCTCTCCATCAGCCTGGCTTGGGCACCACTCCTCCTCACGGAGCTGGTCCCTGTCGAGCATTCTTTGTAATAAAATCTCGACTTGGGAGAGCCGTGAGCAAACGGACTCTCCTATGGAGGGTATAACCTCCATGCCCGACTCATCTACGGGCCTGACAGACTTGCCAGTGGCCTTCCGCCCTACTGACAAGCCTTCACTGCCCCCAGGCAGTGGGTCCGCAACCACTGGCTGTGTAGCCAGCACCGGACCAGGTGTACCAGACGGGACTCCTTCCACAACCCTCTCCTGGTCACTCTCCTTTCTACCTGCGGAGCGCCTCGCCGACACCTTCTTTACTTTCTGCAACATATCTCCAAGTACTGTCGCAGAAATGACCTGTGGTAAAAATTTCAACAACCTTACCTCCGTTTTTAAACTTACCGCTCAGAGGAGCGCTGCTGCTCCAACCGCCCGACTGCACCAACGTCTAACGTCATGACGCACCAACGGCTGTACGGGCTTCTATTCACGTAGTCACTCACGTGACTCCGAAGTAAAATTAAGGGTCAATAGAAGCAGAGAAATATAAGTAATTGGGGAATCAAGGACACATCAAAGTAAATAAACATTTTCATGACAGAATGGTTATGGTTTGAAATGAGTGTGCTCGTCCCTCGAAAGATGTCCAAAGGGATACAGTGAGCATTTCTGCTCAGTTGTCAGCCAGCTGTAATGTGACATGAATTAAAAACACAAGCTGCTGGAAGATGTAGGGTAAATTTGCGCTACAGTGAATTCATAAAAGATGTTTGTCGTTTTCTAAGTTTATGATTGATGTGCTGACCTACTATTGTGTATAAATTCCCAATGTATTGCACATTGTCCTGCAATTTATTTAGGATTGGTTATTTCTTTTAGTAACATACTGTATGCCTCTTAGGTAGTTTGTAAACTGCTAAATTCTGTTAATGGGCTATTGTTATCATAAGAAGCTGTGTCAAATGCTTATCCATTGCAACGTTGTTAGTACAATGCTTCAGTTTCAGATTGAAAGTTAGGGATCATAGACAGAAAGCTTCTTTGAAGCTCCATATTGAAGCCTGAATATTCAGCATTCAACAATTCAGCCCAGCAAGATCAGAAAAATCCAATTAGATTAAATCCAAGATATCATTAACTTTTAAAAACAACATTACATCTATTGGATTTTGAAATAACTATCTGAGATAATTACAATATCCTTGCTTAATATTTATTGTCCCCTTTGCCAAAAGCATGCTGAGCAATATCTATAGTTTAATTTCAGACTTAAAAATAAAGCTGCACTTGCATCTCTTGTAGCTAAGTATTATTTTTATGGTGGCTTTTCGCAGAAGGAATACAGACCTTCTCAGGTTATAAATGCCTGACTTATGAATATCCCCATACATCAACGAGCTCCCATAAATTTATTATAATTCAAAAGTCAGATGCATGTACGTCATATGAATGGCAGAGCAAGTTTCCACCTTTAGTAATTGTTCATTTTTTAAAATCATTCTTGTGGTTTTTATGCCATTTATTATATAACTGTGGAAGTATGGTTACCATATTGAGTGATTTTTTTTTGTGTGTATTTTCTGACAGAACAGAATTGAGTTATGGTGGGTTTCTGTAAAAATGTAACCCATTCATTACCTGGGATCGGTGTACATAACTTGCTGTTTTTTTTGACGGCCTTCTTCACGATCCACTGCTCTGCCAATTTTTGTGTCATCTTTGAGGAAGTAAATAACA
Organism: Okamejei kenojei; assembly: GCA_035221665.1. NCBI lineage: Eukaryota > Metazoa > Chordata > Chondrichthyes > Rajiformes > Rajidae > Okamejei > Okamejei kenojei. The sequence goes on along the minus strand of CM069136.1, from coordinate 78,771,115 downwards.
GGATAGAAAAAGGACAGTCAGTGGATGTTGTTTACCTGGATTTTCAGAAGGTCTTTGATAAGGTGCCATACGTAAGGCTGCTAAATAAAATGAGAGCCCATGGTATTAGAGGGAAGATACTAGCATGGATAGAAGGTTGGCTGAATGGCAGAGAGCAAAGAGTATGAATAAAGGGGGCTTTTTTGGTTGTTTGCCAGTGACTAGCGGTGTTCCGCATGGGTAGGTGCTGAGGTCTCTGCTCTTCATGTTGTATATCAATGATTTGGATGAGGGAATTGAAGGCTTCTTGGCCAAATTTGCAGATGATACAAGGATAGGTGGAGGGGCAGGTCATTTAGAGAAGGCATGGACTCTGCAGAAGGACTTGGACAGGTTGGGAGAGTATGCTAAGAAGTGGCTGATTGGATACAGTGTAGCAATGTGTGGAGTCAAGCATTTTGGTGGTAGGAATAAAGGCAAGGACAATTCTCGAAATGGGAGTACTGGTGCGGAATTCCCAAAGGTTAATTTGCAAGTTGAATCAGTAGTAAGGAAGGCAAATGCAATGTTAGCATTTATTTCAAGAGGACTAGAGCATAAAAAAGAAGATGCACTGCTGAGGCTTTATAAGGCACTCTCTCAGACTGCATTTGGCATATTGTGAGCAGTTTTAAGCCCCATGTCTTAGGAAAGATGTGCAGGCATTGGAGAGGGTCCAGCGAGATTTATGAGAGATGGGCACTGGGCCTATACTCGCTGGTGTTTAGAAGGATGAGGGGCCACCTCGTTGAATCTCACCAAGTAGTGAAAGTCCTGGATAGAGCATATGCAGAGAGAATGTTTCCACTAGTGGGAGAGTCTAGGACCAGAAGCACTAACATCAGAATAAAAGGACGCACCTTTAGAAAGGCGATGAGGAATAATTAATTTTGTCAGAGGGTGGTTAACTGTGAAATTCGTTGCCACAGCTGTGCAGGCCATCATTAGGTATTTTCAAGGTGGAAATTGACAGATTCTTGATTAGTATGGGTGTCACGGTTAATGGGGAGAAGGTGTAAATAGCTAGTTCTAAGCTTTCCCCAGTCTTGTTTCAGTAAAAAATCATTGTCAAGCACTCGCGCAACTAATCTTTATTTTGACAAAACAGAATTACAGTTACCACTACTATGCCTAATCACCCCGTGGGTTTGATCCTCGTATCTGCCTGATCAAGCCCTCTTAGCCTCACTCAAGCAGAGACACTCCAGAAGGTCACACAGTCCCAAGCGTTCTCCCAGAAGATCAACACAGGAACTCGTGGGTGCCGAACCTTGAGGGGCCGAACCACATGGGGGTTGTCTCTTTACAGTCCAATAACAGATATCGATTAACCCAGTACATGATAGACATTTCCTCAACCCAATAATATAGTGAGTAATACATTGTATTCAAACGGAACTCCTGAAAGGAACCAAACATCGCAACATGTGCCTTGATATTCAAGAAAACCAGACAAGGTTCAATACTTAATCCAATCAACATCTAATAAAGTAAAGCTTTTCAACATTATATACAACGTGTATGTCTGGTTTGCATTCATCCAATCCATTTTATGCAATTTGCACCTAATTGTCAGGATCTGCAGGTGTTTCATTCTCTTCCTGCAGCTCTTATCTAGGCTCTTGACAAACTGTCACCATTCTGCAGCTTGTCTTATTTCTGCAGAAGGCACATTTAAATTGACCAAATGGCCTAGCAGCCCAGAAGCCTTTACTCAATTTTAGTATCCTGGCCTCTCCAAATTTGCCAGAATTAACGTTCCTTCCTGTTATCATATATGATAAACCATCATTTATGATAACCAAATAGTCAGATAATCAGATAACCAGATATACATATATGTGTCTATTACATTCTCCATCTATTAACAACAACAAGATGATGATGTTTCTTCCCAGAATCTTGTCAAGCTTCCCGAGTTTTCGTGGGCGTAGCTTCACAATTTCCGTCTAATGATTCTTCACCTCCCGAGTTTTCATGGGCACGAATTCCCTCCAACTGTGTTGTTGCCCATTCTTCCATCCCTTTCCATAATCAAACCTATAACCTATAATTCCTGAAAAACTTGGGACAAAGCAAGTTATCACTCATGTACTAATGCTTTCCCATTCATTCACTGTCATTCTGCAATACTATCCCTTTTCCATTTCATTATCACTATCTCTACTATATTCTACTATATCACTGTACTATTACTATTCTGTTCTATAATACTATCATAGGATCAACACTAATCAGCCCTCTCTGTATTCACACAATGTTAAAATATGTATATTTGATGGTGGTTTCTCATATAAATTTCAGTTGGGTTCAGTCCAGTTTTCCCTACAGGCATGACTCTTATTTAAAGCAAACCATGAGGAATGTTTCAATTCAACCAAATTCAGTTTCAGCCTTCAACATAATATTTTAAATTTCAGTGTCCATCTCACCCATCTCATTCCACAGCATTGTGGCCGATAACACAATTCCATTCCAATTCCTGTGGAATTCCCAGCTGTTCAAATTTAATCAATCAATTTTCATATGTTCTCAATTTCATCATAAATCCAATTATGAATGCCAATTCTAGGGACAATTTCTTTCCACCTTGATAATAGAAGCCACTTTACTTTCAAGGGTTAAACAATTTAGATCCACCGGTCAAATACATCTACTCTGATATCTCAACACCCATTCAAGTTTCTTCTTCGAATTCAATAGACTTCTCCTCCAGTACTTTTTCCTTAGTATGTTGGCTTGGCTCTCAGTCCATATAGGTTCTCTCTTATACTAGTTTCCTAACCACTGAGTAATTTCTAGATGGCTAGTATTGACTTTCCGAGGGGAACTCATAAATTTTGTCTACCTCATCATTTTATACGACTACCTTATCTTTTCAGGGTATGTCTTAATTCCTGATACCTGCTAGGGTCTGTCCCTTTCTAAATAGTCCCGTCCCATCTTCAATTACCTTCCAATGGGTGAGACAAGAGAAGAATGCCAAGTCATCAGTCAATTATCTAACAAAGACTATATCCCATAAGCCCTTTTCAAATCAATTTATTTATAACTAAATTTAGGCGCAAAGTGAGTATTTCGCCCCGAACCACAGAGGAATGTTTATTTTCAAATTCAAATTCAGTTCTTTAAAGTGGAGCTCACCCCAATAGTCATCATAGGTTGTCTGTGTTGTTTCTTTAGGAACGATTGGATAGTTTTTTTTTCCTTTCCTTCACTGGTGTCAAAAGTTAGATGATGTTAAAGTTGGGCACTAGGGCAGGCATCTTCTTCTTCTTCCTTGATGTTAGTTTCAAAGGAGTAGGGATACTGAGGAACAGCTTCTCTATCTGTTGGCCTTCCCAGATTTGTCTTAAAGGGACAGGATTCTTGTTTGTTGATTCTTGTTTCTGGGTAGCTACATTACCTGAGCTGTCTTCTGCCCATTATCAAAGGGTCTGTATATTCTTTACCTCACTCCCCAGATAGTATGTTGTCGATTATACTGTCCTGCAGGCACAAACTTAGTAACAAGTTAGTACAATAGCTTCTTTCCCCACTCCCGTACCTGCTGCACAATAAGTTTGTTTCTTCTCTCCCTAGTGCCATTTCAGTTATCCTTAGTTCCCATTCCTTCTGACACCAGCTACTGAGTTCCTTTTCTTACTTTCTTTATTGTCCCTTGATTTTTCTTCCGTTCTGCTATATTCTGTTTTCTCGCTGGGTACTCCTTGCTCCAATTACCTATTTGTGTACAGATGTGACAAGCTCCTTGATTTACAATGTTCTTTGCTCGAATGGGTTTTCTTGGGCAGTCATAAGATTGTTTACAATTTTCTTTTATGTGATCTTCAGTTTTTACTATAATAGTACATCCAATTTGTGCATTCTGGTAAATTACTTGAGGGGGTTCTAGAGTAGGGGTCATGTCTCCACGTCCACAATTCCTGGACGGGTTGCTAAGTCAGGACTGAGAAAATGGGTTGGCTTGAGTGTGACTTCTTGGTTCCTGACATTCGGACCGTCTCTCTGTTATCTCAGGTCCCAGTAGTCTCTTGAATTGAAGGACCTCGCATAATTCCTGGGATCTCAGATGTTTCTATATTCTCTAGGATCTCTAATTTCTTCATAATCCTGGAAATCCCTTCTTTGACCCCTCTCTCTCATTCGCTCCTTTATTGGACAGGCCCGACTCCAGTGTCCCATTCCCCCACAAGTGAAGCATTGATTAGGCAATATGGTTGTCTTTATTCTACCCCTTATTTCCATTGGAATGGGTTCTAAATTGGGAGTGTAATTGTAATAACAATCTGAGTAATCTGGAACCCTAATTTCTCCCAATCCATAATTTGCTTGTACTCTGGGAATCCATGGTTCAGAGTTAGAGTTTGGCACTTCTTTCTTGGCTATATGTTCAATTTCTCTTCTAGTTACAGGATAATTTCCTGTTTCCTAGCCTCCTTCCAATAGTGCCTCACAACTCTGGCCATTTGACTGGCTTGGTTCTCAGACCAGTCCCTGTTATCGGTCTTAATTGAGTCCGCTACTTTAGTGGGGGGGCAATTCAATAAGATAGCGCTATATTGTGGGGAACTTGCTCCATTCTGATAGTCTAAGTTACCTGATTGATCCATAAATCATTTTGAGAAATGGTCTAAAAAGTCATCTGCTCCTTCACCCTTTTCTGGTTTTATTTCGAGAATTCGTTTTAAATCGCTTGGTTTCTGAAACGTTTTTGCAAGGGCCATTAAAACAGCCTCTTTCTTGCACTGTCATCCACTACTGGTTTCCCGATACTGTCCAAATAAATCTTTCCTCTTTCTTAGTACTTGTGTAATCTGTCTCGGTTGTGGCTCACAGAAATACTCTGGCGGTTGCACTATATCTAACATACCTTCCCTTTCTTTAAACACCGGAGCTAACCTCTTAGGTTCTACACTGGGTGCCATAAGCCACTGGACGATCTATCAATGATGGAGTGGATAGGGTTGAAGAATCTGGTACCCCAGTATCTGCTATTGGTAGAATCTGTTCAGATGTTGAATCTGCAGGAGCTGTTATAGATTCTGCAGACCTAAAATATTCATTACGGACACAAGTCATACAAGGTGCTAGTGAAGCCTGGGAAACGCAAGAGGAACATGGTGAGAGCTGTGAACTTCCACTAGCATTAATATTTGTCCATTCTTCCAAATATTCATCTCCTTCCCCCTCAAAGTCAGCACTAACCATCGGATTCCTAAACTTTAAATTTACAGAGACGAGTTTCCTTCCAGGATATCTGCCTTTTCCCTGTTCTGCGTGTTTCCCTTCATCTCCTCTCCTATCCTTCCTTCTGCCTGGAGGCCGATCTACTTCATCTTCTTTCAGTTCTATTCCAAGTTTACCGATTGCTTTCCCCCAACTAACCATCCTCTTAACCTCTTTATTCTCCTTCTGTTCCTCATAATATTTTCTCCATAACCCTATTAATTCTTTTTCACTTTTGTTATTACTATGCTGCCAAATAATCCATTCTATGCATTTTATCCCTTTTACTGCAAGGATTTTTACTTTTACCCCGGCAGCCATAGCTTGTTTCCTAATTTCTTAGTTAACGCTCCTGATAAATCTCTTAATTTCGCTGCCTTGTGAGGGAACTCATTGCACATTATTTGCAATGGGCTCCTTTCCTCATCTGTCATATCTCGATCTATGCTATTCCCCATGCTTTCGAACAACTGAAACAGAATTCCTAAATTCTCCACTCCTTCCTTTTAATCCCTAAATTATCAAACTCGCTCCTGAACAGTGTTTAATGGCTCCAAAGCATTCACAATTCTTTATTCCATTACTCCACCAATCCTAATCTCTTATTCAAATTCTTCTCCTATCACCCACAAATCCACACACACACTTTCAACTTTACAATTTCCACAATCCTCAGTCATCCAGAGGTCAGAGTACTCCAGGGAACGATCACATTCGAGCACAATCAAACACATTCTCGCAACTCGTTTAATGCTCAATTGAAACACCTGAAAATGAGCTTTAGACACACAAGTAACACGGTACACAAACAGGAGATCACACTGCTTATTGTTATCAGGCACAACCGCACTCCTACATAAGTCACAATCGCTTGTTTATTATAAATCACACAGTCTAATAAATCCTCATTGTGTGCTTGGTCGATGGTACAACTCCTCCCCGGACACAACAATCAAAAGAGAATGAACCCTGATTGAACCACCACAAATCGGATTCTAACAATACTACAATCTAAACAATTACAAATATTTAATTCAAACACACTTTTACTTCAAATATCTAACACCCAAAAATCCTTAAGCACTCACACAAGCAATGCAAATAGTGGCCCGCGAACTTAACACACACTAAATCTTAACTTTCTAAATCTTAATGCACTCTAAATCTTTTTAAATACACAAAGTATTTATACAATTCAGATCTAATAACAATGCTAAAAAAGACGATGCTGGATTTTTACAATTTACCATAATAATTTAACACGCTAGCGCACAGTTTACAAACACTAGAGCTCAATGCTGCGTCACGCTGTTATCAATCAGTGAACCTCTCCCTCTTATACTGAAGATTTTCCCCTTCCTAAGGTACTCTTTGCTGAGGGGCACTACTTCTTAAATGACTACTTTTCCTCCTAAATGTTACATTCCTCCTGCTAAGACTGGACTTCTTTTGGGGGACCTCTATCCCTCCTCTCTAAGTTCTACAGAATTAGGGGTACCTTTCGCATCAGGGTACTTTTCACAAAATAAACCAGGTTCCTGTCTCTGTTACTCTTCGCTATCAGGTACTAATCAGCAATCGATCAGAGGGTTATTATTCACAGTTGATCAGTGCTATTCGGAATCGATCTCAACAATGCACAAACTCCGAAGTTCTATTTGCACAGAATTCGAGTTCCACCGTACAGGCAGAACGTCAGTGTGAAATTCTGTATTTGGAAATTTGATTCTGCAAACCTAGACTTGTTCTCGGAACAACTAGTTTTGGTGCGTATGCCTCCACATACACATGCTCTCAAATTCAAACTAAATTGCTCAATGAAATCTCGAATGGACTAAACTATTCCCAGCCTTGATATTCAAGAAAACCAGATGGGTCAATACTTAATCCAATCAACATCTAGCAAAGTAAAGCTTTGCAACATTGTATACAATGTGTATGTCTAGTTTGCATTCAACCAATCCATTCTATGCAATTTGCACCTAATTGTCAGGGTCTGCAGATATCTCATTCTCTTCCTGCAGCTCTTATCTAGGCTCTAGACAAACTGGCACCATTCTGCAGCTTGTCCTATTTCTGCAGAAGGCACATTTAAATTGACCAAATGGCCTAGGAACCCAGAAGCCTTTACTCAATTTTAGTGTCGTGGCCTCTCCAATTTGGCCAGAATTAACAAAAGCAAGAGAATGTGGTTGAAAGGGAAAGGGAAAGATAGATAAGCCATGTTTGAATGAGAGAGTAGACTGGATGGGTTGAATGGACCAGTTCCGTTCCCATGACTTATGAACATGTGACCGTATCTACAAACTTGCTGATTCGCACACCTACATTTCTGTGCAACCATTTAGCACGGATCCCTGTGGATCACCAATGATCACGGATTTCCAGTTAAAATAACACCCCTCCATCACTGCCAAGCCAATTTTAAATCCAATCTGTCAAGTTATCCTAGATCTTCCCAGTTTTTTTTCCACTGTTGGGATGTGGAATCTTGATTTGCCTAGGTTGATCTCCATTTATATCTGTAGAATATAATCACAGGGCTTGAAATTAGCAGTTGCCCGGGTGCCAATGCCAACTTACACTCCTGCCGGGCAACCTAAAAGCCATGCCATTTTACCCGGCTTGGCAAGCAACCGGGACACCTGTCTGCCATCCATGTCCGGGTCTTGGCTCAGTGCTAGCTCTCGGCGCTAGCTCTCGGCGCTAGCTCTCGGCGCTAACTCTCGGCGCTAGCTCTCGGCTCTCTACTCGGCGCTAGGTTCTCCGCTCAGCGCTAGCTCTCGGCACTCGGCTCTCGGCACTAGCTCTCGGCGCTAGGCTCTTGGCTCTCGGGCCTCCGCTCGGCACGGCCGGCCGCCGAGCACATCATCGGCCGTGGTTGTGCGCATGTGCGGCCCTGCACATGTGCACTGCCACAGCAACTGGTCGGCGTCGGCCACTTTCTCCCTTCCTTTGCATTGTGGGATTTCTGGCCACCATTGCTGTCCGGTCGCTGCCTCACCGTGACCGCTGAAAAATAACGCAGAATCACTACCTGGAGCTGGAGTAACTCCCTGGAGTAACTTTTGCTTCTTGGTTTCCTGGTCCTCCAAAAATATTCAAAATGGAATTTAAACTGGTGGACCCACCACCACCAAACTCCAAACTCTGGAAAAATAACAGCCTATTGCATTTTATCTGTTTATTTATTGTGTATATATATATGGTGTATAGTATATAGACACACTGAACTTTTATCTCCTGTTCTGTATTATGTTTACATATTCTGTTGTACTGCAGCAAGCAAGAATTTCATTGTCCTATCTGGGACACATGACAATAAAACTCTCTTGACTCTTGACTTGGACTAAAGCAAAAAAGGGTTCTTGGGAAAAATAAAGCTACCTTAAATTTAATTGTGTCTGGTTGGTACCTATGATAGGGTGAAGACTATTCCATGCCTTAATTGTTCAGGGGAACTCCATGGAGCAGCCAGCATCTCTGGATAGAAAATATTGGGTGACGTTTCGGGTAGAAACCTTTCTTCACATTTCCTCTGGTTTTAGTGTTTTAGTTTAATTTAAAGATACAGCGTGGAAACAGGCCCTTCGGCCCACTGAGTCCATGCCGACCACCGATCACCCGTACTCTAGTTCTATGCCACACATCAGCGACGTAAGTCAAGAGTGTTTTATTCTCTCACTTTCCAGTTAGAACAATGAAATCCTTCCTTGCAGCAGCACAACAGAATATGTAAACATAGTACTCTGTAAACAATGTTATAAACGAGCAAACAAAACTCCATACAGACAGCACCCATATTCAGGATCAATTCCGGGCCTCTGGCAATTTTAGGCAGCAACTTTATGGCCAATGTACTGCCCCAATAGCCTTGAACGGAATTAAAACATACAGTAGCTGTAAAGGGGACATATCGTCACTTAGAGATTTATGACTGAAAATGGATAGTTTCTTTTTTTTTTAGTAACCAAAGTTATCACCGTATAATTTTTTGTGTGTTGGAAAATAAAATATAGTGGCACAACTGGTGGACTTACTGCCTCACACGCCAGAGATCTGTGTTCGATCCTGTTCTCGGGCACTGTCTGTGTTGAATTTGCACATTCTCCCTGCAAGCATGTGGGTTTCCTCCCACATCCCAAAGACACATTGGCTTTGTACGTTAACATGTAGTAGGCAGTGCGTGGGGAAGGCAGGCAGTGCGTGGGGAAAGTGGGATAACAGAACTTGTGTGAATGGGTAGACAAAAATGCTGGAGAAACTCAGCAGATGAGGCAGCATCTATGGAGCGAAGGAAATAGGCGACGTTTCAGGTCGAGACCCTTCTTCAGACTGATGTCGGGAGGGGTGGGGGGCGAGAAAAAGAAAGGAAGAGGTGGAGACAGTAAGCTGTGGGAGAGCTTGGAATGGGAGGGGAAGGAGGGAGAAAGCAAGAACATTGGAGAAGCCAATGTTCACACTGCTGGGGTGTAAACAACCCAAGCAATATATGAGATGCTATTCCTCCAATTTGTGGTGGGCCTCACTCTGGCCATGGAGGAGGCCCAGGACAGAAAAGTCGGATTCGGAATGGGAGGGGGAGTTGAAGTGCTGAGCCATCGGGAGATCAAGTTGTTTATTGCGAACTGACTGGAGATTTTGTGTGAAGCGATCGCCAAGCCTGCGCTTGGTCTCACTGAGGTTGATCATACGCAGAATAACCAGAGATAATAGAAATTGCATTCATTGCAACGTGTGAAAAGAGATGAGATGCTGTATTGTAATTTTGCTGCATGTCATTGTGGTATATATCATGTCTTGATTGGTGAATATGTTTAGTTTGTGACTTTATTTGAAGCAGAAATAATATGTGACTGCTTCATTGACCATAATTCCGACTGGTAACTATGCACTTCGTCCGAGCACATTATTGCACGCGTCATGCAAGCCGTCTTAAATGACCACCTAAACTGTCATTTGGCAACCTAAAAAGCTGCCGAGGTTGCCCGGCTGGCAACAGGGAAAAAAAGTTAAGCGAGATCCCTGAATCGCCTATAAAATTGTTGTCTTGAGCATCTAAAATATACCAAAAAATACGAATTCCTGGCAATACGAATGCAAGTTGTGTCATTACTAAATAATTCTTTACACAATAATATATAGAGAGATGCATTGCTGAGAGTGCTGTGTTGCTGGGAATTTGGCATGAAACACTGGCTTACTGTAACAAGGCATTTTTTACCACTTGGTGTGGACTCTAGATCATTGTTGGAACCTGATAGCTGCTGTTTCATGTGTGGATAGGTTACCCAGATTCTTCAGTCAACCTCAATGCCGAAGATAGACACAAAATGCTGGAGTAGCTCAAATTTCTGTGGTAACAAGCTCAATGGCCTGTGACCTCTGTTGAGTTTGTCACCACAGAGCAATCTCTGGGATGAGGGCGGCTGGGGCGGTTGCAGCTTTAATCATATCCAATAGCAGAAAATGAGATAAACTTTAGGACCCTGGTGATCTGTCAACGTGTGGACCAGCAACTACCAGACTCAAGCAAAAAATTGCCTGCATTTGACACCATCAACCTCCTTGCCTCAGCTACACAGAGTTGTGGTCGATGCATTGCTTCAGGACCACCAGTGGGGAGGGCGGGGATTCACCCTGGGTTTACAGCACAACAACAGATCACTTGAATATATGTATTTTGTGAAAGTAAAGGGTGCGAGTATTTGGACTCTAAGTCTAACAGTGCTCCAGTGAATCAGCATTCTTTGGTATATTATTTGCAGTACCAATGTGAGTTTGTTAAGTGTCTGTCAAAATCTTTTTTAGATTATACCTAGTAATTGTAAATCTTTATTTTAAACTTTGTCCATCAGGTACACAGTTGATTTGACATGACAACGGAGTCCATATTTATGAATGTAATCAAAATGGGTATGGAGGTGTATAGTTACAGACCTCATAGACAGATAATTCTAGCTAAGCAACTTTGAGGAAACGTAATTTTATGCTTTTCACTTTTGCCTGTAGGGTCTTGTGTTCAAGTGTGCACAATGAAGAACACAACATGCTGCACAAGAAAAATGGAAGAACAATACCAGTCAGCAGCTCATCGAGATATTCAAAAATTGCTTCAAATGTCCAGCTCAACATTGAAAATTTTAATTTCACAGAACGCAGCTGCTTTTCAAGGTAACCAGTGATTTGTGCCAAATGCAATCCTCCAAGTATTCGTATTTTGCACTGCATTCTTTTCATTATGATCTAGCAACATGGCAATGTAATGGTGAGAACAAAAGTCTTGAAATGTATACCAGAGAAATAGACTTGAAATTAAATAATATTGGAAATGCAGATGAACTTTCAGAAATTAGCAAAGTGCATATTTTTGAAGCCTAATTCAGAAACCCAAGTACAATAAGTGAAGAATTTTGTGTTTACACCTGTGAACAAGAATCAATATAGTTCACCCATGCAAATGGACTTTTTGTACTGGGCTGTTCAGTGCAGGCTTTCTGCAAATGTGAAGAATGGTGATGTTTGGTTTAATGTGACCATAACTGGTTTAACTCTTGCAATAACATTTGTACTTCATCATTCACGTTGGTGTAGAAGCTTGACAATCTGATTGGATATCTGGATTGTTGAAGTGTTGCAATATTTTACGTTGGTATATATTTTTTGTCTGAACAATATGAACATTAGTCAAAATACTTATGACTAATAAGTATTTCGTATAAGTATAACATCAGAACTTATGAGGAGAGTGTTCAGCGCGCCCACAGGAGCCGTTGGTGGAAGTGAAGGAGGGGGAGGAGCGACACCCGACGGTAGGTTAAAAATCGAGCGCGGGGCTTGTGTTTCCAGAGGCCCACAGGAGCCGTTGGTGGAAGTGAAGGAGGGGGAGGAGCGACACCCGACCGGTAGGTTTAAAATCTAGCGCGGGGCTTGTGTTTCCAGAGGCCCACAGGAGCCGTTGGTGGAAGTGAAGGAGGGGGAGGAGCGACACCCGACCGGTAGGTTTAAAATCTAGCGCGGGGCTTGTGTTTCCAGAGGCCCACAGGAGCCGTTGGTGGAAGTGAAGGAGGGGGAGGAGCGACACCCGACCGGTAGGTTTAAAATCTAGCGCGGGGCTTGTGTTTCCAGAGGCCCACAGGAGCCGTTGGTGGAAGTGAAGGAGGGGGAGGAGCGACACCGACCGGTAGGTTTAAAATCTAGCGCGGGGCTTGTGTTTCCAGAGGCCCACAGGAGCCGTTGGAAGTGAAGGAGGGGGAGGAGCGACACCCGACCGGTAGGTTTAAAATCTAGCGCGGGGCTTGTGTTTCCAGAGGCCCACAGGAGCCGTTGGTGGAAGTGAAGGAGGGGGAGGAGCGACACCCGACCGGTAGGTTTAAAATCTAGCGCGGGGCTTGTGTTTCCAGAGGCCCACAGGAGCCGTTGGTGGAAGTGAAGGAGGGGGAGGAGCGACACCCGACCGGTAGGTTTAAAATCTAGCGCGGGGCTTGTGTTTCCAGAGGCCCACAGGAGCCGTTGGAAGTGAAGGAGGGGGAGGAGCGACACCCGACCGGTAGGTTTAAAATCTAGCGCGGGGCTTGTGTTTCCAGAGGCTTACCGAAATCCATAACGTTCCATTTGGAGGTGGGTTTTTTTTTGGGTTTTTTTGAGGAAGCCGCTGATTGGTGGAAGAGGACCCGAGGAAGCAGCTGATTGGGTGCAACCCCGGGTTTACTATTTTACATTTCTGCCTTCTGGGAGTGAGGGATTCTGGGAGTTAGGGATTCAGTATTTAGTAGTAAAGTTTAAAGGATAAGTTTTTGTGTTTTTTTTTAGTAATTTGGGAGTAAGGTATGGCAGTAGAGATTGGCCCCGTGGTTTGTTCAGCCTGCAACATGTGGGAGATCAGGGAGATGGTCGGTGTCCCTGGTGACTACGTTTGCAGGAAGTGTGTCCAGCTGCAGCTCCTGGCAGATCGCATTGAACGATTGGAACTGCGGCTGGATTCATACTGGAGCATCCACGATGCGGAGAAAGTCGTGGATAGCACGTACAGTGAGTTGGTCACACCGCAGGCAAAAGGTAGGAGGACAAGAAGGGAACGGGTGGCCAATAGCCAGCAAAGCAGTAGGCAGGTAGTGCAGGAGTCCCCTGCGGTCATCTCCCTCCTAAACAGGTATACCATTTTGGATACTGTTGAGGGAGATGGCTCATCAGGGGAATGCAGCAGCAGCCAGGTTCATGGCACCATGGGTGGCTCTGCAGCACATGAGGGGGGAAAAAAGAGGGGAAGGGCAATAGTAATAGGGGATTCAATTGTCAGGGGAATAGATAGGCGTTTCTGCGGCCGCAAAACGAGACTCCAGGATGGTATGTTGCCTCCCTGGTGCAAAGGTCAGGGATGTCACTGAACGGCTGCAGAACATTCTGGAGGGGGAGGGTGAACAGCCAGTTGTCGTGGTGCATGTTGGCACCAACGATATAGGTAAAAAAAGGGATGAGGTCCTACAAGGTGAATTTAGGGAGCTAGGAGATAAACTTAAAAGTAGGACCTCAAGGGTAGTAATCTCCGGATTACTACCAGTACCACGGGCCAGTCAGAGTAGAAATAGGAGGATAATGCAAATGAATACGTGGCTTGAAAAGTGGTGCAAGGGGGAGGGATTCAAATTTTTAGGGCACTGGGACCAGTTCTGGGGGAGGTGGGACCGGTACAAACAGGACGGTTTGCACTTGGAATGGAATGGAACCAATGTTCTTGGGGGAGTGTTTGCTAGTGCTGTCGGGGAGGATTTAAACTAATGTGGCAGGGGGATGGGTACAAGAGCAGAGAGGCAGGAGGGTGTAAAATGAGGGTAGAAGCATTAGGTAGCAAGGTGAAAGGTAAAAGTGGCAGGCAGACAAAACCAGGGCAAAAATCAAAAAGGGCCACTTTTCAGCAAAATTGTATAAGGGGTAAATGCGTTGTAAAGACAAGCCTGAAGGCTTTGTGTCTCAATGCAAGGAGTATTCGTAATAAGGTGGACGAGTTGAACGTGCAGATAGATATTAATGATTATGATATAGTTGGGATCACGGAGACATGGCTCCAGGGTGACGTAGGCTGGGGAGCTGAACATCCAGGGATATTCAATATTCAGAAGGGATAGAGAGAAAGGAAAAGGAGGTGGGGTAGCGTTGCTGGTTAGAGAGGAGATTAAAGCAATGGAAAGGAAGGACATTAGCTTGGAGGATGTGGAATCGGTATGGGTAGAGCTACAAAACACTAAGGGGCAGAAAACGCTGGTGGGTGTTGTGTACAGGCCACCTAACAGTAGCAGAGAAGTTGGGGATGGTATCAAACAGGAAATTAGAAATGCGTGCGACAAAGGCAAAACAGTTATAATGGGTGACTTCAATCTACATATAGATTGGGTTAATCAAATTGGCAGGGGTGCTGAGGAAGAGGATTTTTTGGAATGTATGCGGGATAGTTATCTAAATCAACATGTAGAGGAACCAACGAGAGAGCAGGCTATTTTAGACTGGGTTTTGAGTAATGAGGAAGGGGTAATTAGCCGTCTTGTTGTACGTGCCCCCTTGGGCAAGAGTGACCATAATATGGTTGAGTTCTTCATTAGGATGGAGAGTGACATTGTTAATTCAGAAACAATGGTTCTGAACTTAAAGAAAGGTAACTTTGAGGGTATGAGACGTGAATTGGCCAAGATTGACTGGCAATTAATTCTAAAAGGGTTGACGGTGGATATACAATGGAAGACATTTAAAGATTGCATGGATGAACTACAAAAATTGTTCATCCCAGTTTGGCAAAAGAATAAATCGGGGAAGGTAGTGCATCCGTGGATAACAAGGGAAATCAGGGATAGTATCAAAGCAAAGGATGATGCGTACAAAGTAGCCAGAAAAAGCAGCATACCAGAGGACTGGGAGAAATTCAGAGACCAGCAGAGGAGGACAAAGGGCTTAATTAGGAAAGGAAAAATAGATTATGAAAGAAAACTGGCAGGGAACATAAAAACTGACTGCAAAAGTTTTTATAGATATGTGAAGAGAAAGAGGTTAGTTAAAACAAATGTAGGTCCCTTGCAGTCAGAAACAGGTGAGTTGATCATGGGGAACAAGGATATGGCGGACCAATTGAATAACTACTTTGGTTCCGTCTTCACTAAGGAAGACATAAATAATCTGCCTGAAATAGCAGGGGACTGTGGGTCAAAGGAGGAATTGAGTGAAATCCAGGTCAGTCGGGAAGTGGTGTTGGGTAAATTGAATAGATTAAAGGCCCGATAAATCCCCAGGGCCAGATAGGCTGCATCCCAGAGTACTTAAGGAAGTAGCTCAGGAAATAGTGGATGCATTAGTGATAATCTTTCAAAACTCTTTAGATTCTGGAGTAGTTCCTGAGGATTGGCGGGTAGCAAATGTAACCCCTCTTTTTAAGAAGGGAGGGAGAGAGAAAACGGGGAATTACAGACCAGTAAGTCTAACATCGGTAGTGGGGAAACTGCTAGAGTCAGTTATTAAAGATGGGATAGCAGCACATTTGGAAAGTGGTGAAATCATTGGACAAAGTCAGCATGGATTTACAAAAGGTAAATCATGTCTGACGAATCTTGTGGAATTTTTCGAGGATGTAACTAGTAGCGTGGATAAGGGAGAACCAGTGGATGTGGTATATCTGGACTTCCAGAAGGCTTTCGACAAGGTCCCACATAAGAGATTAGTATACAAACTTAAAGCATACGGTATTAGGGGTTCAGTATTGATGTGGATAGAGAACTGGCTGGCAAACAGGAAGCAAAGAGTAGGAGTAAACGGGTCCTTTTCACAATGGCAGGCAGTAACTAGTGGGGTACCGCAGGGCTCAGTGCTGGGACCCCAGCTATTTACAATATATATTAATGATCTGGATGAGGGAATTGAAGGCAATATCTCCAAGTTTGCGGATGACACTAAGCTGGGGGGCAGTGTTCGCTGTGAGGAGGATGCTAGGAGACTGCAAGGTGACTTGGATAGGCTGGGTGAGTGGGCAAATGTTTGGCAGATGCAGTATAATGTGGATAAATGTGAGGTTATCCACTTTGGTGGCAAAAAACAGGAAAGCAGACTATTATTTAAATGGTGGCCGATTAGGAAAAGGGGAGATGCAGCGAGACCTGGGTGTCATGGTACACCAGTCATTGAAAGTAGGCATGCAGGTGCAGCAGGCAGTGAAAAAAAGCGAATGCTATGTTAGCTTTCATAGCAAAAGGATTTGAGTACAGGAGCAGGGAGGTTCTACTTCAGTTGTACAGGGTCTTGGTGAGACCACACCTGGAGTATTGCGTTGCAGTTTTGGTCTCCAAATCTGAGGAAGGACATTTATTGCCATAGAGGGAGTGCAGAGAAGGTTCACCAGACTGATTCCTGGGATGTCAGGACTGTCTTATGAAGAAAGACTGGATAGACTTGGTTTATACTCTCTGGAATTTAGGAGATTAAGAGGGGATCTTATAGAAACTTACAAAATTCTTAAGGGGTTGGACAGGCTAGATGCAGGAAGATTGTTCCCGATGTTGGGGAAGTCCAGGACAAGGGGTCACAGCTTAAGGATAAGGGGGAAATCCTTTAAGACCGAGATGAGAAAGACTTTCTTCACACAGAGAGTGGTGAGTCTCTGGAACTCTCTGCCACAGAGGGTAGTTGAGGCCAGTTCATTGGCTATATTTAAGAGTGAGTTGGATGTGGCCCTTGTGGCTAAGGGGATCAGAGGGTATGGAGAGAAGGCAGGTACGGGATACTGAGTTGGATGATCAGCCATGATCATATTGAATGGCGGTGCAGGCTCGAAGGGCTGAATGGCCTACTCCTGCACCTAATTTCTATGTTTCTATGTTTCTATGTCAGGAGTCGCTGCCCCGAGATCTGTAGAATAAAGAAGCTATAGCGGAACGGAACTGTAGAATCTTTGTTCTGCAGAACTTTCTCGATCTTTCTGCACATTTTAATCCACAGTGCGGGGGGGGGGGGCCTGGAGGCAGGTGGGTCTGGATTGGAGGGAATGTGGGCATGGTGACATCAGCAGCTGGTGAGCGCCATTAATATTTAAAAAATTGAGTTTTGTGATCAATTTTATTCAAAATCTGGGGAAATAATTGACCAAGGAGTGAATGTCTGAACTCATAAGGTAATTCCCTACCGAAATTGGAAAAATCTCCGCGTTTTTGCGCCTGGTTTTCGAGGAGATACTTTTCACATGCAAAATAACACACACACACACACACACACACACACACACACACACACACACACACACACACACACACACACACACACACACACACACACACACACAGAGTTTGAATACATATATATGACATGATATGATAGATAATAATTAAATTCCCCCATTGAATTATTTTTTATGTTTTTGTGCCCGAACTCAAATTTAAACATAAAGACACGACCTGGTATTGTTTATATAATCTAGCTCTTTGTTATTTTGATCGCAGGTAAATAAGATGCTTTTTCTATTTTCCACAAGTTGAAATAAATAAATCATGTTGCTGCACTGCTGAAAGATTTTTGTGGCTCCATCACTCCACTTCTAACTTCTTTGTGTTAAAAACAAAACTGTTCAAGCAGTGATCTAGGCATAAGAGCTTAGCCTATTGTAATTCAGGGCAGCGCATTGGGCAACAAGGAAACATTTGTCCATTTTCTGGGCACAGTAGGTCAAATAAGTTTGCTATCCGATTAATACAAATTGTATATAGAATTAAATGTAATTTCTTTTGGATTAAATCCAGTAATTTAACTTTATATCTTAAAAGTTGTCCATCAGTTGTACAGACTATTTGACATATTTGTATTTTGATTGGTTCAATCGTCATTTTAAACAACTAATTCAAAAATATGCATGTGTAAATAAAAGTCCCGATTCAGGATTTATTTTAATTTGAATGTTGGTAACACATACCAGCTACAATGTGTTGCATATTAAGGACAGCAGAGAAACGATTCCTTCCCCTTTATTTCGCATCACTGTATTTTTCAAAGCAAGTAATTTGCTTGTATGTAGCCTAGTCTGGCACGTTGCTCAAAAAAAAACATCCTTTCTATGGAATGCTGAACAATTGGTACCCGTAAAACAACATGATCTTGCAATGTTCTAAAGGAGCACTGCATAAAGAATTACTGAGATTCTAAAATGATAATCCCATAACTAAACAAGTTTTCAATTGCATCACGTTGCAAAAAGAGTTTATCTATTTGGATTCCTCGACAATAATGTTCCATCATATGATTTCCGCATTTTTGATTGAAGTTAGATATAGATAGCTCTGACAATAAGACAGCAGATTATGAATAAGCATTTAAACTATGCAAGTTTACTGCATTTGTTTAATAATACCATAATCTCTTGCTATAATGGACCTGGGGAAAGGAGGTGTTAGTGTCCTTTATTGCCAATTGTCTGCTATAACTGAATAGTCCAAGGGGTCGGTTTGGAAGGTCGGCGAAGATCCTCAAAACCGGTAGTCGTGGCAGAAAAGGGGAAGAAAATCAAATTGGATAAAGTTGGGTTCTCAGATTTGGCTTAGTTTAGAGATAATGCATGGAGTACAGGCCCTACCATTTATGCCACTGTGCTGCTGCATAGACTAATCTTTTGATTTCTCAAACTCCAGATCCCAGGATTAATGGCAATTCTCCCGTCACTCCCAACTCCAGGCAAGAGAGGCTTCCTGCTAACTTTAACATTAAAAGATGATCAGCCAACTCAAGTTCATCAAACTGGAAGCCCAAAATATTTATTGTTTCTAAACATGAACAGGGTGTTCAAGCCAAGTGATGGTTCCATCAATTCGGAGGAGGGAATCATTTTGGCCCATCTTTATTCTCTCTACCCCCTCCCCCAACCCCCCTCTAAGTACCAACCTATTCATTGATCTCAATCTGCGGCACCTCTTCATTCTTCGGACTGAATTTCTGATATTCTGTTGGCTCAGGTTAACCATCAGACATACAGTAAATCTCCACTTCATGAGGTTGTTGAACTACTTTCATTCCTGGAGTTTTCGTAACTTTATAAAATGCCAATGTTTTCTGAACTTCGAATGGACACCTCGGTCACAACAGATTTTGCCCGCTGTAACTGAAATACGTTATAAAAAGGTCCGCAGTAATGAGGGTAGACTTAATTGGAATTGTGTATTCAAAGAGATTTTTCTCATTGGTGCTGTAACTATGTAAATATTTTGCTTGGGTTTCTGTAGATCTTTCATAATGGATCAATGGATGATCTCAACAAAATTATCCAATTCATAAAGCATGTCTGCTTTTAACGCATTGGCTGATGGAATATAATCACTTGTTGTTTGGCAAAAATGCCAACGTGTCTTGGTGGAAATATAATAGGAAGCTTCCACATTATATACGATTTTATTATGGAGATTGCAATCATTGTTTCTGTAGCCTTTTCAGTAGTTCATAGTTATATAAATGCCTTGAATAGTACAATTGATCCAGTATTCTATGGTAAACAGTTTGAAAGACTTGCTTGACAGATCCTCATTCAAATATAATAGCAACACTGGAGCACTGACAAACATTTTGTGAATAGTGCATGCCTCTACATGCTGAAATGTGAAGGTGTGAAAATGAGCACGCACACTACAACCAGTTTGCTTAAGCAGCTAATGGGAATTTAACAAATAATCTGTTTCTTTTAAAGAACCATTCAGCTAGCCAATTCCTTGTCATTTGATCAGAGCTCTGAATTTACTCCAGTCCTGTCCCTCCCACTCCTTCAAGTACATTTACAACGATTTAATCCATGCTTTCAAGATGTGCATTCTGCTCACATCAACTCGCTGTGTTGTTTTGAAAAAATCAAAATATGATCTCTAGTTTTTTGTCTAAATCTTAAAAATGTGGGGTCAGGGAAACCACTCTTCCATCTCTCAAGATTGTTCCTCTTTTTAAATTTTGTTTTTAATTTTGAACTCAGTAAAATTCACCTTTAGTCTTTATATTATTTAAGAACAATGGTATCATCTCTCACCTTTCCATATTTCAGAACTCTTGTCAAGCTTGAAATCTCCGATCCACATGGAGAGAAACAGTGGTCTGAGCAGCATCTATGGAGGCATCTACTTCAGATTGAGACACTGCAACAAGATTAAGAGTGTGGAGGGGAAATAGCCAGTTTTAAAGAGATGATGGGGAGGGATGAGGCTGGGGTTGGCATGTGATTGATGGAACCGGATGAGAAGGGAGATAATGATCAAATGGAACCAGGTGAGAGAGGCTGATGGATGGAGGTAGAAACAGAAGGAGGAAGGTGATAAATGGAGACACAAGAAGCTGCATGTGCTGGAATCTGATAGGTAACAAAGGTGATAAGGGAGTTATGATAGCCAGATGGAAATAGGTGGGGGAGAAGAATTAAGTGATGGGAATGGGAGAAAGAAGCACAGGACAAGTGGGTTACCTGAAATTGGAAAATTTAATGTTCGTACCATTGGGTTGTAAACTCCCCTGGGGGAATAATAAACTTTTAGTTTGTGGTTGGCCTCACTCTGGCAATGGAATAGGCTGAGTACTACCAGGTCAGTGTGGGAGTGGATAGGAGAGTTGAAATAACATGCAACCATAAAAAGTTTTTTGTTTTAATGGCAGTCTGCATTGTTGCGCATGTTCCTTGCACAGTGCTGGACTTTGAGGCATAAAGTCTATCATGGCCTTCATTTGAATTTGATTTCTATCTATGCTTCAATACATGTAGCTAAGTATTTTTAGAATGAATAAAGCACCAAGAGTTTGATGAAAAATGCCATAAAGCTCTGTGAAATGTGAGTCTGCACCACTTCAGGGAAAACTCAGAATCTCATCAGAAACCATTTCTTACATTTCTTGCAGCTTCCTGTCTTGCAAATTCTGTTCACTTTAATTCAACCTATAATACCTCAATCCCTATGTCCTTTGGTCCATTTCATTTACTTTTCTCAGACAAAAGGCTCTCTTTGCCAAAGTTTGTCATGTTGAAAATAAAATAAAATTGCAAATACTGGAAATTTGAAACAAGATCAGAATATGCTGGAAGCTTTTGGGAAGCTAGGAAGCACCTGTAGAAAGAGAAATAGAGTTACTGTTTCAGGCTGGAGACCCTTTTTGTTTCTAGTTTTCATGATGGGTTTTGGACCTGAAACATTAGCATTGTTTTTAATTTCACAAGAGATGTCTGACCTGCTGTCATAAGAGCTGCCAGCGCCAATCTATACATAACTAAAACTCTGATCTTGTGCTCTTCCGGTAGTTCAGCATCTGCCTCACCAGGTGATGTCTGCTGTACTCACTTTCTACTCACCAGGACATTCCCATTAGACACTCGATTCACTGGAAAATTAATCATAAAACTGAAATTGTTGAAAAATAGTGACATAATGTGTGTTGGGGGTATTCATATAAATAATGTCCGGTTGTGTGGAAAATATGCCATAAATTCCCAAGGCTACGGGATGTTAGAGTTTTGACTATATTTAGTCATTATGCTCGTTTTGAGCAGAAGGCTAATAGGATGATGATATCTGTCATAGGAGCTAGAATGTGGTCCTGACCTCTCATCTACCTCATTGTAGATCTATGTTTAATCAGACATTATCTTAAACTATTTGTTGTACCCTTTATCCTTTCTCTGTACACCGTGGATGGTTTGATTGTAATGATGTATAATCTTATTTTTTACTGAATAGCATGCATCGTAAAAGCTTTTCATTGTACCTTAGTACACTTGACAATAATAATTTAAACTAAACTAAATGGCTGAAGCACATATAAAACAAGTTGATAAAAATTGAAAATCCGTAGATGTTATACAAATGAAACAAAACACAGAGTGGTGAATCTGTGGAATTCTCTGCCACAGAAGGTAGTTGAGGCCAGTTCATTGGCTACATTTAAGAGGGAGTTAGATGTGGCCCTTGTGGCTAAAGGGATCAGGGGGTATGGAGAGAAGGCAGGTACAGGATACTGGTTGGATGATCAGCCATGATCATATTGAATGGCGGTGCAGGCTCCAAGGGCCGAATACCATATAACAATATAACAATTACAGCACGGAAACAGGCCCTCTCGGCCCTTCCAGTCCATGCCGACCATTTGTTTTCCCCTAGTCCCATCTACCTGCACTCAGACCATACCCCTCCATTCCCTTCACGTCCATATACCTATCCACTTTACTTTTAAATGTTAAAATCGATCCTGCCTCCACCACTTCTGCTGGAAGCTCATTCCACACAGCCACCACCCTCTGAGGAAAGAAGTTCCCCCTCACGTTACCCCTAAACTTCTGTCCCTTAATTCTCATGTCATGCCCGCTTGTTTGAATCTTCCCTACCCTCAATGGGAAAAACGTATCCACGTCAACTCTGTCTATCCCTTTCATCATTTTAAAGACCTGAATCAAGTCCCCCCTTAACCTTCTGAGCTCCAAAGAATAAAGACCAAACTTGTTCAACCTTTCTCTGTAACATAGTTGCTGGATCCCAGGCAACATTCTAGTAAATCTCCTCTGTACTCTCTCTATTTTGTTGACATCCTTCCTATAAATAGGCGACCAAAATTGTACACCATACTCCAGAATTGGTCTTACCTTGTACAATTTTAACATTACTTCCCTACTCCTATATTCAATGCTCTGATTTATAAAGGCCAGCACACCAAAGGCTTTCTTTACCACCCTATCTACATGCGATTCCACCTTCAGGGAACTATGCACAGTTATTCCTAGATCCCTCTGTTCCACAGCATTCCTCAATTCCCTACCATTTACCATGTACGTCCTATTTTGATTTGTCCTGCCAAGATGTAGCACTTCACACTTAACAGCATTAAACTCCATCTTTCAGCCCACTTTTCCAAATGGCCCAAATCTCTCTGTAGACTTTGAAATCTACTTAATTATCCACAACACCACCTATCTTAGTATCATCTGCATACTTACTTATCCAATTTTCCACCCCATCATCCAGATCATTGATGTACATGACAAACAACAGTGGACCCAACACAGATCCCTGAGGCACCCCACTGGTCACCGGCTTCCAACCTGACAAACAGCCATCCACCATTACTCTCTGACATCTCCCATTCAGCCACTGTTGAATCCTTCTTGCTACTCCGCCATTAACACCCAAAGATTGAACCTTCTTAACCAACCTTCCATGGGGAACCTTGTCAAAGGCCTTACTGAAATCCATATAGACAACATCCACTGCTTTACCCTCATCAATTTCCCTAGTTACCGCTTCAAAAAATTCAAGAAGGTTTGTCAAACATGACCTTCCAGGCACAAATCCATGTTGACTGTTCCTGATCAGACCCTGTTTATCCAGATGCTTATATATATTATCTCTAAGTTTCCATAGCTACCCTACTTTTTCCCCTTAACTCACAGAGTTCAATATCCTTCTCCTTGGTGAATACCGAAGAAAAGAAATTGTTCAATATCTCCCCCATCTCTTTTGGCTCTGTAGATAGCTGTCCATTCTGGCATACTCCTGCAACTATTTTCTATGTTTCTATGTCTCTAAAACCAAAATGCTGAAAATACTCAGTAAGTCAGATGGCATCTGTGGAAAGAGAAATAGATAATGTTTTAGTTTGAAGAATCTTCATCTGAATGGATAAAGAGAGAAAACAGGTAGGTTTTAAGCAGGAGAATTGGTGGGGGAGGGATGAATAGGATAAAAGGGGTATCTCCGATAAAATAAGGCCAGAGTTGCCATGGGGATAAAATAGATCTGATGTTCTTGTTTTGGAAGGAACTGCAGATGCTGGTTTAAACTGAAGATGGAGACATGCTTCAAAATGCTGGAGACATGCAGCATCTCCAGAGAGAAGGAATGAGTGATGTTTTGGGTCAAGGTCCTTCTTCAGGCTGATGTTCTTCCGATTTTCTTCTGATGTTCTTTTTAGTTGTGAATGAGATTAGGTCAATCGAGGCAAGTAGAGTGCATCTGAACAAAGTATTAGAACTATGAAATGCGGGCTGTTTGAGGCTGAGGACAGAAGTAAATGTATAAGTTGCCAAAGATAAGTTCAGCACATCAGGCTGTGCTAATGGAGAAATAAATCAGTATCAAATTTAGACTGATACAGACTGAGAACTCGAGTTTTCCATTTGCAGACTAGTATTGAGTACAGGGGCTGCCTAGTGCCCAGATTCTTGCCCTGCATTTATTTCCCATGTACAGTAAAATTCTGAACAAGGGTCTCGACCCGAAACGTCACCCATTCCTTCTCTCCAGAGATGCTGCCTGAACCGCTGAGTGACTCCAGCATTTTGTATCTAAACTCAGATACTATGCTACTGTATTAATAAATCAAATCTCAAGAAGGTCATGCCGAACTTCTACCAACTCATCACATGTGCCATCAGGTGGGAGAGAACATTGGACCACTGCTATGCACCGTTCCGGAAGGGCTACAAGGTCGTTTCACTCCCTTTCCTTAGGGAAATCTGACCACGCTGCCATTTTTCTGCTGCCAGATTATAAACAGAGGATAGTTCGGGAAGCGGCAGTGACTAGGGATGTAAAACGGTGGTCCGACCAGTCAGAGGCCATGCTGCAAGAGGCACTGACAGATGTCAACTGGAATATGTTCCAAGCAAGTTCCAGTGACGTCAGTGAGTCGGCGGAAGTGGTCACGGACTTCATCGCAACAATAGCCGACAACATCGTCCCCACGGTAAGGGTTAGCACCTTTCCGAATCAAAAACCCTGGGTGGACAGGTCCATTCGTGTTGCCTTGAATGCTCGCACCCTGCCTACAACTCGGCCCTGGCATCCGGAAATATGGATGTCTACAAGGTAGAGTCTTACCGACTGCAAAGGGCAGTGAAGGATGCAAAAAGGAGGTACAGAGACAAGATGGTGTCACAGATGGAGCAGCAGGACACCAGTGGCAGGGGCTACGGACTGTAACCAACTACCGGAGCAGCCCCCCCCCTCAACCAGAAGTGCCGGCACCTCATTAGCTGATGACCTGAACTCCTTCAATGCTCGTTTTGAGATGGGCAACATCACCCCAGGTCTGCCGGCTAACGACAACAACACCACCAGCATGCTGGCTATTGAAGCTGAAGGGAGGTCCCATCGCTGGGGATGTGCACACATTCTCGTTGTCCGAGCACGACGTGAGGAGGGCTCTGACAGGGGTGAACACGAGGAAAGCTGTAGGCCCAGATGGCATCTCGGGGCGAGTACTTAAGTCTTATGCAACGCAGCTAGCTCCGGTGCTCACTACAATATTCAACCTCTCTCTGGCCAAGTCCGTGGTCGCTGCCTGCTTCAAAAGATGCATGGTACACAAAAGGCTGGAGAAACTCAGCGGGTGCAGCAGCATCTAAGGAGCGAAGGAGATAGGCGATGTTTCAGGTCGAGAACCTTCTTCAGACTGGTCTGGGATCAGGGAAACGAGAGATATAGGTGGTGATGTGGAGGGATAAAGAACAAAGAATGAAAGATATGCAAAAAAGGATCGATGATAAAGGGAACAAGCCATTGTAAGCTGTTTGTGGTGTGAAAATGAGAAGCTAGTGCGACAAGGGTGTGGGAGAGATAGAGAGAGAGGGAATGCCAGGGCCCGAGTGCTGAGGGAGAGGTGGGAAGGGGAGGAGACAGCAAGGGTTAATAGAATTGAGAAATTCAACGTTCAAAAGATCCATCATTGCATCTTTGTGTCCGTGGTACTTCGGGCACTCTGCTGGTCATGAAATTAATGTTGCCGGTATGTATTATCAGATCGCTCGCTGTTCTACTCAAGTGCCCAACAACTCTTTTTGCATACTACTGCTCATGACCGTTGCCCTGCGTATGGAAAATTATGACGATTTTGTAACAAACTGAATCATTTCTCCAGATGCTGCCATTCGCGTAGCAACAGATTTCAAACAAGGCTAACTGTTAATTTGCTTTCCCATGAGAACTTGCTCTCGGAATGCTCTCAACCAGCTCCCATGGATTTGCAGGCTGCTAGCGAAGGTTTTGACTTTGATGTGCATTCCTTGTCTGATTTAATGCACAAACAACTAGACCCCAAGGTTGCTTTGCTCGTTAATGGCAAGAACTTTTATCTGAAAGTTGACACAGGGGTCAGGTGTAACGTGACCTGTCTAGCTGTGTTTAAAAAGTTACGAAAAACAGAGACTGTCACTCCTACAGCTGCTTCCCTTTTGCAGGAGGTCCAGTGCACCCTATCGGTCAAGTCGAGTTACGCTGCTGTTTTAACTCACGTGTCCACAACCTGAGTTGTTATGTCGATCTTGAGGATGTGCCATCTCTGCTGGGTGCCAACGCATATCACAACCTGGGACTTGTCTCTTCCAGCCCTTCTGTTTGTCATCTGACTACAAACGGTGGCTTTAGCCAACAAATCCTGACACAATACAAAACTTTGTTTGACAACAAGCTGGGCAGGTTGCCTGTTAAGTATACAATTACTATTAACCCTGAGGTAATTCCAGTTGTCCATCCAGCTCACAGGATTCCCCAAAGTGAACTCAACAGAATGGTGTCTCTAGGTGTGATTGCTCCCGTCTCTGACCCCTCGGATTGGGTTTCCACCATGGTTGTGGCACCGAAGAAGAATAAGGACGAAATACGGATTTGTATCAATCCAAAGGACTTAAACACAGCCATTAAACAACCTCACTATCCCATGTGCAATGTTGACAAGATTGCAGTGCAGATGGGTGAGGCAAATGTATTCACTGTTCTAGATGCCAAGAATTCATTCTGGCAGATTTCGCTGGAACACAATTCCTCCAAGTTACCACCTTCAGCACACCGTTCGGGCGTTACAGATTTATTTGCATGCCTTTTGGCATAAGCTCTGCTAGTGAAGTATTTCACCAAACTACGGAGCAGTTGTTTGCAGGTTAACCATGCTCCATTGTTGTGGATGACATCCTCGTTGCTAGACAAACTGTCGAAGAACACAATGCTAATCTGAGGTCCAGGATCGCGCCAAGGCCACTAAACTCAAGCTAAACCCTACAAAAATCAAATTCAGGGCAAGTGAGGTGAAATACATAGGCCATGCGTTCACTAAGGATGGCCTAAAATCGGATCCGGTGAAAACCAGTGCCATCAACGAGCTCCCAGCACCCACAGACGTGCTCGGACTGCAGAGATTCCTTGGCTAACTATTTGAGCAAATTTAATCCAGACTTCAGTGAAATATCATCACCGTTGTGCCAGCTTACACACAAAGACACTGCTTGGACCTGTCACGAGCAACAGCAGAGGGCATTCGACACACTTAAGCAGCAGATGTCTTGTGCCCCTACTCTTGCTTACATTGATCCTAAACGACCGGTCAGACTGAATTGTGACACTTCACAACACGGACTGGGCGCAGCATGTCTTCAAAATGATGGTAGCGGCAATAAGCCTGTTGCCTATGCTTCATGCACTATGACTGACACAGAACAGCGATATGCCCGAATTGAGAAAGAGCAACTGGCGGTTGTTTTCGCCTGCAAGAAATGTCACGACTTTATCTTCGGACATACGGTCACGATTGAAACTGACCACCAACCTCTGATAAGCATCTTTAACAAACCGATTCATGCCTCTCCAGGGCACCTACAGCGGATCTTGCTGCAACTTCAAAAATATGAAATTGTTCTGACCTACATACGTGGTAAGGATATGCACTTGGCTAACACTCTTTCGCGCGCACCCTGGAAGACCTGTGAGGGTCCGTCCTTGCTGGATGATGACTTTATTGTAATGACTGTGTCTTTTATTCCCTCGTCCTTGGTTGCCATCACTGCTGCTGACAGCACTTTATGGTCTCTTGCCTCCGTCATTAAACGGGGCTGGCCAGACAAACACTACAACATCCCACTGCCAGTTCGGCCTTTCTTTACCGTCCGGGATGAGCTAGTGCTGCAGGATGGCATTATTGTAAAAGGACACACGGCTGTGGTCCCTGCTTCGCTGCACAGCAAGTATTTTAACGCTGTTCATGCAGGGCACCCAGGCGCTGAAGCCACCATCCTACGGGGAAGAAACATATTTTACATGTCTGGCATGGCCGAATACATCACGGTGAATGTGGCGTCCTGTGTAGTGTGCAACAGCTTAACACCTCATCATCAAAAGCAACCACTTCTTTCACATCCGGCTCCTGCCCTCCCTTGGTCTACAGTGGCAACGGACATATTTGAATGGCATGGCAAGCAGTACCTGGTACTTGTCGATTGGTATTCTGGTTGGTTTGACATTGATTTTCTTAGCAGCCTCACTTCTCGTGGAGTAGTTTCAAAACTTGCTCGTCATTTTGCAGAACATGGAGCTCCATGCATACTGTCATTTGATAACAGTAGTCAATTTACCAGCCAACACTTCAAGGAGTTTGCTGCACGCTGGGGTTTTCGACACATCACCAGCAGCCCTGAATATCCACAGTCGAATGGGCTAGCTGAGCGGGCTGTCAAGGGTGCCAAAAAGCACATGGATCGTTCATACAGAGCTAATTCCGACGTGTTCCTGGATCTATTCAACTTACGCAACATCTCCCGCGATCCCATCTTGGGTTCACCTGCTCAACGTTAATTGTCGAGGCAGATCCGAGCCACGGTGCCTGTGGCGGATCAGGCACTGATCCCACAGGTTGATCTGTTAATTGCTCATTTCTAAGCTTCCCCCAGACTAGTTTCAGTAAAAACACCGAATCAAGCACTTGAAACAACTACATTTTATTTTACCAAAAGCGCATTACAGATCAACTACTGTACCTATCCTTCTGCAGGTTCCATCCTCATGTCTGCGTGTTCAAGCCCTCTAGGCCTCGCTCAGACCGAGACACTCCAGAAGTTCGTGCAGTCCCAAGCGTTCTCTCAGAAGAACGATGCTGTGCCTTGTGGTAGCGGACATATATATGTCCCAGGACCTCGAGGGGCCGAACCATTTAGAAGTGGTCTCTTAATAACCCAATTACAGATATCGATTAACCCCATACATAGCAGTCATTCCCCTAACCCAATGAGACAACAGTTCAATACATTGTATTCAAAATGGATTTTGAGAGGTAGCCAACTTAGAAACGTTTACCCTGATTTACATAAAACCCAGACAAGGCTCAACACCTCACCCAATCAACACTTGGCAAAGTCAAACTCTGCAACATTATATACAACTATTTACAAGGTGTATGTCTGGTTTGCAGCCATCCAATTTATTCTATGCATTTTGCACCAAATTGACAGGATTTGCAGATCTTCCCATTCTTTGATTGCAAATTGTATCTAAGCACCAGACACTCTGGCACCTCTCCGCAGCTTGTCCCAGCTCTACCGACAGCAATTCGAATTTGAACAAATCTCCAAGCAACCCTGAAACTTAACCCCATTTTGAAGTCCTAGCTGCTCCCATTTAGCCATGATTAACAGTTCCACCATCGGATGTCCAGTCCAGGTTACCACAAAAGCGTGACATTCAAAAACAGTGGTATGAGCTCAAAAAAGACTTTCATAATAGGATTAATCCTATTGAGGAAGTACAGGAACAACAGATGGCTGGAATATAGAACCTTGAAGAAATAGCTGAGAAGAGTGTTTTGACTACAGCGAAGCTGATTACAGAAAATGAACGTCTAATGGACCTGCTGACTAAAACAACAGAGAAATGTACTGAGCTAGAAGGACATCAGAGAAGGCAAAACCTGAGAATTGCAGGGATTCCTGAAGGTCGAGAGAAAAACGACGGCCCTCGAGAATTCACTGCTAAACTACTCAAAGAAGTTCTATCTCTGGAAGAAATGCCTTTACTAGCTCGTGCTCATAGAGTCAGCAGACGCCAGACCAGACCAAACGCCCCTCCGAGACAAATGATTTTAAAGGTACAATATGACTTTGTTCTGGATGAGATTATGCGAAAAGCTTCAAGAATCAAAGACTTGACATTTGAAGGTCAAAGGATTAGTATCTATCGAGACTACCCACCAGAGGTCGCCAGGAAACGGAAAGCATTTAATGAAGCCAAAAGTCTTATGAGGGGAGTAGAAAACCTGAGATACGGTTTGAATTATCCAGCTATCTTAAGAGTTACTTATAACAACACGGAACACTTTTTTAAAACTCCAGCAGCAGCTTTGGAATTTGCCCAACAGTTCAAGACCTGAAGAGTATCTACAAGTAAATATATTGACTTTTACTACTTTTAGATATCCAACATGGACTCTTAACACCCAGTGAGATTCTACAAGATAATATTGGACTTGATGGAATGGACAATGTCGAACGGAATGGAGAGGAATAAAATGAGATTCGAAAATGTTATCTGGATATTGATAATTAGTCCTAACATATAACTAACATAAATAAATAACACATACATTAAGATCACAACGCGGTTTTATTATTAGTATTATTGTCCTTTTTTTTTTAAAATATTAATTAAGATTGTTCACTATTACTAATCACTATTACTAATAATTAACAACTAATTTTCCTTTTTTGAATTGACTTAATTGTATGTTATTTTTCTTTTTTATATAGCCTTTATATTTTTTATGTTTAATATTACTTAGATTTTTAAGTTATCTTTAGATATAGATACTTTTATAGGATGAATCCTAT
Source organism: Okamejei kenojei (assembly GCA_035221665.1). Lineage (NCBI taxonomy): Eukaryota > Metazoa > Chordata > Chondrichthyes > Rajiformes > Rajidae > Okamejei > Okamejei kenojei. The sequence goes on along the minus strand of CM069136.1, from coordinate 78,740,256 downwards.
CCTTTTCCCTTCCTTTTTCTATTACCACCCCTTTTCTTTTTCCCTTAATATTATACCCCCGTTAAAATATTACTATGGAATAATAATACCCCAAATCTAGGAGCTGGCCTAGTTAATAACATCAATGACGGAAGTCATTAGATGGATAGCCATGTTAATATGGCTAACACAAACTACATCTATTCCAGATGTAGTTCTTTCCACCTTTACACACAACACTTTAATCTATCTTTTATTTATCTTTCATATCTATTGTATTTCTCGGTTTGAATGGAGTAATATATTGTACCAATGGAGATATATTCGTGAGGGACAAAAAAGAGATTTAAAATTCATCTATTCAAGGTTCAGGTGTAAGGTTGGGTCTATCGCGCTAATCCTTAGACTCTATTAGATCTCTACAAATTTAAAATGCAAGACTTAAAAATAAATACGGGGAATGAGGGATTAACGTTTTGCAGTTGGAATGTTAAAGGTATTAATGAACCGATAAAGAGAGGAAAAGTATTGGCACATTTAAAGGCAAGTAAAGCTGATGTAATTTATATTCAAGAAACCCACTTAAAAAAACGATGCGGAAAACAGGTTGAAAGCTAAATGGATAGATAAAATATATCATTCTTCTTTTACACATAAATCAAGAGGCGTAGCAATATTATTTCGTAAAGGCACTTTATTTAAACATACATCAACCATAGCTGATAAAGATGGCAGATACATTATTGTGATAGGAGAATTAAATACAGAAAAAATGATTTTTGTTAATATATATGGACCAAATTTTGATAGTCCATTGTTTTTTAAGAAAGTACTTAACAATATCCCGGAATTAACACAATATAATTTGATAATTGGAGGAGATTTTAACTGTACATTGGATCCCTATTTAGACAGATCTACAAAACAAAGAAAAATTAAATCACATTCTAGTGATTTATTAAATGCATACATGCAAACGACCAATATTAAAGATGTTTGGAGAACAGAAAACCCTACGGGACAAGAATATTCTTTTTACTCCCCAGTACATAAAACTTATTCAAGAATAGATTATTTTTTGGTGGATGCAAAACTTATTTCACTTACTTATGAATCTAAATATGATAATATTATCATCTCAGATCATGCGCCATTAACATTTAAAATTAAAATCAATGGCAAAATAGAAAACTCAGGACAGTGGAAACTTAACCCACAAATTTTAAAAAATAAAGCCACCCAGGAATATATCATAACTCAAATTAAGATTTTTTTTGAAATAAATGATCAACCAGAGATATCCTGTTCTTTATTATGGGAAACATTTAAAGCATATCTCCGGGGAATCATGATTTCTTCACAAGCATTCTATAACAAAAAGATTCGGAAAGAACAACAAGATTTAGAAAAGGAGATTAAACAATTAGATATACAGAATGCAACAAAACCAGATATAATATTACATAATAAAATTGTAACATTGAAATATAAATTAAACAAAATATATACAGATCAAGTGATAAAATTTTATCAACATACTAAACAATTACAGTTTGAATTTGGGGACAAACCCCAAAAATTATTGGCTCGACAATTAAGGAAAATTGAAGCGGAAAAAATCATACATAGGATTAAATCACAAAACGGTGAATTATTAATACAACCTAAAGATATTAATGAAAGATTTATGCAATATTATAAAAATTTATACACTGCTAAAGCAACAGTAAATAAAATAGAAATAGATGCATTCTTAAAAAAATGTAACCTGAAAGGATTGGATTTACAAAACAGAGAATTATTAGATGCTGATATTTCAATAAATGAAATTGAAGAATCTATTAGATCATTAAAAAAACGGTAAAACACCGGGACCCGATGGTATAGGTTCGGAATTTTATAAAATATTTCATGATTATATGGTTCCATATCTGAAATCATTATATGAACAGATATACATACAACAGAAATTACCAGATACGTTGAATGAATCTATTATAACACTTATACCTAAAATAAATAAAGATTTGGATGAACCAGGATCATATAGAGCAATAGCTCTATTGAATACAGATCAAAAGATATTAACAAAAATATTAGCAAAAAGACTGAGTTCAGTCGTTAACGAACAAATCCATCCCGATCAAACAGGATTTTATACCAAAAAGATACTCTTCATACAACCTAAGACGGTTGTTCGATATTATATATTCGAAAAGAGGTGATAAAAAAGATTTAGTAGTCATTTCGCTTGATGCAGAAAAAGCTTTTGACCAAGTAGAATGGCCTTATTTATTTTCGGTGATGGAAGCTTTCAAACTGGGGGAGGAGTTTATTACGTGGATTAAATTACTATATGCAAATCCAATAGCTAGAATAACAACAAATCGAATGTTATCAACTAAATTTAATTTATCTCGAGGTTGTAGACAAGGTTGTCCTCTATCACCTTTATTGTTTGCATTAGTAATAGAACCTCTTGCCCAGAGGGTGAGATTACACCCGGAAATACATGGATATGATACTACAGATACTAAGAATAAAATCTCCTTATATGCGGATGATGTATTACTTTATATCACTGAGCCAGAAACAAGTATCCGAAATTTGTTAAAACTAATAACGGAATTTGGATCACTCTCAGGATACAGTATTAATTGGAATAAAAGTGAACTTATGCCAATAACGGTGAATAATTTACATATATTACAACAATTCCCTTTTAAGATAACAAATGAAAAAATTAAATATCTGGGGATTTTTGTTACAAAAAGATTTGACTCTTTATTTAAATTTAATTTCCCTCCATTACTGAATAAATTAAATAAGAATATTTTATACTGGAAAAGCTTACCTATTTCAATGATAGGTAAAATTAATGCAATAAAAATGATCTTTCTCCCACAATTATTATATTTATTTCAATTAATTCCGATATATCTTCCTAAATTTTTTTTTAAAAAAGTAGACTCTATAATTACTAACTTTATCTGGGATTATAAGAGCCAGAGAATAAATAAAAAACACTTATGTAAATCTAAAATAAACGGAGGATTAGCATTACCAAATCGTATGTTTTATTACTGGGCAGTTAATATTAAAAATATGAATTTTTGGCTAGAAGAAATAGATAATAAACCAAATTGGTTAAATATGGAAAAAGAAGATTGTTCTCCATTTGAAATTAGCTCTATAATATTTGCTAACAGTAATGTAGCTAAGAAAGTTTATAGTGAAAATCCGATAATAGAAAACGGAATTCGCATCTGGAAACAAATAAAGAAAGCATTAAAACTAAAATCTATACCATTAGGTCTTACAATGCCAATAATTTTGTGTTTAAACCTTCAATGTTGGATAAGGCTTTTTTACAATGGAAAAATAAAGGAATTTCTAAGATGGGTGGTCTTTATAAGGAAAATACTTTTCTTTCATTTCAAGAGTTACAACAAACTTATGGGCTACACAATAAAGAATATTTTAGATATTTACAAATTAGAAATTATGTTTCTGCAAATATACAAGAATTTAGAAATAGAAAGACAGAAATTTTAGATGAATGCTTGAATAAACACCCAAATACGGAAAAAAATGATATCATATATATATAATATTTTATTGGAAAATGATACCCCATCAACAGAAACATATAGAGAGTCTTGGGAAAAGGAATTAGGTCAAATAATAAGACCAGAAATATGGGATGAAAGTCTACAACATATACATCATTGCTCGTTAAATGCTAAACATTCCCTTATACAGTTTAAAATACTACATAGATTACATTATTCGAAATCTAAATTACATTATATTTTCCCAAAGATATCTCCTACATGTGATAAATGTCAAATTTCAGAAGCAAATTTGTCACTTACTAACTGTATAAAAATTGTAGAATACTGGAACAAAATATTTAAGATAATTTCGAATGTTGTCAATATAAGTATGACTCCTGACCCAAAGTTAATTATACTTGGAATATTTGAAACTGACCAACTAATAACAATGAATCAAAGAACTTTTATTGACTACTGTCTAATAATTGGGAAAAAATTAATATTAAAATTTTGGAAAGGCCCTGCATTCCCAACAATCAAAATGTGGAATACAGAAATGTCGGAGACACTCCATTTGGAGAGATTGAGGCTTGTCCTTATGGATAGGTTAGACCTCTTCAGTGGGGAAAAACGGAGATTGTTTTATCGTACACGTGTTGGTTGTGTTTGCAAGCCCACCGTGAAGTACTTGGGCTATGTTTGATTTTCCTCCAGCTTATTATCAACTGCTATGCATGCCTTATTTAGTCAATGGTTTTGTACTGACTTTTAATTCTTTAAGAGGGAGGATGTAGATCAGTGTCACTCATGGTATGAGTCATACTCTGTAGCTATGCCCACTAGTTTAACAGAAAGATTCTCTGCCCTTTCTCCCTCACTTTAGAGTAATGTGCTAAGATGAAGTTACCTATGCGGTAATGTTAATAAAATCTTTGGATCTTAATCACTGTGCGTGACTTAAGCTATTCCCACAACACCTTTCTAGTCTCGCCCATGTTGCATAAAAATGTATAAAGTAAGTGTAGAGACATCAGGAAATGTTTTGTCTTTCAACCCAGTGGAAAACAATAGATTTATTTTTATAAATTAAATTGACAAATTAAATTAAATTGACAAGTTAAATTAAATTCAATTATATACTTAATCTATCTACTATTAAAAGTCCCGTCTTGTTTGTCTGTGTCTGTCTGTGAGATCGCGGAACTATGACAAAACGGAACATAATAGCGCAAACATCTTAGCAGAATCTTACTCAGCTTTTTCCCATGGTTGATAGTATCAAGTTTCTTCACATTTGATGTTATATTTCATGTTATTGATATTTAAAGTTTTAAAAAAAAGCCAACTTTGAGAATAATAACTGTCTCTGTGAGTGAGTCTTTTCTAGCAGCTTCCAGTGATTATGTCACAATTGAATGAAATAATGAATAGGTTTATTGGCCAAGTATTCACATACAAAGAATTTGCCTTGGTGCTCTGCCCGCAATTGACAACATGGCATATTGTGACAGTTAGGAATCATACAGAAAAAAAACCCTATTAATAATAAAACATTATTGATTAAACATGTGAATTAAATAAAATACCAGAGCAAAAGGAGGCTACAGATTTTTGGTTACTGAGTAGAGCTACTACTCGTGGAAAAAAGCTGTTGTTATGTCTGGCTGTGGCAGCTTTGACAGTCCGGAGTCGGCTTCCAGAGGGAAGTGATTCAAAGAGTTTTTGGTCAGGGTGAGAGAGGTCAGAGATGATCTTACCCGCTCGCTTCGTGGCCCTTGCAGTGTATAGTTCATTAATGGAGGGAAGGTTGCCGCCAATAACCTCAGCTGATCGGACGATTCGCTGCAGCCTGCAGATGTCGCGCTTGGTGGCTGAGCCAAACCAGACCATGATGGAGAAGGTGAGGACAGACTCTACGATGGCCGTATAGAATTGGACCATCATTGCCTGTGGCAGATTGTGCTTCCTCAGCTGCCGCAGGAAGTACATCCTTTATTGTGCCTTTTTGACTGTGGAGTCGATGGTAGCCCCCCATTTATGGTCCTTGGAGATAATGGTTCCCAGGAACTTAAAAAACTCTACAGATGTGACTGTGGTGTTGTTGATGGTGAGGGGAGGGGGAGCTCTCCTAAAATCTACAATCAATTCCAATGTCTTAAGAGCATTGAGCTCCGGGTTGTTGCGATGGCACCAGGATGCCAGCTGTATCACTTCCTGTCTGTAGGCAGATTCGTCCCCATCTTGGATCAGTCCAATCAGGGTTATGTCATCCGCAAACTTGAGAAGCTTGACAGAAGGGACTGCAGAGGTGCAGTCATTGGTGTAGTGAGAGTAGAAGAGACGGGAGATTACGCAGCCTTGTGGTGCTCCTATGCTGAGGGTCTGCGTGTCCGCGATGTGCTTTCCCAGCCTCACATGCTGCTTCCTGTCTGTCAGGAAGTTGGTGATCCACCGACAGGGGTTCAGGCACAGTCAACTCGGAAAAGTTTGGAGTGCAGTAGCTCTGGCACCATGGTGTTGAATGCTGAGCTAAAATCAACAAACTTAATCCTCGCATAGGTCCTCTGGTGGTCTGGTGGTCCAGCAGGGGGTTTGTGATATTTTTCAGCTTGGCCAGCACGCCTTTCAAGGATTTTCATGACTACAGAGGTCAGTGCGACATGCCTGTAGTCATTAAGACCAGTAATCCTTGCCTTTTTGGGTACAGGGACAGTGCAGGTTTGCAGGGACTGGTTGAAAATGTCTGTGTAGACCAGTGCCAGTTGTTCAGCATAGAGCTTGAGAGTTGAGGGGGAAACATTGTCCGGTTCTGGAAATTTCCGGCTTTTATTACTGCTGAACAGCCTCTTCACCTCCTTTATTTTTATTGTTGATGATGGAGAAGTGATGTTGTGCAGCATGGAGGGTTTTGGTAATTGGGTGCAAAGTGGTGATTGGGGAGGAATGGGTGGAGAAGGGTCCAGTCTTTTCAGACTGGTGTCTGGCTGTGTTGGTTGGGGAGGGTGGGAGGGGTGCCAGAGTTACGTTTCTGCTTGTCAAACCTGCAGTTGAACTCATTCAGGCCGTTGGTCAGCTGACGATTGTCTAAAGAATGGTGGGCTTTCCTCTTGAGCTGGTGATTTCTTGCAAGCCCGTCCAACCTGATGAAGTCACTAACTGAGAACTTGCTCCTCAACATCTCAGAGTACCTTTCCTTGGCAGCTCTGATTCCTCTTCTCAACTTGTACTTTGCCTGCCTGTAGACGTCTGCATCCCCGCTCCTGTAGGCTTCCTCTTTAGACTGTCGGAGCCATCAGAGCTGCAGTAAACCAGGGCTTGTCGTGGTTGAACCAGGTCTTGGTCCTAGTTGGAATGCAACTGTCCTCACAAAAGCTGCCATATGATGTCACAGTGTCTGTACAGTCATCGAGGCTTGTGGTTGCTTCCCTGAACACATTCCAATCTGTGCAGTCAAAGCAGGATTGTAGGTTCTCAATGCCCTCGCTTGTCCACCTTTTTGTTGTTCTGATCACAGGCTCAGCAGATTTTAGTTACTGCCTGTAGGTCGGATTAAGGTGAATTAGACAATGATCAGAGATTCCCAGACCCACCCGGGGAACAGAGTGATATGGGTTCTTAATTGACCTGCAACAGTGGTCAAGTGTTCTCTCCCCTCTGGTGGGGCAGGTAATCAGAAGCTTGTATTTTGGAAGGACATGGCTGCGGTTAGCTTTGTTAAAGTCCCCCAAAACAATGACCAGGGCGTCTGGGAAGTCACTTTCTACCCTCATTACCTGGTCAACGAATTGCGTTAGCAACTCACGTGCGCAGGCATGGGGGGGTATATGTAAACTCCAGCGAGAATAAAGGAGTTAAATTCCCTCGGAGCGTAGAAGGGTTTGCAGTTTATAAAGGCAGACGACTGGTTGGGAGAGCAGAAGTTTGACATTACTGTGATTGGCTCCGGGAAGCGCACACTGCCCCCCCACCCCCCTCCCCTGGAATGTTTCATTGGCTCCGCGTGCGTCGCAGCGCCGACAGACAAGAAGCCGAAGCAAAGAATTCAAAGCCAAAGAACCGAATAGAAACGAGGCTCAAATTGCAGATCGGGAGGTCACTGGAGGTCACAGCAGGTTACCGCCGGTCACCGGCTTGCATCTGAAACCTCTCCGTCTCCCCTGCCCGATGGTAGAACATGGCGGCCGTTATCGTCGCGTGGGGCACGCGATGAGAAGGCGGCCCTGGCGGCCATTACTCTGTCTGGGAGCTAGTCAAGTCACGCCCCTCCCTCTTGCTGCAAACCCAACGTGCTGCCAGTCACGCCGCTCGTAAGGCCTTTGATAAAAACCTTTCGACCCCCACCTCTCTCTCTCTCCCCTCCTCTCTCTCTCTTTCCCCTCTCCTCTCTCTCTCTTTCTCTCCCCCACCACTCCCTCTCTCTCCCCACCTCCCTCTCCCTCTCCCTCCCACCTCCCTCTCCCCCTCCCTCTCCCCTCCCTCTCCCCCCTCCCTCTCCCTCCCTCCCTCTCCCCCCTCCCTCTCCCCCCTCCCTGTCCCCTACTCCCTCTCTCCCTCTCTCCCCCTCCCTCTCCCTACCCCCCTCCCCCCAACCACACGTTGGGGGAACAGACCCAATGGGTCTGCACTTGGTCTAGTACATAACTAAAACTCTGATCTTATGCTCTTCCAGTATACGGGGTTTTTCTATTTGCGTAAAAACGGTGCGCGATAGTGTTACGATTTTTCGGCAGCTAAGGCGTGTGCAACAAGTTTAGTTTTGATCAATGGTATATTGTAAATGTTATTAAGGTTTAAAAATCGTAAACACCACGCATGTGCAGATTGCTGTCAGTCAACGCCACACAGATTGGTCCCTCCTGTCACACAGGAAGGGTCGTCGTCAGCACAGCGGAAGCGGCTGCACTGATTGGCCGTGTCCACTGTCCTTCACCGGTGGTGCCCGCCTCACTCGGCCTTGCATGGCCACAGCCATTGTGGGAGGGGGTAGGGAGGGAGAGTGGAGGGTGCTGAGGAGGGAGAGTGAAGGAGAAGGAGGAATAGAGGGTGAGAAAGGGGGAAGGTAGGTAGTGGGGTATACCAAGGGAATGGGGGGGATGGGGAGGTGAGGAGCAGGTGGGGGGGGGTGTAGAGGGATAGGAGGGGGTAAGGAGCGTACACGGGTTATGGAAGGAGGGGGTGACTGAGGGTAGCGGAAAGGAGAGGGTGGGAGAGGTGAGGCAGGGACGTGCAATGAGGGAAGGGAGCAACACCCTCGAGATCCTGGGTAGGTCAGGAGGAGTGTGGGGGAGATTGAGGGAGAGGAGAGAGTAGGGATGGAGAGGGAGGAAAGTGGGGGAGGCGAGGAGGGAGAATGGGGGAGAAGGGGGAATGGAGGGAGAGGAATGGGGAGGTAGGGAGTGGGGAATAGAGGGAGACAAGTACAGTTGGGGCGGTGAGGAGGGATAGTGTGGGGATAGGGGGAGGTGAGGAGTCGGGGACAGAGGGATAGGAGTGGGTAGGGAGGGGAGAGGAGTTGTGGAGGGAGGGAGGGAGTGAACAGGGTTGGGGAATGGGGGGGATTGGGGGAGGGGAAGAGTAGAGGGGAAAGAAGAGGGAGGATGAAGAGGAGGGGGAGGGAGTGCCGGGGATGAGGGGAAATGAGCTGCGCCTGTGCAGTTGGGGGCTATGGGTGTGTGGTGGAATATTGCGTTGGGGGAACGGGTTGCTTTTGGGGAACGGGTGAGTGGTGGAATATTGCATTGGGGAATGGGTGTGACAGGGCCCCAAGGGTCCCATTTAGTCTAGTTAAATATAAACATTATAGCAGTCCAATGACTGAAGGCTTTGAACCATCAGAAACCTAGATTCATAATTACCTTTAAAAGATCAATTTGTTAAAATTGATATTGTGTTGATCTCTACAATATATTTCCACTTTTTCCAATGTAACTGCATGTATTTAATTCAAGAGATTTGAATATCCAATTCAAGAAAATAAAAATGCACTCTGTATCTGATTGCTTTGTTATTTTTCAGCTTTCTGAAGAATGATCACCTAATTTTCTTATACTTTAGATTGTCAGAAAAATTGCAAAAAGATTGGATCTTTCATTACGGTTGTGCTGTATTTTTAAATCTCACAAATTACCTGAAGAAAAGCAGTTCCTTTTTATACATTATTATGGTTCCATTCTTCAGGATTTTATCTAGCAGTTCAGTCCTCAGAGTAGTACTGCTTTGTGCTGGAAAGGAATTAACCTTCAGAGAAGAAATAAAAGACGGTAATAACTGTTCATTCTTTGGAAACGTATCAATAACATTGTAAAGCTGCCATTCATTCCATTACCTCTGGAGAATCTTGCAGTGTGCAAATTAGTCTTGGTATTTAGCTCCACAAAATGCATGGTTCAAAAAGTAATTAAGTGGATATGATTTTTTTCCCCTTCCATATCGAGAGGTTATATTCTGTTATGCGTGTTAATTATTTTCTCCCAGTATTTTAAATTTCCTTCAGCTGTAACTTAATTCTGAGACAATATTTGCTGTTTATGGAAAGGTTAAATTGTTTCTTTGTGCTTGACACTTTTTCAATGTGTAAACATGATTTGAATGCCAACAAGAGGCCAAATTTAATTGCATTTTGAACTGTAGTTTCTTATAAAGACCAGCATACCACTTTAATAACCAAGCAAATAAAGCAAACGTCAAGATGAAACAGACCTAGCAATTAACTAAAGGAAAGTATTTAATTTGTCATAGACAAGCGCCATTCAAATAACATTTATTTTAATTTACAATATTATCAATTAACCAGAAGCTGTGCCAGACATCAGAAACTTTTATTACCAGCTAATCCAGCTGGCAAATAAGCCAGAAAAAGCAGCCTACCAGAGGACTGGGAGAAATTCAGAGTCCAGCAGAGGAGGACAAAGGGCTTAATTAGGAAAGGGAAAATAGATTATGAAAGAAAACTGGCAGGGAACATAAAAACTGACTGCAAACGTTTTTATAGATATGTGAAGAGAAAAAGGTTAGTTAAAACAAATGTAGGTCCCTTGCAGTCAGAAACTGGTGAATTGATCATGGGGAACAAGGGCATGGCAGATCAATTGAATAATTACTTTGGTTCTGTCTTCACTAAGGAAGACATAAATAATTTGCCGGAAATAGCAGGGGACCGGGGGTCAAATGAGATGGAGGAACTGAGTGAAATCCAGGTTAGCCGGGAAATGGTGTTAGGTAAACTGAATGGATTAAAGGCCGATAAATCCCCAGGGCCAGATAGGCTGTATCCCAGAGTACTTAAGGAAGTAGCCTCAGAAATAGTGGACGCATTAGTGATAATTTTTCAAAACTCTTTAGATTCAGAAATAGTTCCTGAGGATTGGAGGGTAGCTAATGTAACCCCACTTTTTAAAAAGGGAGGGAGAGAGAAAACAGGGAATTACAGACCAGTTAGTCTAATATCGGTAGTGGGGAAAATGCTAGCCAGTTATTAAAGATGGGATAGCAGCACATTTGGAAAGTGGTGAAATAATTGGACAAAGTCAGCATGGATTTATGAAAGGTAAATCATGTCTGACGAATCTTATAGAGGATGTAACTATAAGGGATAAGGGAGAACGTGTGGATGTGTTATAACTGGACTTAAGAGATAAGAGAGTATACAAACTTAAAGCATACGATATTGGGGGTTCATTATTGATGTGGATAGAGAACTTGCTGGCAGACAGGAAGCAAAGAGTAGGAGTAAACGGGTCATTTTCAGAATGGCAGGCAGTGACTAGTGGGGTACCACAAGGCTCAGTGCTGGGACCCCAGCTATTTACAATATATATTAATGATCTGGATGAGGGAATTGAATGCAACATCTCCAGGTTTGCGGTGACACGAAGGTGGGGGGCAATGTTAGCTGTGAGGAGGATGCTAGGAGGCTGAAAGGTGACTTGGATAGGTTGGGTGAGTGGGCAAATGCATGGCGGAGGCAGTATAATGTGGATAAATGTGAGGTTATCCACTTTGGTGGCAAAAACAGGAAAATAGACTATTATCTGAATGGTGGCCAATTAGGAAAAGGGGAGATGCAACAAGACCTGGGTGTCATGGTACACCAGTCACTGAAAGTAGGCATGCAGTGCAGCAGGCAGTGAAGAAAGCGAATGGTATGTTGGCATTCATAGCAAAAGGATTTGAGTACAAGAGCAGGGAGGTTCTACTGCAGTTGTACAGGGTCTTGGTGAGGCCACACCTGGAGTATTGCGTACAGTTTTGGTCTCCTAATCTGAGGAAATACATTCTTGCCATACCGTGAGTACAGAGAAGGTTCACCAGACTGATTCCTGGGATGGCAGGACTTCCATATGAAGAAATAGACTTGTCTTGTAGTTGCTGGAATTTAGAAGATTGAGGGGGGATCTCATAGAGACTTACAAAATTCTTAAGGGGTTGGACAGGCTAGATGCAGGAAGATTGTTCCCGATGTTGGGGAAGTCCAGAACAAGGGGTCACAGCTTAAGGATAAGGGGGAAGTCTTTTAGGACTGAGATGAGTCATTTTTCACACAGAGAGTGGTGAGTCTCTGGAATTATCTGCCACAGAAGGTAGTTGAGGCCAGTTAATTGGCTATATTTAAGAGGGATGTACAGGATACTGAGTTGGATGATCAGCCATGATCCTATTGAATGGCGGTGCAGGCTCAAAAGGCCGAATGGCCTACTCTTGCACCTATTTTCTATGTTTCTATGTATATGTTTCTAACCCAGGAAGTGGACCCACCCTTGCCTATACTGTCATGATGGCTGATTCATTGCCACTACTTCTCTTCCCTTCCATTTCTTACCAAATATATCTATTAACTTTACTCTCAACCTGCCCAACTGTTCTTTTCCAGGCCTTTCTTTTCAATTCACTTATCCATTCCGCTCCTATTTTTTCTCTCCCCATACTCAACCTGCCTTGCACCTCCTGCCCATTGAAACTCTCCATTCAACTCCCCTTTTGAGGTGCATGGCTCCCCTACGCACCTCATCACGTTTACCCTTCTTTGACTCCTCTTGCCCCCACCTGTTTGACCCTCGCCTGCCACCATCGTTGCTTACTATCCATGTTCTATTTCTTGTTCCTCTGAACCACATTGACTGCCTTGATCCCTTGATTTGCCTGCTCCATCTGTATACCACCCCCTCACCTTTTTCACTCGAACCTCCTATCTACTCATCCTCACATTCACCTCCGCACCTGTGCCTTATCTTACCAAACTCCTCATCCCCTCTATCAATCTTCTTACAGCTCCTCCTAACCGTTGTTGCTGTAACTCATCATTAATATACATGTTCACCCCTGTCTTTGCATCCTCTCTCAATCATTCACTTCCTCTACATTCCTTTTTTTCTCTTCTATTTATTTTCTCTCTCTTCTTTCATCTTGTTTGATAGATCTTCCTCAACTTCTACAAGTGCCTAATTATGACATGCTTCAGAGATTGAAATTATTATATTGCAGCACTAAGATTGGTTAGATCTGACCGGAACTAGAATGGGTTACATTCTTGTGAGGGTTGAAATAGGAAGATAGGACCAATGCAAGCGTGGCTCAGGAGTTGGTGCAGGGGGGCACTTCTCCCCATTCTGGAGGTTTACCAGAATTATGCCGTGATTAGGTATATTAGGGAGGGGCAAATTATTAGGCGTTAGAACCAATTGTTGACTTCAGAAAGGGGAAGTCAGGAAACCATGTGCCAGTTTTATTGGTGGATTGGTGGTGGAGGGAATTAGCAACTTCAAATTCCTGTGCATTAACCCCTCAGATGACCTGTCCTGGGTTAAACACAGTGATGAACACTAGAGCCACTATTTTCTTAGAAGATTAAAGCGATTCAGTATGACTCTGAACACTTAAACGTTTGCAGATGTATTGTAGAAGATATCCTGACAGTTTGCATTATGTTCTGTTACGCCAATTTCAACAGACAGGAGCACAAGAGGCAGCAGAGAGTGGTGTACTCAGTCCGATCAATCATGAGTGCAGCCCTCCCACCATTGAAAGCATCTACATGAGGCCCATAGAAACAACCCTAATCCTACATTGAAAATAGAGCATTATGGCTTTCCTCTTGAATTTACATGGATGTTTTTTTTCTAATGATGTATTTACACTAATGTCTTGTTTTTTTGTGGACAATCTTTCTTTTAGAATTTTATGTGTAATTTATAATTTATGCATAATTTATTTTTGTACACTTGTCTGAGCCCATGCTACTCCTACAAGCAATAATTGCCATTGTACTCCTACCTCACTGTACTGTACATGTGAAGATTAAAATTGAAGTCAGTCAAATTGGTCAGACAAAATCTGTTCCTGACAGCACATTGGCTGTCTCTGATTAGTCCCTCCCTCAAAAGAAATAAACTGCAGAATGAGATTGTGATTACTCTTGAGAGCCAGCACAGACTCAATATGTTGAATAGCCTCCTATGTTGTTTAAAAATATGAGAACAACAATACTGAAAATCGTGGTTCCAGCCACCCAAGCAAGTAGAAATGTGATGACCAGTCCACTTAATCAAGCATTTTGTATTCAATACGACCAGTTAAATGTAAGGAAGCTTTTCACAATGAAAATGTATAAGTAGTGGTTGGAAACTAATGCTGTTATCTCTTTGGAGGGACCTGAATCAGTGTAACCACACAGCATTACAATGTTTGTTATTCTCCAGAAACAAAGCAAACATATTTCTAGATGACCGAAAAACATAACACAGTGTTTGCCAAGATAGGACCTATCTAAATTATCAGGGAAATGTCCATGTAGCCTGCTTCAGATTCCACTCTATTACATGACAAAACATGGGGACAACAAGTTCTGCCCTAAAAGAAACATAACCACAAATCCCCTGAATGAGTTGTCTGTGCTGGGCAATAGCGGTCTGCTGTTAAATGTCACATTAAAAGCTGGGTGGATCAAAGCTGGTCTTTGTCTTATCAGCAACCAAAGACTGATATTTAGCAGAACTCATTGACAGATCTTGCAGATGGCAGAAAATTGGATTGGCCAGCGAATCAAGTGAAACTGGACTAAATTGATGATTTATATTTCTTGTGACATCCTGTAATATCACACAGACAGTAAGCCACGACAATCAAAATTAAACAGATTATTGTGAGATTAAATACTTATACATAGTTGTAGTCTAATGTTGCCTCAGCTGGTAAATAATGGTTGTGGGTCATTTTGCATCATTGATAAAATGGATTAATATTTACAAATATTTTCCAGTTTATTCTACAATATTTGTACAGAAGTTGGAAACTTTAGTTGTTCCTGCCCCTAAATAATCAGTCAAATCCTCAATTAATTTTCTATAACTTTTTTAATCCTTATCCATACAAACTAAGCTTTGCTAAGTGAATGAACGATGTAGTTTGGTTTTATTATCACCCCACAAGCTGGTGGGCAAATCTTCCAAGGAAAGAAGTAAACTACTACATCAAGAGAGGGACGATCAACTATTTTCAGCAATGGGTTTTTATCTTGATTTAGGGGGAATTTATTCATTTCTGACACAGAAAAATCATTTTTTGTGGATAGTTTTCAGGAACAGATTCCTTATGTATCCTGGGGAGTCCCTGTATGTATTTATTAAATGTCTTGGTTATTCTGAACTTAATGACATAAGCATGTTGAATCGTACTCAAAACGGTAAAGCATGTGATGCTGCATTAAAATCTGATTCTATCCTATTGATCCTTTGCATATCATCCTTAGCGCGGTGGTGCAGCAGTAGAGTTGCTGCCTTACAGAGCCAGTGACCCGGGTTCAATCTTGACTACGGGTGTTGTCTGTACGGAGTTTGTAAATTCTACCCATGACCGCATGGGTTTTCTCCAAGATTTTCGGTTTCCTCCCACACTCCAAAGATGTACAGATTTGCAGGTTAATCGGCTTAGTATAAATGTAAATTGTCCCTAGTGTGTGTAGGATAGTATGAATGTGCGGGGATCACTAGTCGGTGTTGACTCAGTGGGCCGAAGGGCCTGTTTCCATGCTGTATCTCTAAACTAAACTAGACTAAATCACTATTCTAAAGTCCACTGAAGACGACGGTGAGTTTCAAAATGTTTTTTAAATACTTTTGAATTTAGTTTTTTGTCTGTAGAAGTTATTTTGACAACAAAATCTTCCTTTCCGCCTTATCAGGCAGTCCCTGAAGTGAAAGGTAACTTATTTCTGTTCCAGTTCTCTGGATTGGCTATTGAAGCCAAAATAGGACCCAAATTGAGATATATTTTTTAAAGGAAGTTTCAAGAAAATCCCTCTAAATATATTTTCTGCAATATCTTGCTATTTAAAAATTAAAACAGAGCAACTGCTTCAGGTGTCTGTGTTGGACATGTGGACAATGTGGTCTGCTGATCAGAATGTAAGTACAGATTTAATGCTAGGGCGTTAGTGCTTCGGAGACGTTGTTGATGGTGGTTTGTTTATTCCACCACTGTATTTGGAGGATTTTGCAGAGTGGTGCTGCAGTGGGTTGAGGTGCCTGCTGCAAGTGTCTGATGGGTACAGGAAGGTGGATTCACAGCTGCCTGGTGAATCATGAGCTGAGTGCTGTTTGAGGTTATGAAGCAGCATCAGAGCATTTGATCTAATGATCAATTCCATCAATGATGCCTGTATTTGCTTCAATTTCTGGAAAACAGTCCATATTTTCCAAGTAATGGACAGATATTTATCTCTGTGTGGTTGGAATTTAGGATAATTGGGATACTGATTTATTTTTATTTTTATTACAGAGGCATTCCAGAATATCATTTGTCAAGCTGAGAACAACATAAAGATGCTGATAAGAACTACATACCGAAGCATGGCCTTTCAGACAACAGCACCAATTCATGAACTCTTTGCCAATGCTGCACTCTTCATTATTGGCTCGGAGATAAATGTTGATGAATTTGTTAGCAGATTTTTTGATAGTCTCTTTCCATTGGTCTATAAACATCTAATCAATCCGAGCCTTACAGACATCTCTCTGGACTTCACAATGTGCATACGAAAGACAAGGAAAAACCTAAACCCATTTGGCTACCTTCCAAAGTTAATAACAAGTCAAATGTCAAAATCTCTAATGGCTGGGCACATGTTCCTGCAGGCCCTGAATTTAGGAATTGAAATAATTAACACAACGGATCACTTACAGTATACCAAAGAGTGTAGCAGAGCTTTGCTGAAGATGCAATACTGTTCTCATTGCCAAGGCTGGACTAATCATAAACCATGCACGGGATATTGCCTGAATGTGATTAGAGGATGCTTTGCTAATATGGCAGAAATTGATCCACACTGGAGGGAATATATAAGATCACTTGAGGAAATGTCAACTGGTATACTGGCAACCTATGATATAGAACAAGTTTTTCTGAATCTCCATTCATTACTGAATGATGCAATTATGAATGCACAAATCAATGGTCCAGAATTGTCAGCAATGGTGAGTTTCTCAATACATTTTCGTTTTTATTAATTTAAACTATAAAGTTAATTGTTATGGAGTTAAAGTATGTGAATGATATTTTGAATTATATCCCAAACAATTCTCTCCTTTTCCCTAGAAGTAATAAATTCCTCTCAGGGAAGAAAAAATGTATGTTGAATACATGTAGGTTTCTTCTTTCTCTCATTCCATATGGTTACACATTCTCAGTATCTCTGACACATTTTATCTTTCACCATTCTATGTGATGTATATTTGGGTTGATTAAAATCATAAGCTAATTGGTTTGGGAATCTTTTTGTTTTTAAATCAGTATTCAGTATTTACTTTAATGTCATTTTAACTGAGTACTTACATACACAGAAGAAACGAAAAATTGTTTCTCAATCAGTTCCCATCAGTGCAGTTAATACAAACTGAATAAATACATACAACTTTAAAAAATTAAAATTAACATATCTAAAAGTAGGCCTAAAATTTGAACTAAAAGCAGGCATTCAGACCGAACAGTAGCATGCTTTGGCAGGTGCCTAGCTGTCAAAGTAAGGGCGAGGTTAGATGATTTGGTGTATGGTGTATGTGGCGGGGACAAAGTCCGTTAACCAGTCTTATTGCCTGTGGGAAGAAGCTGTGTAGCATCCTGCTGGTTTTGCAGCTGATGCTCCTGTAACTCTTCCCAGATGGCAGAATGGAGAAGATGTTATGTGATGGGTGATGTGGGTCCTTAATAATGGAGATGGCTTTACGGACGCTACGCTTCTGATAGATCTCCAACAGGAAAAGGAGTGGAGCACCGGTGATCCTACTGGCTGTCTTCACTATCCTGTTAAGTTGTTTTTCTTCATAAGCCTTGCAGCTCCCAAACCAGGAAGTGATGCCGTAGGTCAATATACTCTCGATGGTGCCCCTGTAGAAGGTCGTTAGGTGAACAGTAGGGAGACCTGCTTTTCTTAGTCTCCGGAGAGGTTGGAGCCGCTGCTGTGCTCTTTTGATGACTGCTGTGGTGTTGGTCGTAGAGGTCAGGCCGTCCACCAGGTGGTCCCAAGAACTTCACACTGCTGACCCTCTCCACAGCAGCACCATCAATATGCAGCGGTGTGTGATGGTGTTTTCCAGCCCTCCTGAAAACGATCACCATCTCCTTTGTCTTTTCCATGTTGAGGGTGGAGATTGTGAGATCTGCACCACTCAGAAAGCAGCTCAAACCAATCTGTTAGTGTATTCTCATTGATATTGATATCAAAATTAGGAGACAGGTAAGACTGGACATTGAATTTGTGTCCTCATTGTGATGGGGTGAAGTAATTTTTACCTTGTTGGGCTATGTAATTTTCACGAGGACTGAATTTTTCTGAGAAGATTGTTCAAGAAACTTTTTTCTCCCTAACACTTCAAAAGATTCCATAAATGGTTTTGTGGATTGGTAAACTGTTTGAACGATGAATGAGAGTAATTAAAAGCTTGTAATTGATATTGAATTCATTAGAGAGAGAAAACTAATATGAAGATTATTCACTAAGCTGGCGAAATGTTTTTGTTCCTAGTGTTATCTTTAATAATTTTAATTTTCTGCACTGCAGTATATATGTCCGTGTATTCCTCGAGCTTTGTGCAAGCATTTGTTTTAGTAATGGCGCAAACCATTTTTCCATTTGTCTGTGAAGCTGGCATCAACATGATAACTAAAATGGAAGATCTATGATATATTCAGTGTCATATTTTCCAAATCCATTGCACTGTATTTAAACATTAACTTACAGTTTTAAGAAACCACTTATCCAAGTTTAATCTAATAATCTATAATTCATGTGTAACTTCTACCTTTACTGTATTTTTCCATAAATTTAATTGTGGTTTTGTTCATCTTCTATTTGGCATTTTTTTTGCCTTTGATAATTAAAAATATTTGTAGAAGCATAGCTTCTGATAAATGAAGTTACTTCCTTACTTAAATATACCATGTGTTTTTTCCTAAAAATACAGAGCACAGATATCATTGCTGAAATTGGTGGAAATTGTCAGCTAATCAAATGTGTATAACACACCATTAAACATTAAATATCAAAAATTACAACTTGCATTTAAACAATAAACATACAACTGATTGCAAGTGGTTCAATTGCTAAAGCGAATAATAATGGAGATAACGAACATCCTTGTCTACAACCTCTGGAAAGATTAAATTTAGTTGCTAACATTTGATTTGTTAGTATTCTAGCTGTTGGGTTAGAATATAACAATTTAACCCATGCGCAGTACTTCTCTCCCAATTTAAATTTTTCCATCACTGAAAATAAATATGGCCATCCTACTTGATCGAAGGCTTTTTCAGCATCTAGCGATATAATTGCTAGGTCTGCATTAGCAATTCTGTTTGAATATATAATATTAAACGATCGTCTAAGATTATAAAATGAATTTTGGGATAAAACCTGTTTGATCAGGGTGTATTAATTTGTTAATTATTAAGCTCAATCTATTAGAAAGGATTTTAGTTAATATTTTCTGATCAGTATTTAATAGAGCTATTGCTCGATATGAGGCCGGGTCTTCTAGATCCTTATCAATTTTAGGTATAAGTATTATTGTAGATTCATTTAAAGTTTCCGGGAGTTGCTGTTGAGTATAAACATGTTTATACAGTGTTTGTAAGCGTGGAGAAATCAGATCATAACATTTTTTATAGAATTCAGAACTTAGGTCATCAGGGCCGGCGGCCTTTCCATTTTTTAAAGATCTAATTAACTCTTCAATATCTTTGGTCATTATTTCAGCTCCTAATAATTCTTGTTCTTGCAGATCTAAGCCTTTAAGGTTGCATTTCTGTAAAAATGCTTCCATTCCTATTGATTGTTGTGTCACTTTAGTTGAATAAAGATCTTGATAGTATTGTAAAAATCTGTCATTAATATCTTTGGGGAGTGTTAGTATTTTTCCCTTTTCTGATCTAATCTTATGAATCATTCCGGAATAATATTCAGTATTCTCTTGAAAAACCGCGGACTATCAAAATTGGGTCCATAGATATTAAGGAGAGTCACTTTTTTTGAATATAATTCGCCTACTACTATGATATATCTACCATCAGTATCTTCTGTAGTTGATATATTTTTAAAAGGTATACCTTTACGAATTAGAATTGCAACTCCTCTAGATTTATGTGTGAATGAGGAATGATACGTTTGGGCAATCCATTTTGTTTTCAATCTGTATTGAGCTTCCTTTTTAAGGTGAGTCTCTTGGAGGAAAATTATGTCTGTTTTGAGCGATTTTAGGTGAGTTAATACTTTGCCTCTCTTAATGGGTTCATTAATTCCCTTAACATTCCAACTGCAAAATGTAATTCCTTCACCCCCAGTGTTCACTTTTACGTCTTGCATCATGATTAGGGTGGTCTATAATGGAGTAGATGATTCAGCATGTTAAACCATACCTTACACCTGGATCTCAGATAGATGCATTTCAGAACTTGTAGGTTTTCTTCTCGGTCATATCTCCTTGAATAACAATTATAATTCCATTCTAAATAAAAATGATACTGATTATAACATACTACAAAATAGAAAGAGTAAGTGGTTATTATGTTAGTGAAGTGTGAAAGAAAGAAAAATACTACATCTATAGTTAGTGTAGTTAGTGATAGCCACCCTAATGTGGCTAGGCATCTAAAGACTTCAGTAGCTTTTGGTTAAAAAAAATGTTACTAGCTCCATTCTTTCCTTGAAGGAAAAAATTTGAATACAGTAAAAAGAAACATTATGCGGGGGGGGGGGGGGGGGGGGGGGGGGGGGGGGGGGGGTAATGGATATATTCCAATAATGGAATAATTATTAATCTCAAAGTTAATAAAATATTAGTTTCATATAACTAAAGTATTAGTCCATGATTAGTCTAAATAGTATCAATGTCTAGGGTTAAACCTACATCTATTTTAATCATCTTATGGTTCATCCTTTTAACTAATTCTGAATTAATCCAATTAACTATAATTGATAATGATTAATTATTCTGATTAATAATGGTTAGTAATAGTTAATACAATAATATAAAATATTATATAACAATGATCAATTTCATTCTAAATTCATAACAATCCTGAAGTATAGTAATTTAAAGTTCAGTTTCTTCTCAATAAGGTACCGATTGATCATCGCATATATTTAGTGTTAAGTATTAATCCTCATTGTCCTCTTTTTCGCTCTCGTCCTTGCTAATTTCAATCTTTTCAGTGGCCTCAATTTTCTTTGCAAATTTAAAAGCCTCTGTATGGTTAGTAAAGAAGTATCCTTTGTGGTCGTAGGTGATTCTCAATGTTACAGGGTACATCAGTCCATATCTCAGGTTATTAATGTTCTTGAGTATTCTTCTTGTGTCTGTAAACAATGCTCTTTTCTTGGCAACCTCCAGGTAGTCTCGAAATATGCTGATCTTGTCTCCTTCAAAATCAAGATTTCTGCTGCAAACAATTTTCTTCATCATGTCATCCAAGACATGGTCATATTGCACCTTCACTATAAATTGTCTTGGAGGGGCCTCCGCCCCTGGACGGCGTCTCAGTGCTCTATGTGCCCGAGCCAGTAAAGGTGCTTTATCCAGATTTAAAACTTTCTTCAGTAGATCTGCAGCAAATTCACGAGGGTCCTGGTTCCCCTCTCTTCCTTCCCGGACACCGATAATTCTTAGATTCTGGCGTCTATGTCGTCCCTCCAAGTCAATGCATTTTTCGGTAGGAGGCCAGAGTTTAGAACAAGCATATGTATAGAAGAAAGTGGAAGCAATAGTCATGAAGATCTCTAAACCTTGATGCAGTGTCGCAGGAATTTCACTGACATCACCTTAGTTGTTGAGTTCAATCAATATGTCTTAAATTAGACTCAGAGTCATACAGCATGAAAACAGGCCTTTGGCCCAACTTGCCTATACAGACGAACATGTCTCATCTACACAAGTCCTACCTGCCTGCATTTGGCCCATATCCCTCTCAACCTTTCCTTTCCATGCACCTGTCAAAATGTTTGTTAAACATAGTGATAGTACCTGCCTCAATTACCTCCTCTGGCAGCTCATTCCACATACCTATCACTCTTTGTCTTAAAAAAAACTGCCCCTCAGGTTCCTATTCAATTTTCCCCCCCTCACCTTAAACCTGTCTTCTGGCTCTTGATTCCACAACTCTGTGTAAAAGACTGTGCATTTACCCAATCTATTTCTTTCATGATCTTATACACCTCTGTACCCCTCATCATCCTGCGTTCCAATGAATACATTCCTAGCCTGTTCAACCTCTCCCTGTAGTTTAGGCACTTGAGTCCTGGCAACATCCTCATGAATCTTCTCTGCACCATTTCCATATTAACAACATCTTTTCTATAACAGGGTGATCAAATTTGAACACAATATTCTAAATGCGGCCTCACCAATGTCTTGTACAACTGTAACATGACCTCTCAATTTTATACTTCGTACTCTGTCTGATGAGGGCCAATTGACCTGCTTGACCATCCTGCTAATTATGCCTCACCAACAGTCTGTCTGTCACTTCCTTCTCTGTATTTTATTTTGTTTGTGTTAAATGTATGTTTTTAGTTTTCTTTAGCATGGTGGGGCATGGTGGGGGGGGTTGGGGGAAACTTAAAAAAAAATCACTTACCTCAACGGAGATACGATTTTTTTCCATATCGTATCTCCATCTGCACTGCGGCCTAACATCGAGGAGCTGGAGGCCTTTGCTGGAGACCGACTTTGAGAGCTCCAACCGCAGGAGCCTTTGGGACTTTAACATTGTGAAGCTCGCGGTCCCTGGTTAGAGACCGACTTCAGGGGCTCCAGGTCGATCCCCTTGACGCGGAGCTTCAACCGCCCCGACGCGGGAGCTTCAACCGCTGGCTGCGGGAGCTTCGATCACCCCGATAAATGGTTTGACTGCCCCAAACGTGTCCAGCATCGAACACTGAAGAACACGACTAGTCTCAAACCTCCAGTCTGAAAAATAACCTTCCAACATCACATGTTATGTAATGAACCGGATTTGATAAAGGACCTCGGGGTTAATGAGCCATTAGGAGGCAGTGACCATAACATGGTCAGGTTTCATCTACAATTGGAGAGTGAGAAGGGTAGATCGGGGGTCTCAGTGTTGCAGTTGAATAAAGGGGACTATGGGGCCATGAGGGAGGAGCTGGCCAAAGTTGACTGGAAAGATACACGAGCAGGGATGACAGTGGAGCAAAAATAACAGGTGTTTCTAGGAATAATACAGAAGGTGCAGGATCAGTTCATTCCTAGGAGGAAGAAAGATTCCAAGGGGAGAAAGGGACGACCATGGCTGACAAGGGACGTCAGGGACAGGGACAGTATAAAAATTAAAGCGAAGAAGTACAACGTAGCAAAGATGAGTGGGAAGCAAGAGGATTGCGGAATATTTAAAGAACAATAGAAGATAACCAAAAAGCCAATACGGGAAGAAAAGATGAGGTACGAAGGTAAGCTAGCCAAGAATATAAAGCAAGATAGTAAAAGCTTCTTTAGGTATGTGAAGAGGAAAAAAATAGTTAAGACTAAAGTTGGACCCTTAAAGACCGAAAAAGGTCTTATTATGGGGAACAAGGAAATGGCAGGTGAGTTGAACAGGTACTTTGGATCTGTCTTCACTAAGGAGGACACAAACAATCTTCCTGATATAGTAGTGGCCAGAGGGTCTGGGGTGACAGAGGAACTGAAGGAAATCCACATTAGGCAGGAAATGGTGTTGGATAGACTGATGGGACAGGCTAATAAATCCCCGGGGCCTGATGGTCTGCATTCCAGGGTACTTAAGGAAGTGGCTCTAGAAATTGTGGATCCATTGGTGATAATTTTCAAATGTTCTATAGACTCAGAATCAGTTCCTGTGGATTGGAGGGTAGCTAATGTTATCCCACTTTTTAAGAAATGCAGGAGAGAGAGAAAACAGGGAATTGTAGACCAGTTAGCCTGACATCGGTGATGGGGAAGATGCTGGAGTCAATTATAAAAGATGAGATAGCCGAACATTTGGTTAGCGGTAACAGGATCGGTTCGAGTCCGGATGGATTTATGAAGGGGGAATCATGCTTGACTAATCTTCTCGAAAATTTTGAAGATGTAACTAGGAAAATGGACAAGGGAGGGCCAGTGGATGTAGTGTACTTGGACTTTCGGAAAGCATTTGATAAGGTCCCACATAGGAGATTAGTGGACGAAATTAGGGAACATGGTATTGGGGGTAGAGTGCTGACATGGATAGAGAAGTGGTTGGCAGGCAGGAAACAAAGAGTAGCGATGAACAAATCCTTTTCAGAATGGCAGGCAGTGATTAGTGGGGTACTGCAAGGCTTGGTGCTGGGACCGCAGCTATTTACAATATACATCAATGATTTGGATGAAGGGATTCAAAGTAACATTAGCAAATTTGCAGATGACACAAAGCTGGGTGGCAGTGTGAACTGCGAGGAGGCTGCTATGAGAGTGCAGGGTGACTTGGACAGGTTGGGGGATTGGGCAGATGCATGGTAGATTAAGTTTAATACGGATAAATATGAGGTTATCCACTTTGGTAGCAAAAACAGGAAGGCAGATTACTATCTAAATGGCATCAATTTGGGAAAAGGGGAAGTACAATGGGATCTGGGGGACCTTGTACATCAGTCTATGAAAGTAGTGATGCAGAAGCAGCAGGCAGTCAAGAAAGCGAATGGCATGTTGGCCTTTATAATAAGAGGAATCGAATATAGGAGCAAAGAGGTCCTTCTGCAGTTGCACGGTGCCCTAGTGAGACCACACCTGTAGTATTGTGTACAGTTTTGGTCCGCTAATTTGTGGAAGGACATTCTTGCTATTGAGGGAAGGTTCTTGCTAGGTTTATAAGGTTCATTCCCGGGATGGCGGGACTGCCATATGCTGAGAGCATGGAGCAGCTGGGCTTGTACACTATGGAGTTTAGAAGGATGAGAGGGTAGATTGTTAAGGGTTTGGACACACTAGTGGCAGGAAACATGTTCCCAATGTTGGGTGAGTCCAGAACCAGGGGCCACAGTTTAAGAATAATGAGTAAGCCATTTAGAACGGAGACGAGGAAACACTTTTTCGCACAGAGAGTGGTGAGACTGTAGAATTCTCTGCCTCAGAGGGCAGTGGAGGCGGGTTCTCTGGATGCTTTCAAGAGAGAGCTAGATAGGGCTCTTAAAAATAGCGGAGTCAGGGGATATGGGGAGAAGGCAGGAATGGGGTACTGATTTGGGATGATCAGTCATGATCACATTGAATGGCGTTGTTGGCTTGAAGGGCCGGGTGGCCTACTCCTGCACCTATTGTCTATTGTCTATCTTCCTCTCCTTCCTTCTATGAAACCAATTTTCTATCCAATCGGCCATCTTTTCTGTGTCCCATCCAATCTAATCTTCTGGAGCAGCCTACCGCACCTACCGTACTCCTGCAACTAATTTCTATGTTTCTATGTTTCTATGTATGGATCCTTGTCAAATGCCTTGCTGACATCAATCTTTTTTGTCACGTCTTTAAAAAACTCAATCAGATTCGTGAGACACAATGTCCCACATACAAATCCCTGCTGATTATCTCTAATGAGCCCCTGTCCATCTAAATTTGCATATATTTTATCCCTCAGAATACTCTCTCGTAACTTCCCGACTACAGATGTTAGACTCACTGGCCTATATTTTCCAGGCTTTTCCCTGCAACCCTTCTTAAATGGAGGCAAAACATTTGCCACCCTCCAGTTATTCGGCACCTCACCCGTATTTAATGATGACACAAAAATCTCAACCAGGGCACTGGCAAATTGCTCTCTAGTTTCCCACAGTGCTCTCGGATATCAGAACAGGCACAGGAGATTTGTCTACCTTCATATGCATTAGGACCATCAGCACCTCCCCCACTGTAATACTGACTGCCCTCAAGATTCTTCCAATGATTACTCCAAGTTCCAGGTCCTCATGTCTTTCTCCACAGTAAAAGCAGACAATAAATACTAATTGAGGACCTTGTCCATCTCCTGCGGCTCCACACAGAGTTGACCGCTTCTATTCCTGAGATGCCCTGCAATTCTCTCTCTGGATACCCTTTTTCCCTTAGTGTACTTATAAAATCTCTTGGGATGATCCTTAATATTATCTGCCAGAGCTATCTCCTGTCCCCTTTTGCTCTCTTAATTTCCTTTTACAGCTTGCTCCACAGTTCCCAAAACTCCTTCAGGGATACACTTCATCGCAGCTGCCTATACCTGTCCCATACCTCCTCCTTATTCTTGACCAGAGCCTTACTTTCTCTCATCATCCAAGCTTCCTTCGACTCTTCTGCTTGGTGTTCATTCTAATTGGAACATGCAAGTCATGGACTCTTGCAAGCACACTTTTAAATTCTCTATGTGAAAAGGCTGTTGGTGGGAGAGCAGTGATCATAATACAGATAGATTAGCATATTTATGGAAAAATACTATGATGGTTCAGGAGTAAAATTTCTGGTTCAACATTACTAGGTTACGATATGATCTACAAAGATGGAAAAAGCAACTTACAAGTAAATCAACATCAGAGCAGTGGGAGGAATTCAAGGAGGATATGATAAAGGCTCAACCCAAATATATTTCCAGTGTGAGAAAAAGTATCTTCAAAATTTAAACCTCCTAGTGTTTGAACATTCAAGGTTCAAGGTTTGTTTATTGTCACATGGACCAATTAAGGTACAGTGAAATTCAGATTCCCATACCGTCATACCAATAAAGAGCAACAAGTCACCCAAATAAATATTTAACATGAACATCCACCAAAACGACTCTCCACATTCCTCACTGAGGGAAGGCAAAAAAGTTAAATCTTTTCCCTTCTTTGTTCTCCCACGGTCGGGGCACTAGAACCTTCCGTGGTCGGGGCGATCTTGGCTCCCACAGCCGGTGGTCGAGCCCTCCGCATCGGGGCAATCAAGCTCCCGCATCGGTGGGATCTGAGCTCCCCATGCCGGGCGATCGGACTCTCAAGTCAAGGCTGGTCGAACCTCCTACAGCTTGGAAGTTCCCGACATCAGTCTCTACCCGAGACTGCAAGCTCCTCGAGTGTGGATCACAGGCAAGGGATCACATGCTCCGATGGTAAGTCCACTGCCCCGCAGTGGGGCTCAAAGCCAGTGTCAAGCAAGGCCGCCAGCTCTATGATGTTAGGCCGGAGAGCAACCGGAGACCCCCCCCCCCCCCCACCTCCCACATTAAACAAACCAGGGAACACTAAAACATGCTCTTTAACTCATACTTAAAATAACAAAACAGAAGAAAGGACAGACAGACTGTTGGCGAGGCAGCCATTACCAGCGCCACCCGGTGGTCAACATACAAGATGAGGTGAGCAAAAATAGCTTGTGTGGATAATGAATGTTCAAGAGTCCAGGAACAATTGAGGAATGAGAAGGGCCAGGTGTGAAATTAATTATGAAATTATTTAAATGAATGGATAAGATGTATAAATTAAAGAATATCCTAGGATGTAATATATGTGTTCTATCTGTGACCACTGGAGTTCCATAGGGATCTTTGCTGGTTTCTCTGTTCTTTCTGATGTATGAAAAATGACTTGGACATAAATGTAAAGGGGTTGGTTAGTAAATTTGCAGATTAAACCAAGATTACTGAAGTTGTGAACTGTGAGGAAAGCATCGAAGTATCCAGCGGGATATAGATCAACAACAGAAAAGAGCAGAGAAATTATAGATGAAGTTTAAGATGAGCGAATGCAGGTTGTTGCACTTTGGGAGGTCGAATATAAGGGCAAGTATAAAATTAATGGAAAGACCTTTAACAGCATTAATGCACAGGTGGATCTTGGGGTCCAAATCTATAACTTGCTGAAAGTGGCAAGACAAGTAGATAGTGTGGTAAAGAATAGAGTGGAACTTTCGTTGTGTCGCATTTGGAGTGTTGCATCCAATTCTGGTGGTCCCGTTACAGGAAAGATGTGAAGGCTTTGAAGTGGATGCAGAAGTGTATCAGAATGCTGCCTGGATTATAGAGTGTTAACTAGTAACAAAGAAGGATTGTTTTTCTGGAGCATCGGAGACTGAGAGGAGATGATCAAAGCATATAAAAGTATGCGAGGCATAGATAGGGTAGGCAGTCAGAAATCTTTTGATTGTTAGTCTAGAGACCATAGCTTTCAGGTGAATGTGCCATTATTTAAAAGGGATGTGTAGGACAAGTTTTATTTTACACAATGGGTGGTGGGTGCCTGGAACCTGCTGCTGGGTGTGGTGGTGGCAGATTTGATAGTGGTGTTTAAAAGGATTTTAACTGGGCACATGGATGTGCAGGGAATGGAGAGGTATGGATCATGTTCAGGCAGATGAGGATGGTCTAGCTTGGCATTGTGTTCAGCACAGACATTATGGACCAAAGAGCCTTCTCAAGTGCTGCACTTTTCTATTTCACTGATAGAAACATAGAAACAGAAAATAGGTGCAGGAGGAGGCCATTCGGCCCTTTGAGCCAGCACCGCCATTCATTGTGATCATGGCTGACGGTCCCCAATCAAGAACCTATGCCTGCCTTCTCCCCATATCCCTTGATTCCACTAGCCCCTAGAGCTCTATCTAACTCTCTCTTAAATCCATCCAGTGATTTGGCCTCCACTGCCCTCTGTGGCAGGGAATTCCACAAATTCACAACTCTCTGGGTGAAAATGTTTTTTTCTCACCTGAGTCTTAAATGGACTCCCCTTTAGTCTGACTGTGGCACCTGGTTCTGGACTCGCCCAACATTGGGAACATTTTTCCTGCATCTAGCTTGTCCAGTCCTTTTATAATTGTATATGTTTCTATAAGATCCCCCTCATCCTTCTAAACTCCAGTGAATACAAGCCTAGTCTTTTCAATCATTCCTCATATGACAGTCCCGCCATCCCAGGGATCAATCTCGTGAACCTATGCTGCACTGCCTCAATCACAATGATGTCCTTCCTCTAATTAGGAAATTTCCTCTAAAAACTGTTCACAATACTCCAGATGTAGTCTTACCAGAGCCCTATACACTGCAGAAGAACCTCTTTACTCCTATACTGAAATCCTCTTGTATAGAAACATAGAAAATAGTCAAGTCACATTTATTTATATAGCACATTTAAAAAAACAACTCTCGTTGACCAAAGTGCTTTACATTTGTTATAAGAGTAGTATACACAAGCAGGCTGCATACATATATACAAATAGCCCTCGCTCAGACGACGTCAGGAAAGGCTTGGGAAAACAGATATGTTTTTAGACTCGACTTAAAGGAGTCGATGGAGGGGGCAGTTCTAATGGGGAGGGGGATGCTGTTCCACAGTCTAGGAGCTGCGACCGCAAAGGCGCGGTTGCCCCTGAGCTTATGCCTAGACCGCGGGATATTCAGCAACCCCAAGTCGGCCGATCTGAGGGACCTGGAGGTGTGTGGTGGGTGAAAGACTTTTAAATGTAGGTGGGTGCAAGCCCATTGAGGGCTTTGTAGACAAAGAGTAAGGGTCTTGAAATTTATTCGGAACCGCACAGGGAGCCAGTGGAGAAAGGCCAGGATCGGGTGATGTGGTCCCTTTTTTTCGGTGCCTGTCAGAAGTCTTGCTACGGCGTTTTGGACCAGTTGTAGGCGGACAAGAAGAATTGGCTGATACCAGTGTAAAGGGAGTTGCAAGTATTCTAGGCGGGAGGAGATAAATGTATGATGATCTTTTCGAGGTCATCAAACTGGAGGAATTGTTTTATTTTAGCTATCATCTGAAGCTGGAGGAAGCTAGCTTTTACCACTGCATTGACTTGTTTGTCAAACTTCAGTGCTGAGTCAAATATCACGCCAAGATTTTTGACGTGAGGTTTGAGTAGTGCGGTAAGGCTTCCATGGCTGCCTGCTATCATTTTGATGGAGTCCGAGGGGCCGAGAAGGATGACCTCAGACTTACTCTCATTTAGTTGGAGGAAGTTCTGGGCCATCCAGCATTTTATATCCTCGAGGCAGCAGGAAAGGTTAAGTAGATTTGATTGTTTTTTGGGCTTCAGGGAGAGGTACAGTTGTGTATTGTCTGCATTGCAATGGAAGGAAATGCCGTGACTTTCAATGACTTGGCCTAAGGGGAGCATGTACAGGGAGAAGAGAATGGGGCCAAGGATGGAACCTTGTGGAATTTTACCGCTTCAAATAGGTGCAGGAGTAGGCCATTCGGCCCTTCGATCCCGCACCGCCATTCAATATGATCATGGCTGATCATCCAACTCAGTATCCTGTACCTGTTTCTCTCCATACCCCCTGGTCCCTTTAGCCACTAGGGCCACATCTAACTCCCTCTTAAATATTGCCAATGAACTGGCCTCAACTACCTTCTGTGGCAGAGAATTCCAGAGACTCACCACTCTCTGTGCGAAAAATGTTTTCCTCATCTCAGTCCTAAAGGAATTCCCCCTTATCCTTAGACTTGTTGTGACCCCTTGTTCTGGACCTCCCCAATATCGGGAACAATCTTCCTGCATCTAGCCAATCATATAAGAATTTTGTAAGTTTCTATAAGATCTCCCCTCAGTCTTCTAAATTTTAGCGAGTACAAGCTAAGTCTATCCAGTTTTTCCTCATATGAAAGCCCTGACATCCCAGGAATCAGTCTGGTGAACCTTCTCTGTACCCCCACTATGGCAAGAATGTCTTTCCTCAGATTTGGAGACCAAAACTGTACGCAATACTCCAGGTGTGGTCTCACCAAAACCCTGTACAACTGCAGTAGAACCTTGCTGCTCCTATACTCACATCCTTTCACTATGAATGCTAACATACCATTTGCTTTCTTCACTGCCTGCTGAACCTGCATGCCTACTTTCAATGATTGGTGTACCATGACACCCAGGTCTCGTTGCATCTTCCCTTTTCCAAATTTGCCACCATTCTGATAATAGTCTACCCTCCTGTTTTTGCCACCAAAGTGGATAACCTCACATTTATCCACATTATATTGCATCTGCATGCATTTGCCCACTCACCTAGCCTATCTAAGTCACCTTGCAGCTTCCTAGCATCCTCCTCACACCTAACACTACCCCCCAGCTTAGTGTCATCCACAAACCTGGAGATGTTGCATTCAATTCCCTCGTCCAAATCATTAATATATATTGTAAATAGCTGGGGTCCCAGCACTGAGCCGGTATGAAGGCAAACATTCCATTAGCTTTCTTCACTGCCTGCTGTACGTACACGCCAACTTTCAGGGACTGGTGTACAAGGGCACCCACGTCTCCCCCATTGAGATAATAATCTGCCCCATTGTTTTTGTCGCCAAAGTGGATAACCTCACATTTATCTATATTATACTGCATCTGCCACGCATCTGCCCACTCACTCAACCTGCCCACTGTCACCCTGGAACCTCCTAACATCCTCTTCACAGTTCACACTGCCACCCAGCTTTGTGTCATCTGCAAACTTGCTAGTGTTACTCCTAATTCCCTCTTCCAAATCATTTCCTATTTGAAATACATAGGACCAAAGAAGGTAACAATTGGATGCCTCATTTTGAGATGAAACAGTAACTGAAAATGGAGGTAGGTGGCGTCAAGTCAACTTTATTTGTCACATACAAGATGTACAGTGAAATGAAAGTGGCAATGCTTGCGGGATTGAGCAAAACAACAGAACAGAACAGAACCAGTATTTACATTAAAGAAAGAAGACACAACGGTATTTACCCCTCCTCCTCCTCCTCCTCCTCCCCTCCTCCTCCTCCTCCTCCTCCTCCTCCTCCCCCTCCTCCTCCTCCTCCCCCCCTCCTCCTCTCCCCCCCCCTCCCCCTCCTCCTCCTCTCCACCTCCTCCTCCTCCCCTCCTCCCCCTCCTCCCACCCCCCCCCCCCCCTCCTCCTCCTCCTCCCCTCCCCCTCCCCCTCCTCCTCCTCCTCCTCCCCCTCCCCTGTGGGAAGAAACTCCGTCTCATCCTCTCTGTTTTCGCAGCGTGACAGCGGAGACGCTTGCCTGACCATAGCAGCTGGAACAGCCCGTTGCTGGGGTGGTAGGGGTCCTTAATGATCTTTCTGGATCTGCACCTCCTGGTGTATAGGTCCTGCAGGGGGGGTGGGGGGGGGTGTAGTTCCCGTGGTGCGTTCGGCCGAATGCACTACACTCTGCCGAGCCTTCCTGTCCTGGGCAGAGCTGTTGCCAAACCATATAGAGATGTTTCCGGTCAGGAAACTTTCTACTGCACCAGAGTAGAAGGATTGAAGGATTATCAGAGAGACTCTGAATTTCCTCAGCTGCCTGAGGTGATATAGGCGATTCCTTGCCTTTCTCACCAGTGCGGCAGTGTGTGTTGCCCATGTCAGATCCTCTGTGATGTGGACTCCCATGTATTTAAAACTGCTCACCCTATCCAGAGTAGTTCAATTTATCCCCAGTGACGTGTACGTCCTCAGATGTTGAGCCCTTTACAGTCCACAATCAGCTCCATAGTTTTAGTGACATTCAAGAGGATGCTGTTGTTCTAAACACCAGAGTGCCAGGTCAGCCACCTCCTCCAGGTAGGCCTTTTCATCGTTATCGGAGCAAACTTGATGATGGAGTTGGAGCTGAACCTGGCCACACAGTCATGTGTGTATAGGGAGTACAGTAGGGGGCTGAGGACGCAACCCTGGGATAATCCTGTGTTCAGTGTGAGGGGGCTGGAGGTATGTCTCCCCATCTTGACCACCTGGGGCCTGGCGGTCAGAATGTCCAGGACCCAGGCACACAGGGGAGTGTTCAGTCTCAGTTCCAGCAGGTTATCAGCAAGTCTGGTGGGGACTATGGTGTTGAAAGCTGAACTGGTCAATGAACAGCATCCTCACATAGCCGCCATTCTGGCTGTCAAGGTGAGAGAGAGTGGTGTGCAAGACCTGGGAAACCGCATCATCCGTGGATCTATTTGGATGGTATGCAAACCGCAGCGGGTCCATGTTGTGAGGGAGGTAGGTGCAGATGTAGTTCTTGATCAGCCTCTCGAAGCATTTCATGACCACTGAGGTGAGGGCCACTGGTCGGTAGTCATTCAAGCAGGCTGAGAGGCATTCTTAGGCACTGGTACAATAGTGGATCTCTTGAAGGAGGCAGGGACCACGGACTGGCCACACTGACAAATAGACACAAAATGCTGGAGTAACTCAGCGAAACAGACATCATCTCTGGATATAGAAATGGGTGATGTTTTGGGTAGAGACCCTTCTTCAGACAATCACAATACTCTCACTGATGAGAGTTCAGTTCACTCTGAAGGATCTCGACCCGAAACGTCACCCATTCCTTCTCTCCAGAAATGCTGCCTGTCCTGCTGAGTTGCTCCAGCATTTTGTCTATTTGTCAGTGTGAGCCAGCATCTGCAGTACCTTCCCACACAAGACCGCCCGGGGCTGGAGGGTGACACTGGGCACTCTGAAACCGAACACCAAGATGTAAGCGGTCGAAGGAGCGCATCCTTCGGGACAGCCGCACTCTCTTCCCGGGATCAGCGCTGTCCGGCCACGGCCGCCTCCCGCCTCAGCTGGGGGTCCAAGACAGGGGCCGCAGAACATTTTTGAAAGTGGGTGGGGGGATGAGCAATCACTGATCACCGGCCTCGGGGGTACCCGGTGAGGGAGCGGAGCGACTGTGCGGGGGGAGGGTGTGGGAGGGTGGCACAATTATTATTTTTTGTTGTTGCTCGACCTGCAAAAACTGAGGGATAATACAGGCCATCCCCCAACTCAAAAAGTGGGATATATCCCCCATCCCTCCCCCTCTCCCTCTCCCTCTCCCTCTCCTGCTCCCTCCCCCTCGCCCCCTCCCCCTCTACCCCCTCCCTCTCTCTCTCTCTCTCTCTCTCTCTCTCTCTCTCTCTCTCTCTCTCTCTCTCTCTCTCTCTCTCTCACTCTCTCTCTCTCTCTCTCTCCTCCCGCCCGCTCAGCGGCTAATCACAGCGCTTCGTTCACTGCCCCATATCTCAACTGTGAACCGTGCTGTGATTGGCCGTTGAGCGGAGGAGAGGGAGGATGTTAGGGGGGGCAGTCAGTTTCCGCTGGTCATGGTTTTGCAGCACTAACTGTGCGCTTGTTCTGAGATTCTCAGGGGTCCTCAGATGAAGATAAAAATATGCCTGGATAATTTTGGCTATGAAGCATGTCTCGCCAAAAAAGTGGAGGGGCTGCAGCCCCCCCAGCCCCCCCCCCCCCCCCCTTGGTTCCGCTGCTGCTTACTGGAAATAAAGACCCGAGGCAGTGCAGTACGGACACTTCCCGTCTCTCGGGCGTGCACGATTACACTAACTCACGCCGATTCACACTTACTCATATCACTGATCCGACAGGAAGCAAAGATATTCTTTAAAAAAAAGGCATATTTTGTTCGTCTGGTTTCTCAATTCACACCCAAAGGGACCACTGATCTTTAAGATGCACGGTAATGTATGTAAATGTATTATGGTAGTCAAAATATAATTGTTACAGTTGGTGTAAATATCTATGGAACCAATTTGGATTATTATTTTGATAAATCAACCGAAAATTCCAATCACACGGGGTTTTATTTTATATTCAGGAATGTCCAAAAGTGGCGAAGGAAAATTAAAAATAGACCATAGACAATAGGTGCAGGCCATTTGGCCCTTCGAGCCAGCACCGCTATTCAATGTGATCATGGCTGATCATCCCCAATCAGTGCCCCGTTCCTGCCTTCTCCCCATATCCCCTGAATCTGCTATCTTTATGAGCCCTAACTAGCTCTATCTTAAAAGTACTCAGAGAACCGGCCTCCACCACCCTCTGAGGCAGAGAATTCCACAGACTCACAACTATCTGTGTGAAAAATTGTTTCCTTGTCACCATTCTAAATGGCTTACCCTTATTCTTAAACTGTGCCCCCTGGTTCTGGACTACCCCAACATCGGGAACATGTTTCCTTCCTCCAGCGTGTCCAAACCCACTAAAACCCTGCCGCGTCCCACTATCCATTCTGCAGTCCTTCGGATAGCAATGGTGCAGCTAATTTTTTCCAGTGAAAAAAGTGTGTTTTAATTTATAATTTTGTGCACATTTTAACTTTGTTTTGGCAAATGCATGGCATATGAAAGGTCAGTAGGCGGGTGTGTTGGTGAATGAGATGTTGACATTGGAACTGAGCTTGTCAGTATCCCACTTAAATTAGTTTTTTTGTAAGAAAATGCAGAAAGTTGCAGTATAACTTGCAATTTTCATTCCATTGCTTCCTCTGTTTCGCGTTGTACTCTAGAATCTCAGGTTCTTTTTGCAAAACCTGGTCCCTTATAATAACATTGTTGTACAAATACTAACCTTAACCCTAATGCAGCAGAGCATTACAAATCTTGACATCCTTTACAAATCATTTCACCCAATTAATACTGAGTTCCACCAGCGTGTTATAGGAACAACTAGACTAAGTGGGACCCGTTGGGTCCCATGTTCACACGGGAGGGCTGCTCCCCCATCGCAATATTCCAGCTCTCCACCAATTCCAATATTGGTGGCCAGTTGAGGTGGGGGGGAGGGCTTTCTGGTGCGCTGATATGGGATGTTGTGGGCTGAAGGGACTGGTCTTCAGAGGGCTAGTATGGACATTGTGGGCCAAATGGATTATTGGGCTGGCAGCTCAGTCCCTCAAGCCTGATGTGCTGGCTGCTCACTCACGGCTATTCCTTAAAATTCCATTTCAAGCAGGGTGCAAGGCCACCAAATTCAAATCCATTTTCCTACCATTTCAAGCAGGGTGCAAGGCCACCAAATTCAAGTTCAGTTTCTTACCACTTCAAGCAGGGTGCAAGGCCACCAAATTCAAGTGCAGTTTCATACCACTTCAAGCAGGGTGCAAGGCCAACAAATTCAGGTGCAGTTTCCTACTACTTCAAGCAGGGTACAAAGCCAACAAATTCAGGTGCAGTTTCCTACCACTTCAAGCAGGGTGCAAGGCCACCGAATTCAAGTGCAGTTTCATACCATTTCATGCAGGGTGCAAGGCCACCACATTCAAATGCAGTTTCATACCATTTCACGCAGGGTGCAAGGCCACCATATTCCAATGCAGTTTCATATCATTTCAAGCAGGGTGAAACCACCATAACACCACCATCAAACCACGCAAAATGCCGCACTCATAGTTCAGTAGACATTCAGTGTGTTCAGTTGATTCACATGTCAGACAGAGTCGTGACCTTTCCCTCCCCCATCATGCAGAGACTGAGCTACAACCACACTTCCGGGTTTTATAATCCCTCCCCCCTCCCACCGGAAAAGGTGTGGCCTTCATAGCGTGATTGACTGGAGAGGGATTCTCAACATT
The DNA here is from genome assembly GCA_035221665.1 of Okamejei kenojei. Taxonomy (NCBI): domain Eukaryota; kingdom Metazoa; phylum Chordata; class Chondrichthyes; order Rajiformes; family Rajidae; genus Okamejei; species Okamejei kenojei. The sequence goes on along the minus strand of CM069136.1, from coordinate 78,703,932 downwards.
TTTTAAACACTAATAACACAATTATTTTTCATTGATGGGAAGAATCCTCTGCACCTGATGAGCAGAGGTGGACTGTGTAAGATGGCCAAAAATCACAGCCGTAAGTGGTAGCATTTTATCCAAAATCAATATAGAGTGTAGACAGGAAGTTGTCAAGTTTAGATGATTTGCAGTGCTTTTACTTCAACCCAAACCTCCATCAACCATTTGCAGTGCTTTTACTTCAACTCAAACCGCCCCCAACTATTTGCAGTGCTTTCACTTCAATCCAACCCCCCACCAACCATTTGCAGTGCTCTTACTTCAACCCAAACTGCCACCAACCATTTGCAGTGCTTTTACTTCAAACCAAACCACCACCAATCATTTGCAGTGCTTTTACTTCAACCCACCCCCCACCAACCATTTGCAGTGCTTTTACTTCAACCCGAACCGCCACCAACCATTTGCAGTGCTTTCACTTCAACCCAAACCGCCACAACCATTTGCAGTGCTTTTACTTCAACCCAAACCACCACCAACCATTTGCAGAGCTTTTACTTCAAAACAAACCACCACCAACCATTTGCAGTGCTTTTACTTCAACCCAAACCACCACCAACCATTTGCAGTGCTTTTACTTCAACCCAAACCCCCACCAATCATTTGCAGTGCTTTTACTTCAACCCAAACCCCCACCAACTATTTGCAATGCATTTACTTCAAACCAACCACATTTGCATTATGAAACCACATTAAGGTCAGTAAAACCACACTCAACATTTTTTAAACATTATTAACTCTTTTATTTTTAATCGATGGGGAAAATCCTCTTGTCCTGCACAGCGGAGGGGAACTCTGAGTACGATGGACAAAAATCACAGCCATAAGTGGCAGCATTTTTTTCTAAAGTCATGAAACAGTAAAACAGGAAGTGGTCAAGATCTTACTTTTGTCATCCACTCCTTTGTCTCATTAGTTGAAATACAGCTGGCACAGCAGACTGTTTCAGAATGAAGACATCATGACCTTGTATTAAAATCCTGGGCATTAAACTGCATGATGTGCTGGTCCATTCAGTCATGTTGTTGTATCCGATGGAATGGAATCTCTTTGACTTTGATACATTGCAGAATTAACATATGGCACACTTGGAGCAACAGGCTGTGCCATGTGGAACCTTGCAAATATTTATATTTGCAACATCTGCTTCTCTTTGGCAATGGGGAATAAAATGAAGCTATTTCTCTTTGATAAGAAAATATCAGTCCAGTTTGGGCAGCTGTGAACCATTTGCTAATCATGCCAATTTCATTTCATATCCATGTCTGTTTTATTGACCAGTGGTAAAGAGTCTCTCTGGCAATAGAATTGTGGTTGCAACCTCTGACAGATTAATTTGAGAATATCCAAAGTGAAACAGACACTTCTGACTTCAGTCAACACTAGGTTCATGTTGGGGAATTGCTTCCTAAACACCATGGATTGATGTAACTTCCTGAAATCCTTTATCCCCACTACTGTCCACCTCTTCCAATTTTTTTTAAATTTTAGCTGCATCTGTTTGTTGTTTCATTGTCACATGCCAAGGAAAAAGTCCACTGATGTGTCTGGGAATAACTGGAATATGCATTCTCTTTGGAGTCAGCAGGGTGTTTTTTCAACACGTCACAGACTCTGTAGAATTAGATTCTTCAAGAATGTCAGGAAAGCAAATGAGAAGAACTCTGAAGGACATTTGATAAGGTCCCACATAGGAGATTAGTGGGCAAAATTAGGGCACATGGTATTGGGGGTAGAGTGCTGACATGGATAGAAAATAGTAGGAATTAACAGGTCCCTTTCAGAATGACAGGCAGTGACTAGTGGGATACCACAAGGCTCGGTGCTTGGACAGCAGCTATTTACAATATACATCACAATAGGACGATGGTACAGGGGTGGGAGATTACAACCTTCACGAGTTTCCACAAATACAATCAACCTGGCGTGCACTATCAAATAAGATCAAATAGAATAAGTTGTCCAACCCCTCCCTCTCTACCCCCTCCTTATCTACCCCCTCCCTCTCTACCCTCCTCCCTCTCTACCCCCTCCCTCTACCCTCCCTCCCTCTCCACCCCCTCCCTCTCTACCCCATCCCTCACTCCCCTCCCCTCCCTCTCTACCCCTCCCTCTCTACCCCCTCCCTCTCTGGTCCCCTCCCTCTCTACCCATGTTCCCTCTCTATCCATGTTCCCTCTCTGCCCCAGTACCTCTCTGCCCCCATCTGCCCCCCTCTGCCTCTCTACCCCCCCCCCCCCTCTAGGGAGTGGTGAGTATTGGGATCTATGTGTGAGTGGTGGAGTATTGTGTTTGGGGACCAGCCCTCCTCTGTGATGCCGCATGCTTACCCTACCCCTCAATCTCTACTCCTCTCCCTCTCTAACCATGCCTGCGTAGTTGGGGGCTATGCGTGTGGATTGGGCGGGGGATGGGGGAAAAGGAGCGAATTAATAATATTAATATAACATCAAGGAGGGGGGTTAGTGTGTGTGTGTGGGGGGGGGGTTAGTGTGTGTGTGGGGGGGGGGGCTAGTGTGTGTATGTGTGGGGGGGTTAGTGTGTGTGCATCCACCCATAACTGCACGTTGAGGGGACGGGACCCAATGGGTCCCACTTGGTCTTGTGTTTCATATAAAATATGTGTTATGATGTGATGGACACCATTTTGATGTGAGATTATATTCATAGTGCCCAAGATGTTGTTATGCGAGAATTTTCCCAAACAGTCTGTGACCCATAGCGCTGTGGCCATAGCGCTATGTTTAAAGCCCATAGTGCTACGTTTCTAGCCCATAGTGCTGTGGCCAATAGCGCTATATTTAAACCCCATAGCGCTGCAGCAGGTAGCGCTATATTTAGAACCCATAGCTTTGCTGCCGGCAGCTCTTTGTTTAAATTCCCACGCGTTAAGCTGACAGCGCTCTGTTGAAATCTTTGCATGCCAAACCGGCGGTGCTGTTTTGATTACCTTTATTTATTTATTTTTAAATTTCAAAATAGACTTTATTCAGGTAATAAATATATGCAATACATGAACCGTGCGAAAAATTCATCCGACATTTTCGGAGGCTATACAAATTGTTCAATGCAGTCTATATACATTTCTCAAATTTCCCAAATCTGTCCCCCACCCGTGCCACTCATGTGGCCCCCTGGCTTGGGATACCTTCCCTTATTTTGAGGGGCGTCTCCACCATACCGTGCCCCCCAAGTTCAGCAGTGGGAGGACCCTAGACTGTGGTCCTCCCCCACCAAGCCTTGGCATTGGCTGCACCGAGCTTCAGTGCATCCCTCAGCACGTACTCCTGCAGTCTGCAGCGGGCCAGTGGGCAACATTCCCTGACGGACATCTCGCTCTGCTGGGTGGTGAACAATGCTGGGGCAGACCAAAGAGCGTCTTTCACCGAGTTGATGACCCTCCAGCAGAACTCGATGTCAGTCTCTGAATGTGTCCCTGGGAACATTCCGTATATCACAGAGTCCTCTGTGCGGAGTGTTAGGGATAAAGCGTGCCAGGGACCCGTGCATACTTTATGCGCCAAGGCTGTAGTGCTGTGTGTATTGATTTGCGCGTCAGTCTGCGGCTGATAGCATTTTGTTCCCAAAAGGGGGGGGGGGGCTTGATGGGATGCAGTCCCCTGCCATTGGTTACAGTTTGAATTTGGGTGCAGCACAATTGGCCAGGACTTATCGGCAGTTATTTCAACACCTGATTTCTTGCCTGTATAAAGGCAGGCACCTGTAAGCCAGGTTAGTTCAATTTCGTGTACGAGAGGGGTTCACCGGCGGCCTGGGTTGCGATCAGCGCCGTGGTTGGAGGCAGAGAGAGAGGGAATGAGGGAGAGACGTGTGCTCTGTAAAACGGACCCCACGCATACCAAGACAAGTATTCTTTTTGTTCTCTCTCTTGCTAATAAATCTGATGTGTTCATGTACTAGAGGGGTTCACCGATGGGCTGAGTCGGAAGGAGGCGGAGAGAGAGAGAGGTGTGCTGCTGTGAAACTGGACACTGCACACACCGAGACATGTATTGTTTGTGTCCTCTCTTGCCAATAAAACTGATTTGCACCTAAACAGATGAGTGAGCCTTTTTCTGTTCTGTGGATCCTTGAACCTGTTCCCTTTGAACAGGTTTACACAGTACTGAGCACAAATTCTTGCTGTCAACTGTAAAAGGAAGGAGAAATCGGAGGAAATGTAGAATTCCTTTCATTCTAATATCAGTTGTGGATAAGTTATTGGAGGAGATTCTGAAAGAGGATCTGCATGCATTTCAAAAAGCAAGGACAGATTTGGGATAGTTATCAAAGGTCTGTCCATGGGAAATCATGTCTCACATATTTGATTTGAGTTTTTGAATAGGTGACTAAGATGATCGAGGGCAGTGCCGTGAGTGTTGTTTATATGCACGATAAAGTGCATATAAACAACATCCACTGCACTGCCCTCAAGGCCATTGATAAGGTCCCCCATGGCAGGCTGGTCTGGAAGGTTGGGTCATTTGGGACAAGCTAGACGATTGGATACAAAATTAGCTTGATAGTAGGAGTCAAAGGTTGGTGGTGGTACGGAGTTGTTATTTTCCGATTGGATGCCTGTAATAGTTGTGTGTCGCAGGGATTGGTGTTGGGTTCACTGTTGTTTATTATTTATATTAATGATTTGAATGTGAATGTACATGACATGATAAGTAAGTTTGCAGATTACATTAAAATTGGTGGTATAGTGGACAATGAAGAAGGTGATCTTGCTCAATGGTGGCACAGTGGTATAACGGCAGAGTTACTGCCTTACAGCACCAGAGACCTGGATTCAATCCTGACTAAGGATGCTGTCAGTACAGAGATTGTACGTTCTCCCTGTGACTGTGTGCCTTTTTTCTGGGTGCTCCGGTTTCCTCCCACATTCAGAAGACATTGTAGGTTAATTTGCTTCTGTAAATTCCCTCTAGTGCGTAGGATTCAAAGTGGGATGATAACATAGAACTAGCGTATGGGTGATTGAGGGTCAGCGTGAACTCAGTGGGCCGAAGGGCCTGTTTCCACACTGTATCTCTAAACTAAACTGGGAAAAGGAACCAAAGAATGGCAGATGGAATTTAATTCAGATAAATTGGAGGTGATAAGACATACTAAGGCAGTTGCACAGTAAATGGTAGGGTCCTGGGGAGTAGCACAGACACCTCGGTAGATAGGATAGTGAAGAAGGTGTTTGCACACTTGCCTTATGAAGGCCACATTGGGGTATTGTAATGAGAATGAAACCAGGTGAGAGAAGTCCCACGGTAATAGATAAACATTGGAATACAATTGTACGGTGAACTTGTTCCAAGGCGACACATTGGTCAAGAAGGATCAGAAAGTCATCCAGAGCATCTTGATCAAGGGCAATTGATGCTAATAATCATAGAAAAGTGGTTTGTGTTTCAAGGGAGATGGATTGCAATGCAGATGAGAAGCCCATGAGAAGGAAAATAAAATAAAATACTTCTCCATTTTCGTCTGAAGACAAACCTGTGTTGGCCACTCTGCTGGCAACATTTAAAATTACAGGTGTGTCCTCTGGCTGTAGAAATCTGCTGTTTAGACTTATTCTTGATCAGTTAATTATTTGATCTGACGGGGTAGATGCTCTGGCAAAGTAATTTGACTGTTGCTAACCAATTGCTAACCAAATATCCAAGGTACAGGATACAATTTGCTAACCTAAGTATCCAAGGTAAAGGATAAAATTTACTCTCATGGAATCTATATAGGAAAAATCAAATAAGAAACAAAATCCAAAAGAAACAACATATTTTGTTCTTCAACTCGAATTTCTGGGTGACTACACAAAAAAATGTGGTAATGGTGGGTTCATTTTTCTATTTAGCAGATTTTTTCAAACATTTTCCCTCTTATTTACAACGAACATTTTCAATACTTATCTCTGGAGCAGATAAACATTCCTCCATGTTCAGTAATTTAGTTGTTTTATTGTACCAGCAGTAACATGAGTTATATCACTCAACTATCTTGCCTGAATTTTACTTCGGAGTCACCTGAGTGATTCCATGAAGAACCCCGCCAGTGCGCATGCACGTCATTACATCTGATGCAGCGACCGGTTGGGGGGAGCATCGCTCCTCCAGCAGTCAGTTTTAAAAATCCTCAGGTAAGTGTCAAACTTAGTCGGAGGTCGTTTTTCGGCGCTTGATAAATTCTTGTTTTCAGGAGCAAGTCAAAGTATGGAGAAAATGTCAAGGGTGAAGTCAAGGTGAGCCGCCGGGAGAGTACAGATGGAAGACCGCGGAAGTGCGGGTAGCGGGCGGCCGCCTAGCTCACCTACAGAGTCGCTAGCGGTACGACCAGTGACTGCAGACTTGGTGTCTGAAAGCACCGTGGTTGCTCCATTGGGGTGGAAAGCCACCAAAAAATCTGCACGACCCTTGGGCTCTGACGAGTCGGGTCGGGAGCGTTCCCCTCTGGGAATGGATAATGTCTTGGGATGGTTATCCAGAATGGAGATCCTAATGGGGAGGATGCACTCCAACAGGAGAAGTTGTGTCAGCGCCGGCCTCTAGGAGAGCCCGCGCCACTAGCTTCTGGAACAGGGCTGCTTAATGTCTCCCTCTTGGAGGAGGAGAGCGTGCGTCAGTGTTATTCTGATGCCGAGTCTGGGGGTATAGCCATGGAGCATACCCCAAGGGATGAAGGGAATGAGTCTGAGGTACCATCCCTGACAGCAAGATTTGCCATCCCAACAGACTCAGGAGAACTGCTGGGTGAAGAGTTGGCTGCAGAAAAACCCACAGGTAACCATGGAGGTAGGTGGGTCCGGTTCTTGTAGGAACATATTAAGTGGGAATCACTTGCATGTTGGAGGAAGATTACACTTGTTTCTGAAGGAATGGTATGGGATAACATCAGATTTGTTTATACTACATAGTGTACAAGGGTTTCGGATTCAATTTCTTCCCAATTTGTGTCCTCCCATACAGCATACCCCAAGTCGGACACTCATTTTCTCACAAAAGAGGATTTGGAGGTACAAGCTGAAATTAAAAAAAATATAGAAAAGGGGTGATTGGGAAGACACATTATCAATCTCACCAATTCATTTCTAATATTTTTCCTACGCCAAAGAAAGATGGGGGATGTCGAATCATCCTTGACTTGACAAGCCTTAACCCCTGTGTGCAGTCTAAACATTTCAAAATGGAAACATTTGTTACTGCCAAGTAACTGATTTCCAGTGGATGTTACATGGCATGTATAGATCTTAAAGATGCATATTACTCAGTGTCTGTTCAGAGGGATCATCGGAGATATTTGAAATTTAGCTGGGTGAGGCAATTATGGCAATTTAATGCACTGCCTAATGGGTTAACCTCGGCACCTAGATTATTTACATAACTGTTAAAACCAGTATTGGGGCTACTCCTGGCTCAGGGCCATATTGTAATGGCTTATTTGGATGTTATCTTGATAATAGGAAAGACTGGGAAACAGCTGAATTATCAGTTCCAGTTGTTAAACTCATGTTTGAGAGATTGGGGTTCCTCATTTATCCACTTAAATCCAAATTGATAGCCGTTAGAGTGATTGATTATTTGGGATTCACTATTAACTCAACTCACATGCTAATGACCTTGCCCAGGGGCAAGAGATTAAATTAAATTGAAGCTCATGGAGGAGCAACAACCTTCAAGTAGGCAGGTGGCCAGCCTGGTTGGCAAATTAGTGGCTGCCTTTCCAGCTGCACATATGGACCCCTGCATTACCAAAATTTAAAACATGCAAAGGAACAGGCACTCAGAATACATGCAGGTGATTTTGACAGGCCCATGCAATTACCAACTGAAGCCATTCTGAATTGCACTGGTGGATAATGAACGTCTCAAATTGCTCCAGCAAAATTCTGGTTAAGGAACCCTCAGTTGTTTTACAGACTGATGTTAGTGCCTTAGGTTGGGGTGCTACGGATACCATCTCTAGCTGTGGAGGCAGATGGAATATGCATGAGGCGTTTATTCTTCAATCACATGGAATTAATTATTTTGAGCTATTGGGAGCGTTTTATGGGCTTAAAGCTTATTGTACAACTATGAGTCACTTACATGTTCAACTTCAGATTGACAACACTACGGCAGTGGCGTATGTTAATCACATGGGTGGAATCGTCAGAATCTTGTGAGAGATTGGCTAATCTTATTTGGCACTGGTGTATTACAAGAAATATTTGGGTTTCAGCTATCTAACTACCAGGTAGACTCAACATGGTAGCAGACACCAGGTCATGCAAATTCAATGACAACACAGAATGGATGTTGAATCATGAAGTATTTAATTATATTGTTGTTCGGTATGGGATGCCAGATATCGATTTGTTTGCATCCAGACTCAATCACCAGTTACATAAATATGTTTCATGGGAACCAGACCCAGGGGCAGTAGCGGTAGATGCATTCTCGCTACATTGGGGCGGAATGTTTTTATATGCATTTTTTCTCCATTTCGCCTCTTCAGCCGGTGCTTGCTCAATATCAAGCAGAACTCCGCTTCAGGAGTGTTGGTGGTACCTGACTGGCCTACTCAGCCATGGTTCCCTCTCATTTTGGAGATAACAACACAGCCAATTAGTAACTGGGGATTTACATCCATTACATGATTGTATTGATCTGTTAATTTGCAGATTCTGAGGAGGCCATACCCGGGGCTTGGACTATCCGATTGTACCGTGGATGTGATTGCTGCGGCCTGGAGGGATAGTACCAAAATACAGTTTACCTCTCATATCAGGAAATGGGAGATGTTCTGTTCATGGGGGAACATTGCATATCACATGGCATGCATCTCAGATGTGCTAGAATTTCTGTCAACGTTATATTTTGATGAAGGGTTGAGCAGTTGTGCCGTCAATAGTGCCAGGAGTGCCCTGTCATCATACTTATGGCTGGGGTCAGAACAACATTCTGTTGGATCTCACCCTTTAATATCCTGGTTAATGAGGGGTATTTTTAATTCCAATCCCCCAGACCCAGGTACTCAGAAATCTGGGATGTGAGCGTGGTGTTTGCGCTGCTTCGCCAGTGGGGTCCAGCCACATCCCTGTCTTTGCCCAAAATCACCCTTAAGGCGGTCATGCTCATGGCGCTGGTTTCAGCGCAACGGGTCCAGACGTTGCAGACGTTGGACGGGATGGTATCATCTGGTAATAACATTAAGTTTTACATTTATGATTTAATTAAGCAGAGCATACCAGGGGTGTCAGGCTTCAAGGTTATATTTTCGGCATACCTCACAGATTTACGACTGTGTGCAGTGTCGCACTTGCTATATTTTATTAAGGTCACCAAGAGCCTCAGAGGTTCGGAATCAGCTTTACTTATTAGCCACAAAAAAACGCATATGAAAGTGTCTGTTCAGATCATTTCAAGGAGGCTGAAACAGGTTCTCATGTGTGTAGGAGTGGACACTGACATTTTAAATCTCACTCCACCAGGGCGGCATTAACATCAGCAGCGAGGATAACTGAAGTCCCTCTAGACCATATCCTCGCGGCCGCGGGATGGTCAAATGCAATACAATACAATACAATATGGTTTTATTTGTCACATTGCACATGAAGTGCAAGTGAAATGAATTTGCCAGCAGCGGCACAATGATAAAGAACACAAAATACACAATAAAAATTTAACACAAACATCCACCACAGCATTTATCACTGTGGTGGAAGGCACAAAATTTAGGCAGTCCTCATTCATTTTCCCTCGTGGTCGGGACCTCAACCCTCCGCAGCCGGCGCAGCGGGTGCCTAGATGTGCAGACAGGTAAAAGTCCAGGTAAGTCCAGAGTCGGCTCTTCCCCACCAGAGACCGCGGCTTTAGGTTGGTGTAGGCCGCGGGCCGGAGGTCACAGATTTAAAGTTCCTGCCGCAGTCTGAAGCACCGCATACTTCAGGGCTGGCGGTCGAAGCTCCCCTCCAGGGGTGATGGTAAGTCCACGCCGGGCCCACGGTACATGTAGGCCACGGGCTGGCAGTGGTGACTTCTTCCTTCTCCCGGGTCCCCCACGAGGGATCCTGGCCAGCTGGAACTCTGCAGACCGCGACTTCAGGCTGAAGGCTGCCGCTGGCAAACGAAGCGGAGCGCTCCCCTCCAGTCAACCCCAGCGAGGAGTCGCCCGCTCCGTGCCAAGAGTCCACGCTGCGCCCGCCGCTGAAGCCCCGGGAGCGTCTCCGGAAAAGGCCGCCCAATCCTCGATGTTAGGCCACAGGGGAGGCGACCTGGAAAAAGTCACCTCTCCATGGAGGAGGCGACCAAAGCAGTTTCCCCCTCACCCCCCCACACCACCCCCCACACAGGACACACAAAGAAACATTAAAAACAGACTTTAAAACATAATAAAAAAATTAAAAAAGTAGAAAAAAAGTGGACACGTTGCTGTCAGGGCGCCGACTTGCAGCGCCCCTACTGCCGGATTCCCCCAACATCCCCCAAATGAACTGACTTTTCAAAGGTTCTATAATAAGCCGCTTACTGAACCGGGGGTATTTGCCCAATCCATTTTAAGTTCTGTTTCATAGTTTCCCCCTGGGAGAGAGGGGTCGATATTGTTTCTTTTGTTAAATAAACGATTAACGTTTTCAAATCAATGTCATGGTTCAATGCATTGTTTTTTATTCACTCATCCTGTCAATTGATGCAATGAGACGCCTGGATTCGTATCTACGGCATGAAATCACAGAGCTTTGAAACCTTCACGGAATCACTCACGTGACTCCGAAGTAAAATAGTAAGATTAAACGAGAACTTACCAGTTTGAAGTTTGATCTTTATTTTATGAGGAGTTACGATGAGCGATTATGTGCCCACTGCTCCCAACCCTCATATCTCAAAGGTCATCTGGTAGTTCTAGGTTTATAATCTTACAATGTTACTTCAATTACTGTTATTCTGTGATTTCACACTGCTGCTTTGAAGATTGGCGTGCATGCAGACTGGCGGGGTTCTTCACGTAATCGCTCATCGTAATTCCTCATAAAATAAAGATCAAACTTCAAACTGGTAAGCTCTCATTTAATCTTACTATTTCATATGCATTCACAAGTCTATGCCTCCATTCAGATTGAAGGCATGAAGATGCTAAGCGAAGATTAGATTAGATTTATTACTTATCATTCGAACCTCAGAGAGGCTCAAACTGAACTCCGTTTCTACAAGCCATACAAACACAACAATTCCTACAAAACATACAAACAATTCAATTTACACAAACATCCATCACAGTGAATCCCCTCCTCACTGTGATGGAAGGCAAAGTTCTTCTCTCTCCCCCGCACCATTTCTCTCCCGATGTCGAAGCCCCAGGCGGGCGGTGTTAAGTCCCATGGCCATTAAAGCCGCGGCGGGCGGCTTTAATGGCCATAGGATGTACGGCCCCGCTCCGGGTCTCTCCAACCCCGCGACACAGGCGGGAGAAGTTGCATTGCGGGAGCTCCGGAAAGCGGTCTCCCACCTGGACCCGCGAGCTCCCGATATCCCAACAGTCCACCGGCAGTAATCTGCAGCTGGAGCTGGAGCTGGAGATCCGGAGTCGGGCCGCAGCTGGAGCTGGAGTCAGGCCGCAGCAGCGAGCCACCACTGCTCCCCACGATCCGAGGCCGGCCAGCCCCACGATGCTCCGCAGGCTCCGTGAGTGGATCCCCCAGGTCGTCCCGGTCAGAGGCCACTCCACGGTACTAGGCCCCAAAGACAATGGAGACCCGACAGGGAAAAGTCGGGTCTCCCGTGCAGGGAAGAGCCAGTTTTTCTGGCCTGACATGCCTCGCTACTTCCGGGATAGGGTCTCCGCGTGCCCTACCTGTAACAGCCTCGCTCCACAGCAACAGCGGCAGCCGTTTTTGATTTTTAAAGTTTCCCCTTCCCCCCCCCCCCCCCCCCCATCCCCCACATATACACAGTTAGAAACAGTACAAAAAAAACACGAACAACTACATTTAACTAGACAAAAACTTTAAAAAAAAAGAGAGACAGGCTGTAGGGGCTGCTGCAACGTGAATCGCGCCGCCGCATATTTTATTTTAGTTTTTTTTAGCTTTGTTGACATTCTCTGAATAACAGGAATTGCTGAAGATTGATATATAGTATAAAGTTATTGTTATTAATTCACTACTGTTCTACAGTTTTCTGTGCGTGTATGTGTGTGCACTTGTTAAATAGTGCTTTATCTACCAAAAGATGTTGGAAAGATGAGATAAAACTCCAGGATTTCTGTTAATATCTCACCACGATTATCAGTCACCATAGTCATAGGTAACACTGGGGCAGATGGAGCCCACTGTTAAGACTAATTTTGAAATATATTTGGTTTAAAATGGTTGTTGCATGTACATAGAAGTCCCAAAACCTGCTCATTAAGTTATGTCAGCATTTCTTTGACTCTGCTCCAAGATGAGACTCATGGACTTCAACAATGAAGTTCAGACTTGAGGGTACACAAAAGGCTGGAGAAACTCAGCAGGTGCAGCAGCATCTAAGGAGCGAATGAGATGGGCAAAGTTTCGGGTCGAGACCCTTCTTCAGACTGGTCAGGGATCAGGGAAACAAGAGACTTGCTTCAGTTGTCCAGCAATTATGCTGCGTAATTTGCCTGCAAGGGATAATTTACATTAATTACATTAATAGTTTTTGTGGTGATGTTTTAATGAGGCATTTTAAAATTACAATGTTCTTAATTCCTTTTTTTCAATATTTCAATATTTTTTAATTGTAAGGGATATTCAGAAACATTCTGTGTTCTTGTTACGTTTGACAGGAGCAAGGTCAGCTGTCAACGTTTATTAACCTTTTGTTAGCTATGCAAATAGCACCGTTAAACCCTTGCCATAGTGAATGGCCTTGCTATCTTGAAATTGAATGGCTTTGGAAACCAAACTGACAATCTGAAAAATATAAGCTTTTACTCAATTTAACAGGAGTTTAAGAAGGTGCTCCTTTCTGGTAGCATGTAACAGCCTCATATTGGAACACTTCAGGTCACCAGTCATTTGTATAATTCAAATATTCCCTTTTGTGCACAAAATTTAGTTGCCAAACTGAAGTATGAATTTCCAAAAGGCTTGCAGGATACTGATTGGAAGTTAATAAACTGGACATTTCACCACTGAGATGTAATTTATATGTGCTGCAAAATTGCAAACTACAGCATTGATATAATTTGAGAGAAATAGAAATATTGATGGCAGTAATGTTTCATTGGTTTTATGGTGTTTTGATATAGTAGTCTTTGGTTACACATTCTTTTAATTCCTTGAGCAGTTATAGACAAATTGGTAGCAGCAGATGGTTTTAATCATGCTACTAAAGCATTGCAAATGTGCTTTCTGAAGTAACCTCCAATTTGTTTCTCATTCACTAAATTAGCCTGGGGCACTACCTCTGCCATATGTTCACAATTATACAAGTTTCAGTAGCTGAACTGAAATGGTCTAGATATAAAACGAAGCAATATACATTGTTAATCCGTATTTAATTTTAAGAATTGCTTTTAACATTCAGACCATGTTTTATTAGTTTCAAGTTGGTCATCTTTACTTTCGTTACAGGTAACTAGAGCTTGTGGACATACCGTTAGAAAATCTATGCAGTCTTTAGATTATCAACCAGATCTTTACAACGATAATCATGGGCTGAAAATCATTTGCAAAGAAAATGAGGAACCATTATCCAGCAGGCGGAAGTAAGATTCAGTACTGATATTTGAATTTGGTATTCTTTTATGCAAACTAAAAATTGATATTTTTGAAATCACTGAAATAATATGATCACAATATTTAAGCTCATTTTTTAGTAGGCACAAAATCGAAATTGTTTTCATGGCGAGGCACAAAATTTGACGCAAAGTTCAAATCTCCTGAAGCAATAGAAAATGGCAGGGGAATTAAACAACTGTTTTGTTTCTGTCTATTTGGAGGAGGACACACAAAGCCTGCCAGAAATACCAGCATACCAAGAATGATGAATTGAAGGAAATAAATATTAGAAAATACTAGATAGGTTAGTGAGACCAAAAGTTGATAAACAGGAAGGACATCTCTAATCAACAAACCAGAGTTTAATGAGAGGCAGCTTCAGTAAAAGCTTTGGTTATCATCTTCCACAATTCTAATGATTTTGGAACAGTTCCTATAGATTGGGAGGTGACAAAAATGACTATACTATTTAAGAAGGAAGGGGAAGAGAAAACAAAAATTGTTGACTTGTGGTGGGCAAGTCGTGGGGTCTCTAGTGAAAAACGTAGTAATACCATGAGATCAATAATAGGACTGAGTGAAATCAGGTTGGATTTCTGAAAGGAACTGATCTCGTCTTTTCGATGATCTGTCGACTGGGATAGATATGTGAAAGTTGTGCTGTTTTTGCTCTTTCAGAAGACATTTATTGTTTTGAATTAAGAAGCTTCAATGCAGGAGATTGACCAACAAGGAGCATATATTGCTGAGTGGTATAGACTGGCATGATTGAGAATTGAGTGCAAAATACTGACGTTTCTGTACATATGACAATAAAATACTATGGACTCTCTCTTGACTCTTGACAGGAGGTTGTGAAAAGAAAAGCTGCAATGAGATCTGGGTGGCCTTGTACACCAAGCACTGAAAGCAAATGCACAAGTGCAGCAAGCAATTAGGAAAGCAAATGACATGTTAGCCTTAATTGCAAGGGCATTAAGGAACAAGAAGGTGAAATAACATAGAACAGTACAGCAGAAGAATAGGCAATGCAGCTGACTGTTTCTATGGCGAACATGATACCAAGACCAGCACCTATCTGTCTGCACATACTCCATATACCTACTTTCCCTCCATATCCATATGCCTATCCTAAAGTCTCTTTAATGCCACTAATATACCTGCATCAACCACCACTCCTAGCAGCATGTTCAAGGCACCCATCTCTCTCGCTGTAAAAACAAGAAATGTGCCACACACATCTGCTTTAAACTTTGCCTCTTTCACCTTAAAGTCATGCCCTTTAGTGTTTGGCTTTTCCATCGTGCATAAAAGGTACTGACTGTCTACCCTATCTATGCCCCATAATTTTATATACTTTCAGGTCTCCCTGTAACCTCTGGCATTCCAGAGAAAACAATCCGAGGATAATACCCCCTAATCCAGGCATCATCCTGGTAAACCTCCTCTGCACCCTTACCAAAGCTTATGCAATTATGTACTGGGCTTGTTCTTCATGACTGGAGAGTCCAGAACATGTGGTCACAGCATCAAGATGTGAGTGATCTAGTTTCTTGCCTCTTTCCAGTGATGTGGGTTGGTAGATTAATTGGCTGTTGTAAATTGAATAGTTGAATCTGGGGAGAGTTGATGAGAATGAGAGAGGGAATTAATTGGAATTAGTGAAGGATTAGCGTAAATCGGTGTTTGGTGGTTGTAGTGGACTCTTTGGGCCCTGTTCCATTTTGCATGACCCTATGATTTCACCGAGGGGACCAAATATCATTGAAGATTGAAGATTTAGTATCATTGAAGATACTAAAGATAGTATTGTGAGTAGGGAGGATGATGTAAAAATGCTTCAAGGGGATGCAGTAAAGTGAGTTAATAGATAAACATAGCCATGAGCAAATGGAAGCCAGAGTATTAGTAAGAATGGGTATGGATGCATATGAAAACAAGACTACTCTGAACTCATTTAATATTCCTTTGATGGAGTGGCCAAAAGAAGTTAGATATTTAACTTTGCATCATTTAAAATTTGTCAAAACTATAAATCTGATAGACATAATCAGGTGCCAGGGGAGGCATATAGGTAATAGATAATTGCATTAATTTTGAAATTTATCTTGACTAAATTAGAGCATAGGTTATCTGCTAAGATAAACTCCTCATGACTTCAGATGACACTTTGAAAAGAGGAGTAGGTTTTCCATCGCAATGGAAATGGTAACGAGTCATGTGAAAGAGTTGCAAATGGATCAGGATGATGAGACCAACAAACAATAGCAGCGAATTTGTCTGTTTTTTTCATTAGGAATGGCAGGTTCAGTGGGAAATTAGTGTCCTGTGGCGGGGACTGGCAGGAGTCCAGCAAAAACTTATCGGACACAAGTTGTGTGCTCTAGACGTGTTTATTCTTCTGCATACAGCTCCCTACTCCTCACCTGACACGGGCATTGCCCGACCTTAAATAACAACTCAGTTACTGACCCCGTGACTCATGTCTCCCCGACCAAGATGCCACCCTCTAGAGCCGATGTTTCATCATGACCTTGGGTTGCTATTAGGTGCCGCCATAGTCCACCCATATCTAAAAGTGGGAAACTTGGTGGTCATTTAATTCCAAACGATGGGTGACCAGATATCAATGCCAGGGAAAACAGACAGCCTTATTTTGTCCATTCGGCTATAATATTTTTGCCCTCAGCTATAATTGCAGAGAGGTAGGTCTTTACACAGCTTTTCAAATATAGGCCGAATATAACATATTGGGATTAATTGTCTGTACGTACGGTGGCTTGCAAAAGTATTCATACCCCTTGAGCCTTTCCACATTTTGTCACGTTACAACCACAAACGTAAATGTATTTTATTTGGATTTTATGTGATAGACCAACACAAAGTTGCGCATAATTGTGAAGTGGAAGGAAAATGATACATGGTTTTCAAATCTTTTTACAAATAAAAACTAAAGTGTGGCGAGCAAAAGTATTCAGCCCCCTTTACTGTGATACTCCTAAATAAAATCCAGTGCAACCAATTGCCTTCAGAAGTCACCTAATTAGTAAATAGAGTCCACTTGTGTGTGATCTAATCTCAGTATAAATACAGCTGTTCTGTGAAGCCTCAGAGGTTTGTTGGAGAACATAAGTGAACAAACAGCATCATGACGCCCAAGGAACACACCAGATAGGTCAGGGATATAGTTGTGGAGAAGTTTAAACAGGGTTAGGTTATAAACAAAATATTCCAAGCTTTGAACATCTCACGGAGCATTGTTCAATCCATCATCCGAAAATGGAAGAGTATGGCACAACTGCAAACCTACCAAGACATGGCCGTCCACCTAAACTGACAGGCCGGGCAAGGAGAGCATTGATCAGAGAAGCAGTCAAGAGGCACATGGTAACTCTGGAGGAGCTGCAGAGATCCACAGCTCAGGTGGGAGAATCTGTCCATAGGACAACTATTAGTCATGCACTCCACAAATCGGGCCTTTATGGAAGAGTGGCAAGAAGAAAGCCATTGTTGAAACAAAGTCATAAGAAGTCCCATTTGCAGTTTGCCACAAGCCATGTGGGGGACAAAGCAAATTGTGGAGGAAGGTGCTCTGGTCTGATGAGACTAAAATTGAAGTTTTTGGCCTAAATGCAAAACGCTATGTGTGGTGGAAAACTAACACTACACATCACCCTGAACACACCATCCCCACTGTGTAACATGGTGGTGGCAGCATCATGCTGTGGGGATGCTTTCCTTCAGCAGGGACAGGGAAGCTGGTCAGAATTGATGGGAAGATGGATGGAGCCAAATACAGGGCAATCTTGGAAGAAAACCTGTTAGAGTCTGCAAAAGACTTGAGACTGGGGCGGAGGTTCACCATCCAGCAGGACAACGTCCCTAAACATACAGCCAGAGCTACAATGGAATGGTTAGGTCAAAGCATATTCATGTGTTAGAATGGCCCAGTCAAAGTCCAGACCTAAATCCAATTGAGAATCTCTGGCAAGACTTGAAAATTGCTGTTCACAGATGCTCTCCATCCAATCTGACTGAGCTTGAGCTATTTTGCAAAGAAGAATGGGCAACAATTTCAGTCTCTAGATGTGCAAAGCTGGTAGAGACATACCCCAAAATACGTGCAACTGTAATTGCAGCGAAAGGTGGTTCTACAAAGTATTGACTTGGGGGGGCTGAATACTTTTGCAGCAAAAGGTGGTTCTACGAAGTATTGACTCAGGGGGGCTGAATACTTTTGCATGCCACACTTTTCAGTTTTTTATTTGTAATAAAATTTGGAAACGATGCATCATTTTCCTTCCACATCACAATTATGCACCACTTTGTCTATCACATAAAATCCCAATAAAATGCATTTATGTTTGTGGTTGTAACGTGGCAAAATTTGGAAAAGTTCAACGGATATGAATACTTTTGCAAGCCACTGTATCTCACAGGCAGGGAAGCAAATTTATAGAGCAGCTTCCAGAAGGTCCATTGTTGTCTGCCTGGCAATAGTGTATTAAGTGACTATCCACCATTTTCACCAGCATTAATTTTTCTGCTTAACTTTTTTATTTCCATCTCAGAGGTTTTTCACTGCATGTTTGCTAATTTGTCAAATAAATCACACATATTTTGGATTGCTGTGTATTTTTCTCAATGACTGTACTGTCTGTATGTTCCAGGGAATTTATCAGTAGTCTGCGGTTATATAGGACTTTGTATGGTGGACTGGCTGATCAGCTGTGTGTCAATCATTTAGCAGCTTCTGATGGATTAAAATGTTGGAATGGAGAAGATGTCGTAAAGAGGTGAGTGTTATTCCACACTTAAGATTTTCATCCAGAAGCTATTTGTTCTCAATTTTAATAAATCTGTGCTCTGTTATTTTATTGAGATTATCTGTTCATTTTTATTCTATCCATTTATAATGATGTATTGTCTCTACCATTAACTGTTAAGATGTTTGGATTTTTTCAACAGATTAGAGATTCATGTAAGAATGAAAGGGACAATGAGTCGGATGGTCAATTTTTCTTCTGTGCTGTCGTACAGAGAAAAAAAATTAAAAAGATAAAACTAAAAATGTTATATTTAAATATATAAAGCATCCATAGCAAGAGAGACTACTGAAAGGGACAGCTCCATTCGTCGTCCCAATTTGAATGTTGTCTGCTAATTTCTCACTTCTATGTAATTAAATATTAAATAAAAGAAGGTGTGATTAGAATGGTTTGGTCACTAAAAGAAGCAGATCTTTTAAACTGACTAAATAAAGCAAGAATGATGGTGAAATATTTGCAAGACAATCATCAGTAGTTTAATTTAGGGATGCAAACAGGACCCTCAGCCTACTGAGTCCATCCTGACCCTCGATCAATCGTCCACACTTCTTCTATGTTATCACACTTTCCCATCAACTCCCTATATGCTAAGTGTAATTTACAGAGACCAATTAACCCACAAATCCATATGTCTTTGGGATGTGTAAACTGCACTAAGAGAGCACTCCAGATCAGGAAGGAACCCAGATCCCTGGCACTGTGAGAAAGAAGTTCTACTAGCTGTGCCACTGTTCCTCCCTGGATGGAAACCTTAATGGAAAGGTTTCAGCTGTTGACAACTCAACGGACAACTTTCAAAGGACTTGAAGGGACAGTGCTAGAAAAAGAAAGTGTGAGAAATAATCAGTACATCAGGCAAAATTTTTACAGAAGAAAGCAGTAGACATTTCAGATCGACGATTACCATCAGAACAATAAAGTATTACAGATTTAATGTTCAAAAATGTTTACCTGTAACCTTATCTATTATTTCGATCACCCTACAATAACCTCTACCCTGCTATTTGTTTCCACTGCTCTCTACCTACAATCTCCCCATTCCCTAATCTGGCTTTTACTGATCTTTTTTCCCATTCTGATCTTTTTCCCATCCTGATTTTTCCCTGAATTGTGGTTAGATATCATGGAAGAAAAATGTAACTTGATTTTTGGGCAATTTCTGATAGCACAATATTTCAACATCATGAGCATGAGAATATCTGTCCTTGGGTCTTGAACAAAGAAGACTGTATAATTGAGCACATGGATGAAGAATTTCGAGATCAACTGGTTTAAAACAAGTGCAAACACAAGTATTATCGTGCAGGCTGAATAGAAAGACGAATGTGAGGGAAGTCTTGTGATAAAACGATATAATGGATAGCAGAATGATGACCATAACAACCGTATCTGCAGGAACACTCTCCAGTAGCAGCTTCAAAGGTGGAGCAATGGGTGGAGTTATTATGGTGCATCCATGCTGCTGGAGAATCCTTCGGATAACACATTAGGGAGATGATTGCACTGCACCTTCAGCATAAGCAGACAGAGTGCTTGGTGGACGAGGAGGTGCACGGAAGTAGTGTGGATATCCTCCAACGTTCTCTCACTGAGGGTGATGGCTCCTCAAAAGAATTTGAACCTGATTATGGAGTATGTCATCACTCATACCTCAACTATTCAGGTGGGAAAATAAATGAGAGAACAATTCTGTTGGGGATTCAATAGTTAGAGGCATAGACAGGCAGTTCTGTGGTTGGAAACAGCTCAAGATTTATGTTTCCTCGCTCATGTCCAATTAAGGATATCACTGCAGAACTTCTTAAATTAGGATGAATGGTCAGAAACCATTATCCATATTGGTGCCAGTGTTGTCGGTTTAAAATGGGATGAAGTTATGTCAGAAGTTATGAAAGAGGTAATAAATTAGGACCGCCGAGGTAATCTCCAGGTTACTCCTGGTGCCATTTGTTAAGGAATAAAAAATAGAAAGACAAATCAGATGAAGGGGTGGATGGAGAGGTGGCAGTTTCAGATTCCTGAGGAATTGGGATGCTTTCCATGGGAGTAAAGATCTTTATAAATCAAATTGCTTGCACCTCAACAGAGCAGGAATAATATCCTCACTGGGAATTTTGCCAGTGCTCTTGGGGAGAGTTTCACCTAGTTTGGCTGGAGGTTGGTAACCTGATGTGGAAACAGCGGGATAAAAGTTAAGCTGGAAATAGAAAATGGAGATTCAGTTGAGAGGGGGACAGACATAAATTGTTTTCTCTGGTACACCGGTTGCAGGCAATATAACTACTTAGTAAAGGTGAAGCACGAGTTAATGGGGAAAGCAGAAGCATTAAAAGTTGATAATATGGAGGACTTGCTGGGGATAAATGGGAGGAAAATGCAGGGCACTGATCATAATCTTTCAATGCTCTCTTGGTCCAGGGTGATGCCTCACGACTGAGGAATTGAATATCTATTCCCTTGTTAAAACAACGAGTAACCATGAGTTCAGCAACTACTGGCCTGTTGGATTAACCTGATTAGCCTGATTATCTTGAAAAATAACTGCTAATGATACTTATTTGGAAAATAATTGCGGAGTTCCTTTCGTCAGTGCCATAATAATACCTGTACAACCAATATGTGTTCTGATTTATGCACATCAGAATATATATTTCTGATTTGATGTATGGAATGTCTTTCTTTGAAACATAGAAACATAGAAAAATAGGTGCAGGAGTAGGCTATTCAGACCTTTGAGCCAGCACCTCCATTCAATATGATCATGGCTGATCTTCTAAAATCAGTACCCCGTTCCTGCTTTTCCCCATATCCCTTTATTCCTTTAACCCTCTGAGCTAAATCTAACTCTCTCTTGAAAACAGAGGTACTCAAGACATGATAACACATATAGCATAAAGAATGACAAATCTTTGGTTAGATTCGTTGGGCACATTTCGTGATCTTACGTGAATTCTGGGATGTGAAAAAAAAAAAATAAATAATTCAATTCAATTCAATTCAATTCAATCTTTAATTGTCATTGTGCAGTGTGCAATACAGAGCCAATGAAATGCAGTTGGTATCTCCGAAGGGCGAACTTACGAATAAACAAGTAATACATATACATGTGCAGTGTTATCCGTGCAATTTGCTGGTGATTGGATAGTCCGGGGGTGGAGACAGGCAGTCATTAAGGTGCAGCGTGTGACAGTGTGACAGCCGCAGGGAAGAAGCTGTTCCTGAGCCTGCAGCGGAGGGACCTGTAGCATCTCCCGGATGGGAGGAGGGTAAACAGTGTATGGTTGGGGTGTGAGCTGTCCCTGATGATGCTGTGCGCCCTGCGCAGGCTTTGTTTACTATGGGCACTCAATGGAGGGGAGTGAGGAGCCTGTGATGCGTTGGGCAATCTTCACCACCCTCTGCAGAGCTTTCCGGTTGGCAACAGAGCAGTTACCATACCATACTGTGATGCAGTTGGTAAGGCTGCTCTCGATGGTGCAGCGGTAGAAGTTCACCAGAATCTGGGGAGACAGGTGGACCTTCTTAAGTCTCCTCAGGAAGAAGAGATGCTTATGAGCCTTCTTGATCAACAAGGATGTGTTGTGGGTCCAGGAGAGGTCATCGGAGATGTTGACGCCCAGGAACCTGAAGCTGGAGACACGTTCCACCTCCGTCCCGTTGATATGGATGGGGTTGTGCGTGCAGCCTCTCGATCTCCTGAAGTCCACAATGAGCTCCTTGGTCTTCTTGGAGTTGAGGGCCAGGTTATTGTCGGCACACCATGCTGTTAGAAGCTGAACCTCCTCCCTGTAGGCCGACTCATCGTTGTCGCTGATGAGGCCAATCACCGTCGTGTCATCTGCATACTTGATGATGGTGTTGGTACCATGTACAGGTATGCAGTCATAGGTGAAGAGGGAGTAGAGGAGGGGGCTCAACACGCAGCCCTGGGGTACGCCAGTGTTCAGGGTGAGCGTAGAAGAAGAGTGGTTATCCAACCTAACAGACTCTGGTCTGTTGGTTAGAAAGTCCAGTAACCAATTGCAGAGGGAGGGGTTTATGCCAGGTCATCGAGTTTGGCGATCAATTTCGATGGGATAATGGTGTTGAATGCTGAGCTGTAGTCGATGAACAGCATTCTCACATAAGTGTTTCTGTTGTCGAGGTGGGAGAGGGCGGAGTGGAGTGCCGTTGAGATGGCATCCTCCGAGCGGTATGCAAACTGGTAGGGGTCCAGAGTGGGAGGTAGGCAGCATTTGAGGTGTGCCACGACCAGCCTTTCAAAGCACTTGGCGATGATAGGGGTGAGTGCAACTGGGCGGAGGTTGTTGAGGCTCGCCGCAGTGGAGTGTTTTGGCACTGGCACGATGGAGGTAGTTTTAAGGCATGTGGGGACAACTGCCTGGGCAAGTGACAGGTTGAAGATGTCAGTCCAGACGTCTGTCAGCTGTGCAGCACAGGTCCTGAGGACGCGCCCGGGGATGCCGTCAGGGCCGGCAGCCTTACGTACATTGATCCTACTCAGTGCCTCGTGCACGTCGTAGGGGTTGGTTGTGAGGGGCTGGTGGTCATCGGGGAGCACAGCCTTGATGGCCAACTCTTGGTTGTCCCTTTCAAAGCGGCCATAAAAGTGATTGAGTTCCTCGAGGAAGGATGCGTCGCTGGAAGTGGGGGTGGAGTTGGTGGCTCTGTAGTCAGTGATGGCCTGGATGCCATGTCACATGCGTTGGGGGTCGGAGTTGCTGTCGAAGTGCTCCTCGATCCGCAGCTTGTATATGTGTTTGGTGTTCTTGATGCCCCTCTTTAGATTGGCCCTCGATTAATTTTAGGCACGGGCATCGCCTGACCTGAAAGCCGAGTCCCGTGCTTTCAGCAGTCGCCTGACCTCGCTGTTCATCCATGGCTTCTGATTCGGGTATGTGGTGATTTGTTTGAGAGTGGTGACACTGTTGATGGAGGAATTGATGAAGTCCAGAACAGAGGAAGTATAGGCGTCAATCTCTAATTCCTGTCTTTTGGTAATTAATTTTAAACTGTTTTTGGGCAATCCCATATGATATGTTAAGAGAATACACACGGTTCTGTCAAACATATGTAAAGTTCCTGACTTATTGTACCTTCCAAATGATAGTTCCTAATTGAAGAAGTAATATTAAACATGGACATGTCATGTTGAAATGCATGTCTCGCATGTCATTTCCTGCATTTCTGGTGCAGAGAATCACAGGTACAAAGCATATATATAAAATGTGATTTGGGATTTGTGGGTGACTTCTTCTTTCGTGTGGCGTGCACAGCCTAAAGTTGTAGGACAACTTGTTCTATTTGATCTTTCGTTTGTGCACGTCGATTTGATTGCATTAGTCGAAACAGGGCGGACCACGTGAAGGTTGCAATCTTCCATCCCGTGGATGACAAGTTATGGAAACAATGCTTTAATATGTGATTAAAGTGACTGACTTTAATGTTGCTGATTGAAGTATTTGGTTGTAAAGTTTGCTGCAACAACGGACCCACAGTGCATTTGCTACGTTTTTTGAAAGGTTGAATGTTTTTTCAGAATTACCAATCAGTTTATCTAGCTTGCAATAATGATGCTAATAAGAAAACATAAAAGAATGATCAAGTTGCTTCTCACAGCTATTGTAGGGTCTGGGTTTACGCCACTTATGTGGAAATCTGCATTTCTTCAGGGGTGCATGGCAGTGTGTGCTGCCATCTACTGCAAGAATCTAGATCGAGCATGTAATTTGATGCCTGGTCACCTCATTAAGAGTGCCTTTCAAAATTTCCAAAGGCATTCAAATCTGCTGACAGAGTTCCGTCTTCACTCAATGCAACCGTTGGTCAATTTGATGCAAATCAGAAAGAACAGAAACAGGATCAAGCCTGTGTCTCTGCACTGTGGAACTAAACATTTACGTTAATATTCAGGGACATATCTCACTCATTTGATGTATGCCAATATATTGAAGAAATCATTTAAATCATTTAAATATTAAAATAATTTACATATTAAAAATCAAAGAAAATAAAATGCAGAAGTAAAATTCCATTATTTAAAGAGGAATACATATTTTAATATGAACTGCTGGCCTTGGTGCTAGCACAACTGCTTTGTGTTTTGTTCCTGGTTACTGCATTAACTTATTTACTGGGAGGTTATTTTAATTACAAGTGAAAGCTGTTAGACATTATGAAACACCTTGCAGTATATTTTAATACAATCAAAGAAAACAAAATTAAGAAATTATTGAACCATGTTCATTTAAAATAAGACTCCATTACATCAAACATAGCCTTAAATAAATAAAGCTCCATAATTTCAGTTGACTTGTTTGCATTTAATACAATGTGAATTGAACAAAATGTTTCTGTGCATAAGGCATGATTACACATAAAGCATAGATATTATACATAGATTACATTAGTCTATTTGCAACATCCATTGATGATCATCTCTGAAATTGATTCTTTAATGGCAATTAACCTCCTGGCTGAAAAACTCAAAGGGCAGTGGGTGTGAAAAGCAGGGACAAGTCCCTGCAGCTATGCTAATTAAATACACCATTAAAACATGTTTGCTGGGGGTTCAGTTGAAGCAGAGCTCATTGCATTTATAGAACTGAAAACTATGGATGGAAGTC
This sequence comes from Okamejei kenojei, assembly GCA_035221665.1. Classification (NCBI taxonomy): domain Eukaryota; kingdom Metazoa; phylum Chordata; class Chondrichthyes; order Rajiformes; family Rajidae; genus Okamejei; species Okamejei kenojei. Next base: position 78,678,718 of record CM069136.1, on the reverse strand, counting down.
TTGGGCCAGGGTTAGCTGGGTACTTAAAGCCAAGGATTCCATTTTATTGCTCCAAAAGTGAGAGACTTAGTAGGGATCCTCTGGGCCCCCAGTTCAGATAGGAACAGAAGTGCCCTGAAGTGATCATAAGCTCATAATCAGTGAAAGTGTTATCAGTGATCATGGATTTTAGACAACAACAACAAATTGGGTATAATCATTTGATTTCAGACTCCATTATAATCCTGGCCCAAAGGGCTTAATTCCATAGGTAAGGTGAGAGTGACAACCTTGACATTAAGGCAGCACTTGATTGGAGGTAAATCAGTGGAGTTCTTTGCCACAGAAGGCTGTGGAGGCAAAGTTAGTGGATATATTCAAGGCAGAGATTGATAGATTGTTGAAACAATGCCATAAAAAGTCCCGTTTGCAGTTTACCACAAGCCATGTGGGGGACACAGCAAACATGTGGAGGAAGGTGCTCTGGTCTGATGAGACCAAAATTGAAGTTTTTGGCCTAAATGCAAAACGCTATGTGTGGCAGAAAACTAACACTACACATCACCCTGAACACACCATCCCCACTGTGAAACATGGTGGTGGCAGCATCATGCTGTGGGGATGCTTTTCTTCAGCAGGGACATGGAAGCTGGTCAGAGTTGATGGGAAGATGGATGGAGCCAAATACAGGGCAATCTTGGAAGAAAACCTGTTAGAGCCTGCAAAAGACTTGAGACTGGGGCGGAGGTTCACCTTCCAGCAAGACAATGACCCTAAACATACAGCCAGAGCTACAATGGAATGGTTTAGATCAAAGCATATTCATGTGTTAGAATGGCCCAGTCAAAGTCCAGACCTAAATCCAATTGAGAATCTCTGGCAAGACTTGAAAATTGCTGTTCACAGAAGCTCTCCATCCACTCTGACTGAGCTTGAGCTATTTTGCAAAGAATAAGGGGCAAAAATTTCAGACTCTAGATGTGCAAAGCTGGCAGAGACATACCCCAAAAGCCTTGCAGCTGTAATTGCAGCGAAAGGTGGTTCTACAAAGTATTGACTCAGGGGGGCAGAATACTTTTGTAATAAAATTTGGAAACCATGTATCATTTTCCTTCCACTTAACAATTATGCACCACTTTGTGTTGGTCTATCACATAAAATCCCAATAAAATAAATTTACGTTTGTGGTTGTAACATGACAAAATGTGGAAAGGTTCAAGGGGTATGAAAACTTTTGCAAGCCACTGTACTAATCAATTTTATTCACAACTCCTCAAAATGTGAAGCAACCCTAATCTATGTGTTACATGATCTAGGCAATCTCTAGGCTTTGGTTGACAAATGGCAAGTCGTATTTACCACATACATGGCAAGTAATGACAAGGTTTTTGAATCATTCCACTTTTCAGCTCTTATTCTGGAGTTTTATGTTGTGGCATATCCAGTACTCATCCTGATACTTTTTAAGCTGTCATTTTGCCTTCACCATCCTATCTCCAATGAATTTCCATCCACTTGCCATTCCACGAAAAAAAAATCCCTTCTCTGCTCTGCAATCCTTCTATCCTGTAGTTATTAATTTATTTCAAAGAGAAGCCAATCCTTCCCATTAACATTATTTTACCCCCTTGATTGCATCCCTCTGTTCTCAGGAAAACAGCATTAGCCAAACCAATGATTACTAAAATTCTTCCCTGGCAACTCTGTTCTAGACACTTTCTAGCATTATCCTATTTTTCCAGCAATGTGGTGTCCAGATCTGAATAATATTTGACTTGTTGTTCAACTAGTATCTCGCACAGTTCCAACATGACCCCCCTGCTCTTGTATTCTAAGCCTCGGGCAATAAATGAAAATATCCTGAATGCAGCTTAAGCACCTTTGCCATCCTCTGGGATTCGGTACATTCATGGCAAGATCTATTTGTTCCCTACACTTATCATATTGCATTGTTTATTGTACTTTGATTTGATGGCCTCCCTAAATCTATTACTTCAAATTTCACCAGATTGAAATCCTTTTGTGGATTTTCTGCCAACTTGATCGCTCATCTGATTATCTTCTTGATGCCGAGAGCCACATTTTCTATTATAACTTGCATGACCTCTATTTATGAATCAAAGATTGAATTGTATTGAATATTGATTTACTGCATTATTTATTCCATAAATTAAGTATGATGGCATACTTCTTGCAAGGTACTCTGTTTAACATGTTTAGTTTGGTCTCGTCTTACTGCAGCTCCCTCTATAATTAAACAATAACTATACAACAGTGAGAGAACATTCATAGTGAAATACTAGAATATAAAATATATACCACATAGATTTCTTACTCGGGAAGAGTATCTTACTGATAAGTTCATCTAGCTTTCAAAAATGGATTAGTATATAATTACCAATGAAACTGAACGAGAAGGACTTGTGGTTTTCCTTGTTGTAGTTTATTCTGCAATAATTGAACTTCATGACCTTCGTGACTTGATAATCACCATTTCTGGTTTTGGAGACAAGACATTGCAGATGTTAGAATATGGGATGTAAAACAAACTGCTGGAGGAACTCAACAGCTCCTGTGGAGGGCAAAGTAATAGTCAAAATATGTGGTTGTAACCTTGCATCAGGACATAGTATAGAGGGATGATAGCCAGTATAAATACATATGAGAAAGGGTTGAGACAGGATTTGGTAGGTGATAAGTAATGGGTGACATGAGGAATGATTAGCAGGAGTAGTGAGGAGGGGAAGTTAAGATAAAGGGTAGTGGGTGATAGTGCAAATGGAGACGGTAAAACACAAATATTGAGTCAGAAGAGGGGAGGGGGAACAGGGAGACAGAGGCTAGAAGGTCATAAGTGGACCCAGATTGGGTGGGATGATGGACAGATGGGAGAGGGAAAGGGAGAGGGATGGTAGTTCATGGGTGAAGAAACCCGGATGGTTAGGTGTGTGCCTGTGATTGACAGATGCGAATGAGGAAAAATATACAAAGGAAGACAGAGCATAGATGGACTAATAGGAGTAGGAAAATAACACTGGTGGGAGTTAACTAAAGTTGGAAATGTCCATGTTCATACCATTTGTGTCGTAGGCTACAGAACATGATATTGTTCTTCTAGTTTGCGTTTGGCCTCACAGTGGGAATGGAATAAACCAAAGATAGACAATTGTGTTAATGGGAAGGCAAGTAGAAGTGGCATGCCATTTGAAGCTTACGATGGTCTTTGCCAGTCCTCCACAAAATAGTTGCCTAAAAGGAACCTCACCTTGTGGCTGATGTCACTCATCAGTCTCTTTTGTCTCTTTATACTGAATATTTGTTTTTCGTCTGTGTTCTCAGTCCAGATGCAGGATGATGGCTCAAAATTTGGACTACATCTTTGTTCTACAATGCTGCTTCATTTACTGAGTTCCACCAGAAGTCTGATTTTGCTTCTTTTAGTGATTCTATTCTTCATTGTTATTTACCACTTCTGTATTTGCAGATACAATAGCACAGTTACTGTTCATTCTCAGTGCGTCACATAAATGAACATGGTTCCTATTTCGGTCCTATTAGAAAGTATTAGGCTATTTGCATTTTGGTTTGGAAGTGGGAGCGGGAGCATATAGTGAGGAAAACTGGAACCAACTTCTCTTCTGCCTTTAACATCATATAGCCACATGAATGTGTGTTTATGCTTGTGATTGCTAACCTGTTTTGGTTCATGGTTTATGTCACATTTTACACTTTTTTTTGAATATATATTTTTATTAGAGTATTTAGACAGTGATTTAGCAAACATATGTTATGATAGCAATATTTCATGTTCAGCGAGCATACATTATTAATATTATTAAGTGTATCATTTTGACTCTTAGTTTTTTTTCATATAAAGAGAGGAGAACAGTAAGAAAAATAAAATAAAAATCAATATCGAAAAAGAAAATCATAAAGAAAGGAATAATTTACTATTAATACATCGTAGGAGATAAGATCAAGGAATATAAAATATAACTTTTCATCTATTCCTAAATCCAAGTTTCAGTTAAGGTTCCCTGCCGAACCATTCTACCCTTTTAAGTAATCAATGAAAGACCATATTCTAACGAAAACTTCTTGTTTGTCCATTAAGGCAAATCTGATTCTTTCCAGATGTAGGGTCTCCGACATTTCCGTAATCCACATATTAGTTGTGGGGGATATAGGGCCCTTCCAAAATTTTAATATTAGTTTCTTCCCAATTATTATACTGTAATCTAGGAACTTTTTTTGACTTGTTGTAAGAGTTAAAGTTTGTTCTGATGTTCCAAGTATTATTAATTTTGGATCCGGATCCAGTTTAGTATTAATAACGTCAGAAGTTATTCTAAAAACCTCAGTCCAGTAATTCTTAATTTTTATACAATTTGCAAAGGTATGTGTTGTTAGCCTCCGGATGTTGACATTTATCGCAGGTAGACGATATTTGTGGAAACATTTTATTTAATTTAACTTTGGAATAATGTAATCTATGTAAAACTTTAAATTGTATTAGAGCATGTCTGGAGTTTAGCGAGCATTGGTGTATGTATCGTAAACTTTTGTCCCATATATCTTTCGTTATGGATTGATTTATTTCATTTTCCCATGTGTGTCTATATGATTCCGTCGATGGTATCTCGCTATCTAAAAGGGTTTTGTAAATATAAGTTGTTAATTTTTCTGTGTTAGGATGCTTATTCAGACATTCATCTAGGATTTATGGTTCCCTATTCCTATAATCTTGCGAGTTTGACCTAACATAATCTCTGAGTTGTAGGTATCGAAAAAAAATATTTGAGTGTAATCCATAAATCTGTTGCAGTTCCTGAAATGAGAGATAAGTGCCTTTCTTATAAAGGTGTTCCACCCTTTTGATTCCATTGTATAAAGCCTTTATCTAGCATGGAAGGTTTGAATAAGGTATTGTTTACAATAGGGAGATAGTGGTATATTATCCAGTTTTAGAGCCTTTTTAAGTTGTTTCCAGATTCGTGTACCACTATATATTATTGGGTTTTCCCCATAAGTTTTTTTGTGCAATTTTGTCGGTGCAAATATAATCGAACCAATTTCAAAGGGTAGACAATCCTCCTTTTCCATCCTTAACCATTCTGGTTGTTGATCCATTTCTTCCAGCCAAAAATTCATGTTTTTAATATAAACTGCCCAGAAATAAAACAAAAAGTTTGGTAGAGCTAAACCTCCATTAATCTTTGATTTACATAAATGTTTTTTATTTATTCTATGATTCTTGTAGTCCCAGATGAAACTTGTAACAGTAGAGCCTACTTTAAAAAAAAAAGATTTTGTAATATATATCGGGATTGATTGAAATAGGTACAATAATTGCGGTAGAAAAATCATTTTTATAGCATTAATTCTACCGAACATTGAAATAGGAAGTGTTTTCCAGTATTGAATATTCTTATTTAGTTTATTCATTAAAGGTAGAAAATTTGATTTATATAAAGAACTATACCCCTTAGTTACATAAATACCTAGATATTTAAATTTTTCGTCAACTATTTTAAAAGGTGATTGTTGTAGTATATGTAAATTATGATCAGTTATTGACATGATTTCGCTTTTATTCCAATTAATTCTATATCCTGAGAAATGACCGAATTGAGTTATTAGATTTAATAAATTTGGAATACTAATTTCCGGCTTTGTAATATATATTAGTACATCATCTGCATATAGAGACATTTTATTCATTGTATCTTTAGTATTGTACCCATGTATTTCTGGATTAGATCTGACATTTTCTGCAAGTGTTCAATTGCTAAAGCGAATATTAATGGAGATAACGAACATCCTTATCTAGAACCTCTGGAAAGATTAAATTTAGTTGATAACATTTGATTTGTTAGTATACTAGCTGTTGGGTTAGAATATAACAATTTAACCCATGCAGAGTACTTCTCTCCCAATTGAAATTTTTCCATCACTGAAAATAAATATGGCCATACTACTTGATCGAAGGCTTTTTCAGCATCTAGCGATATAATTGCTAGGTCTGCATTAGCAATTCTGTTTGAATATATAATATTAAACAATCGTCTAAGATTTTAAAATGAATGACGTTTTGGGATAAAACCTGTTTGATCAGGGTGTATTAATTTGTTAATTACTAAGCTCAATCTATTAGAAAGGATTTTAGTTAATATTTTCTGATCAGTATTTAATAGAGCTATTGCTAGATAGGGTCTTCTAGATCCTTATCAATTTTAGGTATAAGTATTATTGTAGATTCATTTAAAGTTTCCGGGAGTTGCTGTTGAGTATAAACATGTTTATACAGTGTTTGTAACTGTGGAGAAATCAGATCATAATTTTTTTTATAGAATTCAGAACTTAGGCCATCAGGGCCGGCGGCCTTTCCATTTTTTAAAGATCTGATTGACTCTTCAATATCTTTGGTTGTTATTTCAGCTCCTAATAATTCTTGTTCTTGCAGATCTAAGCCTTTAAGGTTGCATTTCTGTAAAAATGCTTCCATTCCTATTAATCTCTTTGGGGAGTGTTAGTATTTTTCCCTTTTCTGATCTAATCTTATGAATCATTTTTTCTCCATCCAGTTTTCGAAGCTGGCGTGCCAATAATTTATGTGGTTTATCACCAAATTCAAAACGTAATTGTTTTGTATGTTGATAAAGTTTTATTATTTGGACAGAGTATATTTTATTTAACTTATATTTCAGTGCAGCTATTTTATTATGTTTTACCAATGAAGGTGCTCTTGCATTTTCTATGTCTAATTGTCTTATTTCCAATTCCAATGTCTGTTGTTTAGCTCTATTCTCTTTGTTAAGAAATGCCTGAAAGGAGATTAATACCCCTTGTGTAAATGCTTTGAATGTTTCCCAGAGAAGGGAAGCAGAGATTTCGGGTGTGTCGTTGACCTCGAAGAACATATTAATCTGTTTTACAAGATATTCACAACATACCTGTTCTTTTAAAATTTGAGGATTATGTCTCCATTGTGTCTGTTTCTTGTCCATTCCATTTCGTTTAATCATAAACGTTAATGGGGCATGATCCGAAATTATAATATTATGATATTGTGATTTATAAGTAAATAGAATTAGTTTAGAGTCTACTAAGAAATAATCTATCCTTGAATATGTTTTATGCATAGATGAGTAAAATAGTATTCTCTTCCGGATGGGTTTTCAATTCTCCAGATATCCGTAATATTGGTATTATTTATATGAGTTTAAAAATTCGCTTGACAGATTTTGACTTTCTCCGAGTTGATGATCTAAATATGGATCCAGTGTACAATTTAAATCTCCACCAATTATTAAATTATTTTGTGTGCATTCCGGAATAATATTCAGTATTCCCTTGAAAAACCGCGGACTATCAAAATTGGGTCCATATACACTTTACATTGATATTTATAAATCCCTGCAAAATTCTGATCCACTCTGTAAACGTCTCTACACCACTCTGAAATATTTTGACTTTTCTAATTCCAGCGTTCTATGCAAGCTCAATTTTTATTGACCTTACAAAGGTCAAGCTTCAGATTAGTAAGCTCTGTCTATCTCCTCTGCAGCTGATATTCCTTAGAACTTCCTTACTGAGTTATTCTCACATTTTCTTATGTTCCTGACATGATGCAGCAACATATATTTTTGCAAACAATCATATAAAGTGTCTTGGGATATTTTATGTTTTTCATGCTGCAATATTAATTAATGCTGTTTGTTATTATACACTGCAATTTAACAATCAAGAAGAAAGTAAAAGGAAGGGAAAGGAAAGTGTGTGTTTAATTTAATCCAATTAAAAAAATATATTTTAGCTTGTACAAGTATTGTAGCACTTTTGTAACCAGAATGTATGTTTGGGCCACATTAGTCCCAAACGGACCTCTCCAAGGAAATGTACATCTAGTAGTTAAGCCTCTCTGGGAATTCCAACAACAGTTCAAGAATTTGCAGACTTGGCTGCCACAGTTACACTGTCTGAGTAAACAAAATGACACTAGTCTTCACTTTTATAGTGCTGCTTCCTTCCCAGCTCCCATGGGGCTTGTGTCAAGATTAATTTGCTCTGTATCATCCAGGTGATGGACTTTTTAGAAAATAAATTAGCTGAATTCCATGGGCTTCACAACAATGGTGCAAACATTTACAAAGTAGTTGGATTCCCCAGAGAGCAGTGAAGATGAAATGAGCAGCCGCTGATGGATTAATATGAAGGGGTTCCATTCCCAGGACCTTTAGCTTGTGTATGATGCAAACCAGACCATGTGCTCACATGCCATTGCAAGGGGTACCAGGATACTTTCATTGATTGATTGAGTGCAGCTACATCTCACCCATACAACCTCCTACCCACAGCAGATGCAATGCATTCTACACGTAGTACACGTAGTGCTCCCTTTCTTGACCTGAGTTTACAAAGCACAGGGTAATTGTGGAGCTTATTCCAAACAAAACATTTACGGACAAAACAATAGCAAACTCTTGAATGCATTACTCTTTCTAAGGACTCTGCTTCTCTTGTGTTTGTAGCTGTACTTTCCTATCACATATTCAGTTTATCCATTTACTACATTTAGTAGTATCATTGATGCTTAATTTAGGAATGCCAATGTAATAAGGAACGTAGTTTGTGGTTGTTGCTGCTCTGTAATATCAAAGGTGACAGGATAAATATGATTACTATGTTACCCAGGTCGAAATTCCAATAGAAACCAGTAGAGCTAAAACCAGTAGAGTCTTACTGGTTTCTACTGGTCCAATTCTCTACTGGTTTTAATATGGAAAGTGAAATAATACCAATAGAAACCAATAGGGATTTCCTACTGGAGCCATGTAGCAGACCAGTACAAATTCTTCTTGGAACCAGTAGAAACCAGTACAAATCTTCATGGAACCAGTAGAAACCTGTACAAATTATTCATGGAACCAGTAGAAACCAGATGGAATTCCTACTGGAACCAGTAGAAACCAGTACAAATCTTCATGGAACCAGTAGAAATCAGTACAAATTATTCATGGAACCAGTAGAAACCAGATGGAATTCCTACTGGAACTAGTAGAAACCAGTACAAATCTTCATAGAACCAGTAGAAACCAGTACAAATTATTCATGGAACCAGTAGAAACCAGATGGAATTCCTACTGGAACCAGTAGAAACCAGTTGGATTTCCTACTGGAACCAGTAAAGTCTAATTCAAACTGCCATTGAAACGTTGGATTTCCTACTGGAACCAGTAAAGACCAATTAAAATTCCCATTGGAACCAGTAGAAACCAGTTGGAATTCCTACTGGAACCAGTAAAGACCAATTAAAATTCCCATAGGAACCAGTAGAAACCAGTTGGAATTCCTACTGAAACCAGTAAAGACCAATTTAAGTTCCCATATGAACCAGTAGAAACCAGTAGGAATTTTTACAACAACCAGTAGAAGACCAGTGTAGCTAATCACACTGGAACCAGTACAAACCAGTAGAAACCAGGAGGAATCCCTACTGGATCCAGTAGAAGAGTTCCAGTAAAGAGCAGTTTCAGAGTATTTGGATGCTTCACTGGACTGTTAGAATGCACATCGGCAGGACATTGGTAGGAAAAGTAGATTTGGAATGATGCCACCAGAGGTCCAGCAGGTCGAATGAGACATAAACATATCTGAATGCTAAAAACCAATGGAGGCTTACGTACAACAACACATTCCACAAACAATCACACAAACTCATGCTATATAAATTGCATACACACAAAAAGTTTTTTTTTTTTGCATGTTCAATATCTGTGACTTCAGATGATGAACTTTTAATACAGATACAGTAGGTGGATCATAAATCAACTCCGTTGCTTGGCACCACGAAGAATATTACTTTAGTGAGCACACCAATATGTATGCACTTTTAACGGGGTGCATCTTTGCCAGTTCAAAATTCTTACTTTACATCCATAGCAAATAATTTTTCTACGTTCTATGACATAGTAAATACCTGTAGCGAACACATGCATTTATAGTACTACAATGGATTCTCATTCTCACTTGCTCTTTAGTTACTTGACATTTTAGGTGATTGCTCTTGTAAGACACTCAATGATATTTCAGTGACTTCAAATGAAAGGAAAACAGGAATTTCATGACATAACAATATGATATTGACTTATGACAGCAATAGAAAGAGTTGTTCAAAAAATATACACTCTTTGTGTTGTTTGGCAAGTGATAATCTGTGAGGTATCATTGAAACAATCAAATAATTCTTTGGTTTACAATGAGAGAGATCACATGGCAAGAAATATACATGTATAATACAGTGTACATAGAAAGACATAAGAAAAAGCTACTGGTAACAGTAAAAACAAAGAACACCATGATGCCACAGTCCACATTTGAATTATCAAATGGTCATGAATACTCTATCTACATTTTAGGTGACTGGTTTTTATAGCGCACTCAACTACTTTCCCTATCGACAACATACCAAGTAAACAGCTTTTTCTCGACATCATGGGGAAATAAATTGAATTCTATGAGGTAGTGTTAAAACAATTGCCATTATTTGGTTTAGAATGAGAAGGATCATGTGGCAAGAAACATGTATAATACTCTGAAAGACATGAAAAAGAAGATACTGGTAACATTAAAAACAAAGAACATCATGACGCCATGAATACAGTAGACATTTGAATTATCAAATGCTCATGCATACACTCTATTTACATTTTAGGTGACTGCTTTTGGTGCTTAGTGCACTCAACTACTTTCCCTGACTATTGACAACATCCCCTGTTTGACATAGTGGGAAAATAAGTTTGAATTTCCAAACAATTTCCATGTCTCATTTCTTTGTGCTACAGATTACATGATTGTTCTACTCGTATACATTATATAAACGTTCATCAAAATGGAGGCAGCTGCTGTAATCATCGATGAAGAGTAATAACAGAAATTGAAGGGGCATACAGGTCTAGATCTCTATACGTAAGTTAGTCTAGAAGAATCGAAATATTTTAAAACAGTACATATTATCGTGACAGAAAAAGCTGCATACAAGGTGCTACATAAGCACTTGCCTGATTGCTCAGGGTAAGTGAAAATCAAAGTCAGGCAAGTGTTTTGGAACAATGACTAAAAAATGTCTGCCCGATTCGGGCGAGCAAAAAGTTTTGAAGCCACCTTTTTTTTCACATTTTTATGATGAGAGTATGCATGAAATATTACACATTTCCTCAGTGTCTCACAATCAATGTTACATTGTAGCTAACATTTCTAATTTCTAATACATTTCTAATACCATTTAGATTGTAGTATTAGTACGAGAAGTAGACCAACAAAACTGCCATTTCCCGCCATTTTTTATTCTCGGTCTGCTCCCTCTGAGACTGAAGTCTATTGCCTAGTATATATTTTGCCCCAGTTGTAGAATGGATCTTCGAATGTTATAAATAAATGCAGAGATGCCAACCCTAAATTTAGTTCACAGTAACATTCAACCCATTTGTCCGTAACAAATGGGGGTAAATGCATTTCTCTCAGTAACATACTACTCACTTGGGGTTGTTGCCGGCGGCTATGCGCCTGCGCACTGGTGCAGATCAGCGGGCTGCCGGCGGGCGGGTGTGGCACATGCGCACTTGGCAAGGTTGCCGGCGGGTCTGCGCCTGCGCACTGGGTGGGGGTGGGGGGGAGGCCCGGTGATGGGGCTGCCGCGAGCGGCCGGCTGGCGGCAAGAAACGTCGCCGTGTCGCTGATCGCGCGGGCCGGCGCCGCCCGGGCTCTGGGCCGGGCGTGGCTGCGAACTGCCGGGCTGGCAAACCGGGGGCACATGGCGCCGGCGTTCACCACGGGAGGAACACCGGCGCGGCGGTGTTCCGTAACAACATGTTTGGCTGCCGGAACACCGTAATACGGTTATTTCGCCGGGACACTTGGCACCTCTGTAAATGACTTGACAACAATGAAGTTTCTAGTTCCATTAGTATAAACAGTTTTCCGCGGCTATAATGGTTATTAAACCATCAAAAACTACTGAGTCAAGCACTTGTGCAACAAATCTTTATTTTGACAAAACACAATTACAGTTCCCACTACGGTACCTAACCACCGCAGGTTCGACCTCGTATCTGCCTGCTCAAGCCCTCCTGGCCTTGCTCAAACAGAAACACTCCAGAAGGTCACGCAGTCCTAAGTGCTCTCCCAGAAGATCGACATCGGACCTCGTGGGAGCGGACTATTATAGGTCCCCGAACCTCGAGGGGCCGAACCACATGGGGGGTGGTCGCTTTACAATCCAATTGCAGATATCAATTAATCCCGTACATGACAGACATTTCCCTAATCCAATCATACAGTGGCTAATGCATTGTATTCAAACAGTGTTTCTCAAAGAAAACGAACATCGCAACATGTGCCCTGATATGCAAGAAAACCAGACAAGGCTCAATACTTAATCCAATCAACATCCAGCAAAGTAAAGTTTTGCAACATTATTTACAACGTGTATATCTGGTTTGCATTCATCCAATCCATTCTATGCATTTTGCACATAATTGTCATTCCTGCAGATGTTCAATTTTTTTCCAGCAGCTCTGAACTAGGCTCTAGACAAACTGGCACCATTCTGCAGCTTGTCCCATTTCCACAGAAGGCACTTTTAAATTGAACAAATGGTCTAGCAGCCCAGAAGCCTTTACTCAATTTTAGGGTCCTGGCCCCTCCAATTTGGCCAGGATTAACATTCCGATATACAATGAAAATACTTATTTGCATGCTATCTGGTCAAATCATATAATGCATGAGTACAATCGAGCAGTATATAAGTATGACAGGTAGTGCAAGAAGAAAAATACCAGAGTGCAGAATGTAGTATTGGCAGTAGCATCAGAGTGGGTAGACCAGGACAAATTGATTGTGATATTTATGCCTAGGAAGTTGACGCACTCAACTTCAGCACCATTGATGTTGACTCAAGCGTATACCCCACCTCGTTTCCTTTGGTCTGAATTATGGTCCCGACATGAAACATCACCTATCCATCTTCTTCAGCGATGCTGCCTGACCTGAGTTACTCCTGCACTCTGTGTGGTTTTTTTCAATAACTTTGTCTTGCTGACATTGAGGGAGAGGTTTGTTGGCTTGACACCATGTTACTCTCTATCTTCATGTACTCCATCTCATCATTGTTTGAGATCTGGCCCGCTACGGTGGTGTCATCTGCAAACTTGTAGATGAAGTTATAGCAGAAGATAGAGACACAAGAAACTGCAAACCTTCAGCCATACAACCATAAGTCATAATAGTTCTACAGACCACTGCTGGTTTCTATTACTATTTTCTACATCAACAAATACAATCAATCATTCAGACATTAAAATCCACATGTTTGCTTTGATAGTACACAATACCCACTGGCTTCAACGAACTTCACAATATCACTGGTTCGAACAATGGCTTAATGGACATTGTCGTCTCTGAAACGCATGTAAGCGTATGAGAATTTTGGCTGTGCCATTGCTCGAAGTTGCGACATGAACATCAACTGGTAGTGATGGCTTGAATAATGATGCTGACACATCGAGAGACGCGTGGACGATACTTATAATAACGTTATGGGCTATTACATAAAGAATGAAAGTAAACGCTAGCTAGACTATTGTGTAGAAATATGCGGAGCTCATCGATTTTAACACTCAACGGTACAGGATAATTCAGAAATATCGTTGTGTTCGTTCCCCACGGTTTGCACGTACGTACGCTGGCCGGATGTATGTGTCACGTCGCACGCCACGCACGCATGTCGTATACCTTGAAAATCAAATTGACCCGCGCTCTTTGTTGTCTCGCTTGAACTCAAGGGCCGAATTGTATGACGTAGTATTGCAACCAATTGCCGTAACTCCGTGGTTTGTTATAATATTGATGCATCGAAAAAAATTAAGATTTCTTAAAATCATGTAATAATTTTTTCAAGTGTGTTTATATTTTTGTTGTTTGAATTGCATATTTAATGTTGTACTGCATTATTTACAATCTCTTTGAAGCAGTAGACTCTACTGGATTCTACTGGTTTGACTTCATATTTTTTCCACCCTATAAATCTCTTATACCAGTAGACTTCTGGTTTCTAATGGTCTCTGCTGTTTTTGACATGGCGTTTTCCACCCAATTCAAACCAGTAGACTCTAATTGCTTCTAGTGGTTTCTACTGGTCTGACTTCATGTTTTTTCCAATCTCTTTGAACCAGTAGACTCTACTGGACTCTACTGGTTTGACTTAACATTATTGCCACCCTACTCTTAAACCAGTAGACTCTACTGGTTTATATTGGTCTCAAGTGGTTTGACTTGTTATTTTTACATGCAAAATTGTAGTGGTCTTCACTGGTTTTTCTACTGGTTTAACTTCGTATGTAACACACCATTTCAAACCAGTAGACTCTACAGGTTTCTACTGTTTTCTACAGGTTTGACTCCCTACTTGAAACCATGACACTGTACTGGTTTCTAATGGTTTCTACTGGTTTGACTTTGGAATTTTATACCCCTCTTAAAACCAATAGAATCTACTCGTTTCTATTGGCTTATTCTGGTCTTCGTTCCAGTTGGATCTACTGGTTTCTAATGGAATCATATATTGAACCACTGGAAATTCCCATAGAAACCACTAGGATCCTGAAACCAGTATAAACCAGTAGAAGGTCTCTACTGGTTTCTACTGGTTTCTATGGGAATTTCGACCTGGGTATCACCTCAAAGTCAAAGTCAAAAGAGTTTATTGTCATGTGTCCCTGACAGGACAATGAAATTCTTTCTTTGCATAGCACAACATAACATAGTAGGCATTGACTACAATTATATACGTAAATACACACATGACTGAATAAATTGATAAAGTGCAAATAACAGATGGAGGGTATTAATGTTCAGAGTTTTGTTCGAGCCAGGTTTAATAGCCTGATGGCTGTGGGGAAGTAGCTGTTCCTGAACCGGGTCATTGCAGTCCTCAGGCTCCTGTACCTTCTACCCGAAGGTAGCAGGGAGATGAGTGTGTGGCCAGGGTGGTGTGGGTCCTTGATGATGCTGCCAGCCTTTTTGCGGCAGCGACTGTGATAGATCCCCTCGATGGAAGGAAGGTCAGAGCCAATGATGGACTGGGCAGTGTTTACTACTTTTTGTAGTCTTTTCCTCTCCAGGGCGCTCAAGTTGCCGAACCAAGCCACGATGCAACCAGTCAGCAAGCTCTCTACTGTGCATCTGTAGATGTTAGAGAGAGTCCTCCTTGACAGACCGACTCTCCGTAATCTTCTCAGGAAGTAGAGGCGCTGATGAGCTTTCTTAATAATTGCATCTGTGTTCTCGGACCAGGAAAGATCTTCACGGATGTGCATGCCCAGGAATTTGAAGCTCTTGACCCTTTCAACCATCGACCCGTTGATATAAACAGGACTGTTGGTCCCCATCCTACTCCTTCCAAAGTCCACAATCAGTTCCTTGGTTTTGCTGGTGTTGAGGACCAGGTTATTGTGCTGGCACCATATGGACAGTCGCTCGATCTCTCTACTATACTCTGACTCATCCCCATCAGCGGCACGTCCCACAACAGTGGTGTCATCAGCGAACTTGATGATGGAGTTCGCACTATGACCGGCTACGCAGTCATGAGTATAGAGTGAGTACAGTAGGGGGCTGAGCATGCAGCCTTGAGATGCTCCCGTGCTGATTGTTATCGAGTCTGACACATTTCCACCAATACGAACAGACTGTGGGCTGTGAATGAGGAAGTCGAGGATTCAATTGCAGAGGGATGCGCAGAGACCCAGTTCTGCGAGTTTGTTAACCAGCTTGGAGGGGATGATTGTGTTAAATGCCGAGCTGCCCAGATGAATAACAGCCTGACATATGAGTTTTTGTTGTCCAAGTGGTCCAGAGCAGTGGTGGGCGATCGAGATCGCATCCACCATTGATCTGTTGTGGCGGTAAGCAAACTGCAGTGGGTCCAGGTTTTTGTCGAGGTATGTGTTGATTTTCGCCATGATCAACCTCTCGAAGCACTTCCTCACCACAGGCGTTAGTGCCACTGGTCGATAGTCATTGAGGCATGTCACCTTGCTCTTCTTGGGCAGCGGTATTCTGGATGCCCTTTTGAAGCAGGTGACAGGTTGAAAATGTCCGTTAAAAACTCCAGTCAGTTGGTCCGCACAGGTTTTTAGAACACAACCAGGTATACCATCAGGTCCAGAAGCTTTTCGAGGGTTCACCCCTCCGAAGGATTTCCTGACGTCGGCCTCTGTGACTGAGACACAAATACCATCACAGCGAATGGGGGCTCGGGAAGGCACAGCAGTGTTCTCCCTATCAAAGCGTGCGTAAAACGCATTGAGCTCATCAGGGACCTCTTTATTCAAGTAATTGAATTTCTTGCAGAATGCAGCTAGATTCTGAGAGTAGAAGCAAAATCAAATCGACGATTGCTCCTGGCATTATTCAGGATGAGTGGGTGGCACCCTGCATGGGTAACATGGGTGTAGTCCAATTTGCGTCTGCTTTGTTTTATTTTTTCTATTTGATTCCAAGGTTGTCTTTAGGGACATCCGTTTTTTTTGCTACATCTTCTATATTCCTGCCCAGCAAAAATAATTGCACATTCAGTGGAATTGATTGTAATGTAATTCATGTCTACTTATCACTCACAAGCAATGGGAATTGTTCTCCACACCACATTTAAAATAGAAAGATTATATGGATCTCATGCAACCAGAAGAAACAGAAGGCCAGGGCAGTGTACTGTTCTGGATGTCAGATGTGGGAGGTCAGGGAATCTGATAGCCCTCCAGACATCCACATTTGCGCCAGGTGTGTTGAGATGGGGCTCCTAAAGGACTGTGTTAGGAACCTAGAGCAGCAGTTCGATGACCTCCGTCTGGTCAGGGAGAGTGAGGAGGTAATAGAGAGGAGCTACAGGGAGGTAGTCACTCCCAAACCACAGGAGACAGACAAGTGGGTCACAGTTAGGAAGGGCAAGGGGCAGAGGCAGGGGCTAGAGAGTACCCCTGTGACCGTGCACCTGGAAAATAGGTACTCGGGTTTGAGTACGATTGGAGGGGACAGCCTAGCTGGGGGCAGCAACAGCGGCCGGGCCTCCGGCACACTGACCGGCCCTGATACTCAGAAGGGTAGCAAAAAGAGGAGGGCAATTGTAACAGGGGACACTATAGTTAGGGGGTCGGATAGGCGATTCTGTGGACGCAGTCGGGAGACCCGGATGGTAGTTTGCCTCCCTGGTGCCAGGGTCTTGCATGTGTCAGAATGTGTCCAAAAGATTCTGATAAGGGAGGGAGAGGAGCCTGATGTTGTGGTACACATAGGTACCAATGACATAGGCAGAAAAAGTGACGAGGTCCTGAAGGGAGAATTTAGGGAGTTGGGGGGAAAGTTAAGGAGAAGGACCGAAAGGGTAACGATTTCAGGATTACTGCCTGTGCCGCGTGACAGTGAGAGTAGGAATGAAATGAGGTGGAGGATAAATGCGTGGCTGAGGGACTGGTGCAGTGGGCAGGGATTCAAGTTCCTTGATCACTGGGACCTCTTTTGGGGAAGGCATGATCTGTACACAAAGGACGGGTTGCACTTGAACCCGAGGGGGACCAATATCCTGGCAGGGAGATTTGCAAAGACTACTGGGGAGACTTTAAACTAGAAAGGCTGGGGGGAGGGACTCGGGTAGTGGGGGCTAGGGGTCAGGGTGTGGGGCAAGAGGCAGAGAAGGGAAGCACTCGGATCCAAAATGTAGGCGAGAAAGATGAAAAAGATAATAGAGAGAGAATAAGGGATGGTGGGTTTCTAAAATGTGTATATTTTAATGCTAGGAGCATTGTAAGTAAGGTGGATGAACCTAGAGCCTGGATTGACACCTGGAAATATGATGTTGTGGCAATCAGTGAAACATGGTTGCAGGAGGGCTGTGATTGGAAACTAAATATTCCAGGATTTCGTTGCTTCAGGTGTGATAGAATTGGAGGGACCAGAGGGGGAGGTGTTGCATTGCTTGTCAGAGAAGATATTACAGCAGTGCTTTGGCAGGATAGATTAGAGGGCTCATCTAGGGAGGCTATTTGGGTGGAACTGAGAAGAGGGAACGGTGTAGCAACACTTTTAGGGGTGTATTATAGACCGCCAAATGGGGAGCGAGAATTGGAAGAGCAAATATGTAAGGAGATAGCAGATATTAGTAGTAAGCACAAGGTAGTGATTGTGGGAGATTTCAATTTTCCAAAAATAGACTGGGAAACACATTCTGTAAATGGGCTGGATGGTTTGGAGTTTGTAAAATGTGTGCAGGATAGTTTTTTGCAGCAGTACATAGAGGTATCGACTAGAGAAGGGGCAGTGCTGGACCTCCTGTTAGGAAATGAGGCAGGTCAGGTGATGGAGGTATGCGTTGGTGAGCACTTCGGGACCAGTGATCACAATACCATTAGTTTCAATATAATTATGGAGAGAGTCAGAACTGGACCTAGGGTGGAGATTTTTGATTGGAGAAAGGCTAACTTTGAGGGAATGCGTAAGGATTTTAAAGGAGTGAATTGGGACACTTTGTTTCATGGGAAGGATGTAGAAGAGAAATGGAGGACATTTAAAGGGGAAATTGTAAGAGTACAGAATCTTTATGTCCCTGTTAGGTTGAAAGGAAATAGTAAAAATTGGAAAGTGCCATGGTTTTCAAGGGAAATTGGGCACTTGTTTTGAAAAAAGAGAGATATCTACAATAATTATAGGAGGCATGGAGTAAATGAGGTGCTAGAGGAGTATAAAGAATGTAAAAAGAATCTTAAGAAAGAAATTAGGAAGGCTAAAAGAAGATATGAGGTTGCTTTGGCAAGAAAGGTGAAAGTAAACCCAAAGGGTTTCTACAGCTATATTAATAGCAAAAGGATAATGAGGGATAAAATCGGACCATTAGAGAACCAGAATGGACAGCTATCTGCAGAGCCAAAAGAGATGGGGGAGATATTGAACAATTTCTTTTCTTCGGTATTCACCAAGGAGAAGGATATTGAACTCTGTGAGTTAAGGGGACAAAATAGAGTAGCTATGGAAACTATGAGATTCAAAGAGGAGGAAGTACTGACACTTTTGAAAAATATAAAAGTGGATAAGTCTCCAGGTCCTGACAGGATATTCCCTAGGACATTGAAATAGCAGGAGCTATGACAGAAATATTTCAAATGTCATTAGAAACGGGAATAGTGCCGGTGGATTGGCGTACTGCGCATGTTGTTCCATTGTTTAAAAAGGGTTCAAAGAATAAACCTAACAATTATAGACCTATTAGTTTGACGTTAGTGGTGGGCAAATTAATGGAAAGGATACTTAGAGATAATATATATAAGCATCTGGATAAACAGGGTCTGATCAGGAACAGTCAACATGGATTTGTGCCTGGAAGGTCATGTTTGACAAACCTTCTTGAAATTTTTGAAGCGGTAACTAGGGAAATTGATGAGGGTAAATCAGTGGATGTTTTCTATATAGATTTCAGTAAGGCCTTTGACAAGGTTCCCCATGGAAGGTTGGTTAAGAAGGTTCAATCTTTGGGTGTTAATGGCGGAGTAGCAAGATGGATTCAACAGTGGCTGAATGGGAGATGTCAGAGAGTAATGGTGGATGGCTGTTTGTCAGGTTGGAAGCCGGTGACCAGTGGGGTGCCTCAGGGATCTGTGTTGGGTCCACTGTTGTTTGTCATGTACATCAATGATCTGGATGATGGGGTGGAAAATTGGATAAGTAAGTATGCAGATGATACTAAGATAGGTGGTGTTGTGGATAATGAAGTAGATTTTCAAAGTCTATAGAGAGATTTGGGCCATTTGGAAAAGTGGGCTGAAAGATGGCAGATGGAGTTTAATGCTGTTAAGTGTGAAGTGCTACATCTTGGCAGGACAAATCAAAATAGGACGTACATGGTAAATGGTAGGGAATTGAGGAATGCTGTGGAACAGAGGGATCTAGGAATAACTGTGCATAGTTCCCTGAAGGTGGAATCGCATATAGATAGGGTGGTAAAGAAAGCCTTTGGTGTGCTGGCCTTTATAAATCAGAGCATTGAATATAGGAGTAGGGAAGTAATGTTAAAATTGTACAAGACATTGGTAAGACCAATTCTGGAGTATGGTGTACAATTTTGGTCGCCTAGTTATAGGAAGGATGTCAACAAAATAGAGAGAGTACAGAGGAGATTTACTAGAATGTTGCCAGGGTTCCAGCAACTATGTTAGAGAGAAAGGTTGAACAAGTTAGGTCTTTATTCTTTGGAGCGCAGAAGGTTAAGGGGGGACTTGATTGAGGTCTTTAAAATGATGAAAGGGATAGAGTTAACGTGGATACGTTTTTCCCATTGAGGGTGTAGGGAAGATTCAAACAAGAGGGCATGACATGAGAATTAAGGGACAGAAGTTTCGGGGTAACGTGAGGGGGAACTTCTTTACTCAGAGCGTGGTGGCTGTGTGGAATGACATTCCAGCGGAAGTGGTGGAGGCAGGATCGATTTTAACATTTAAGAGTAAAGTGGATAGGTATATGGACGTGAAGGGAATGGAGGGGTATGGTCTGAGTGCAGGTAGATGGGACTAGGGGAAAACAAATGGTCGGCACGGACTGGAAGGGACAAGAGGGCCTGTTTCCGTGCTGTAATTGTTATATGGTTATATGTTATAAGTGTAATTTTTCCAGATCTTTCTGAATTATGCATTGATAATATGTCTCTTTAATTCTTTGTCTCATTTCTTCCATTTTTAACAATTGTCTGTAGAGAAGGAACGGGTCAAGTTTTGGGCCGAGACCCTTCTTCAGTCTGAAGAAGGGCCTCGACCTTTAACGTCACACATTCCTTCATTCCAAAGATGCTGCCTGTCCCGTTGAGTTACTCCAGCATTTTGTGTCTACCTTTGATTTAAACTAGCATCTGCAGATCTTTCCTACACATTTAACAATTATTTTTCAGTCATACCTTTTTACATTTGCATTGGTAATTTCATAATTATATCTGATCATACATTTATTTATCAAATGTATTTCTGTGAATGTGGCAAATCTGCTGGTACTTATTTTGCTGGTTTATAAGTCCTAGGAGTAGAATTGGGCCATTCGACCCATCGGATCTATTCCCCCATTTAATCATGTCTGATCTATCTTTCCTTGTCATCCCCATTCTCCTGCCTTCTCCCCGTGACCTTTGACACCTAACTAATCAAGTACCTGTCAATCTCTGCTTTAAAAATACTCAAGGATTTGGCCTCCACAGCCCTGTGGAGGCCAAATTCATCAACCTCTGGCTATAGAAATTCCTCCTCATCTTTCTAAAGGCACATCCTTTTATTCTGAGCATGTGCCCTCTGGTCCTAGACTCTCCCACTCATCCAAACATCATCTCCACATTCAATATATCCAGGCCTTTTATTATTTGGTAAGTTTCTGAGATTCCCCCATCATCCTCTCAACTCTAGCAAGTACAGGCCAAGAGCCATTCGAACGCTCATCATACAATAACCCAATCATTCCTGGGATCATTCTCCTAAGCCTCCTCTGGATCCTCTCCAATGCCAGCACATCCCTCCTCAGATAGGCGACCCAAAACTACTTGCAATACTCCAAATGCTGTCTAACCTGGGACTTTTTAAAGCCTCATTTATTACATCCCTGCATTTATCTACTAGTCCTCTCAAGATGAATCCTAACATTGCGTTTGCTTTCCTTATTATGTATTCAACCTGTAAAATAACCTTTTGGAAATCCTGAACCATTTGCACCTCTCAGAATGCAGAATATAATCTGCCATTATTGCTACTACCAAAGTGCATGACTGCCGCCATTCCATCTGTCACTTCTTTGCCCACTCTCCCAACATGCCCAAGGCCTACTGCAGGCTCCCTGCTTCCTCTACACTACCCGTCCCACCACCTATCTTTGTACCCTATGCAAACTTGGTCACAAAGCCATCAATTCCATCATCCAAATCATTAATATGCAACATGAAAATGTGTGGACCCAGCAGAACACCACTACTAACCAACAGCGAACCAGAAAAAGCCCCCTTTATTCCCTTTTCCTTTTCCCATTCAGCCAACCTATCCAAGCTAGTATCTTCCCTCTAATACCATGGGCTCGCATCTTGTTTGGCAGCCTCATGTACAACACTTTATCAAAGGCTTTCTGAAAATACAAGTGAACAACATCCACCAATTCCCCTTGTCTATCCTGCTATTTACTTTCTCAAAGAATTCTGCAGATTTGTCCGGCAACCTGTGTCTGTTACAAAGCTGTGTCTGACTTTGGCCTATTTTATTGTGCTTCAAAGTAATTGGAAATATTTATATATGTGTATGTGTATATAGAATTCATCTTGTTTGTTTATATGCATGCGTGGATGTGATATGCCAAAATGGTACACGATAGCGCTACAAATTTTGGCCCACCTTACTCGCCATTGTCCTGGGATGTAAATTAAACAAGTTTCATTCGGATTGATATATTTTACAAGTTATTGACATTTTAAACTTTATAAAAAACACATAAAACGACTTTTCTGCTTAACCTGCCCGGCAGTCATGTTACAATGACATCACAATAGGATCCCGAATCTCATTTACATTTAAAAAATCGCGATTTAAATAAAAAATGATGTAATCAAATTCTTCTGTTTTCATTCACAATGACGTCAAAATGGGATCCTGATTCTCATTTACATAAAAAATTGTGATTAAAAAACGAAACAACTTAGTTTTAATCAAATTCTTCATTAACAGCTAACCTGTTTAGGTTATTTTAAAGAAATCATGATTTTTATTGAGGGGGGGGGGGAGAGATAGGGGGGAGGTGAGGATTGGGGGTGCAGGGAGATAGAGGGAGAGGACGGGGGTAGGGAGGGGAGAGGGTTTATGATGAGAGGGAGTGATTGAAGGTAGGGGAAAAGGGGGGAGTAGGGGAGGAGGAGAGGGGAAAAAAGGGAGGGTGAAGAGTAGGGGAAGGGAGTGCTGGGGATAAGGGGGGATGGAGGAGGCTAGGGGTAGGAATAGGGATGGTGAGGGGAAGTTAGGGGAGGGTTGCTGTGACTTGCAGCACAACGGTGTCACAACGGGAACCCTTCAGCTGCGCATGCGCAGTTGGGGGCTATGGGTGAGTGGTGGAATATTGCATTGGGGGATGGGGGCCAACGGGTCCGCACCTGGATCTAATGGACTCTAAAATCTTACCGACCACTGAAGCCAGGCTAACCAACCTATTCTTTGCCCTCTTTTGCCTCATTCCCTTCTTGAACAACGAAGTAACATTTGCAATGTTCATCTGCAACTGTGGGTGTGGTCCATCTGGTTCTGCTGACTGATCCACCTTCAGTCCTTTCAGCTTCCCAAGCACCTTCTCCTTTGTGATTCCAACATCACTAACTTCTGTAACCAGACTCTCTTGAATTTCTGTCACGTTACTGGTGTCTTCTGCTGTGAAGACTGATGCAAAAAGTATTCAATTTGTCCGCCATTTCTTTAATCTCCATTATGATCTCTCCAGCGTAATATCCACTCTTGCCTCTTTTACTCTTAATACATCTGAAGAAACTTTTGGTATCCTCTTTTATATTATTGACTAGCATTTCTTTATTTCATCTTTTCTTCCTTTATTGCCTTGTTAGTTGCCTTCTGTTGGTGTAATTATGCTCTCTACAGTTTAACCCCTTAGTCTTGTTCAGTAAAACACCGAGTCAAGCACTAGATCAACTAATTCTTTATTCTCACTAACACAAACGAACTTCCTCTACTATACATAACCAACATCACGGGTCTCATCCTTGTCTCCACTCGTCCAAGCCCTGCAGCCTCGTGCGAATAGACACCTCCAGACAATCACACAGTCCTAAGTGCATTCCCAGAAGATCGACTCCGATCCATGTGGTGTCCCCTCTTTTATAGGGGATTGGACCCGTGGCATGAAACTGGATGGGGGAATGGGCAACCTGTACAAGCCAATCACAAATATAGATCATATAATGCATTTATTGACAGTTCCCTACCCCAATCACAAAGTACCCCATTATGTTGTTTCCACAGAAAGTTCTAGTTGGAAGACAGTTTACTAAATTAAAGAAATATTTCCCCAGGTAGTATAATCAAAACACAACATTAACCACTCTAGCCAGATATCCCAACATTAAGATGCTGATGTAATTTCTCAGAATTCCATCAAGCTTCCTGAGTTTGCTCATGATTCCTGTCTGATGAGTCTTCACCTCCTGAGTTTTCATGGGCAAGAATCCCCTCCATCCATCTTGTCAGGTGCATCTGTTTTTGACTTGTCGTAGAGTATGATGTTTCTGAGAGAACTTCGACTAAAATGTTAGCAGCCTATTTTTCCACTGATACTCTTGCAGTGGTGGAGATGCACCCATGCCTTTCTACCTTCTATCTTCACTGCTGTTGGATTCGTTAGGAGAACCTAGTAAGGTCCTTCCCAGCGAACCTCCAACCATTTCCTTTCCTTTCCTTACCCTTACTCAATTCTTTATAAGGATGTAGGCTCTAGGCTCCACCTTAGTAGAAGCAGTCAACAAAGGCAACTTTCCATACGCTGCTCTTACCCTAAAGTGTGATTCTCTCAAAGCTCGAGTCAAAGCCAGAATGTAGTCTGTCATCTGTGCAGTCCTATGATGGAAATTTATCATTTTCATCGCATTTTTACACCAAGGTGTTCTTAGAGGCCTACCATAAACTATTTCAGCTGGGCTCAGTCTAGATTTTCCTGTAGGCGTGACTCTAATTTGAAATAAAGCTATGGGAAGTAATTTAATCCAACCAATCCCAGTCGCTGCCTTCAATTTAGCTAATTCAGTTTTCAAAGTCTGAATTACCTTTCTACATGTCCAGCAGCCTGTGGTCGATAGCACAGTGTAATTCCTGCTGGATGCCTAACTGTTCACAAAACTCTCTATTAAATGGCCCAATAAAATGTGGACCATTGTCTGAACTAAGTTGAATAGGGATGCCAAATCAATTTCTTTCATTAACACCTTGACAACAGTAGCCAGGTTGGATAAGCTTCCATCCACCTGCTGAAAGCATCGACTATGACAAGTACATATCTGTAACCCTGGCACCTTTATAATTCGAGGTAATCCATTTGTAATGTCTCAAAAGGATCCATGGGCAATGGTGTCTTCCCATCTCCGCAACCTACTCCTTTCCCTGGATTGTATTTCTGGCAAACTAGGCAACTACTCCTTACTTCTTTAGCTAATGTTTGTAACATTGGATGCCACCAAGTAGCCAAAAGATTGTCTCCTACTGCTCTTGCACTGCAATGAGTTGCATAGTGCATGCACTCTATAAACCATACGACCAAAGAATCTGTCATGCAAGTTTGCCCAGCTGGAGTGGTCCAGAGCCCTGTCATACAATCCAGTATACACCCAAGTTGCCTCCATTGTTCTGTATCCCTTTCAATTTCAGTAGCCTCCTCCAGCAACTGAACAATCTCTTGGATGGTTGGCATCAACTTCTTCGTGTGGGACCTGTTACTTAAACCTTTAGTCTGCCTCAGCAACTTTGGTACCACCATCTTGCGTTCCCGGGATATTTATTTTGCTGCTGATCGGCACTATGATTTCCAATGTCTGTCCTCTTGTGCGTGCACTACATTTCATGACTGAAATTTGTCTGCGTAGCAACAGAGCCTTCAATAAATCTGTCACCAATTGTTTGTTCGATATTTGAGTCCCCGCCGAGGTAAGGGATACTCTATTTCTCCATAACTGCCTGAAATCATGCACTACTCCAAATGCATATCTAGAATCTGTATATATGTTTACCCTTGATTTTTCCCCATAATACAAGCCCTAACTAAAGCAAATAATTCAGCCTGTTGTGCTGAATAAGGTGACTCAAAGGAAGCTGCTTCTAAGTTTTCCCCATCTTGATTAATAATTGCATACCCAGACAATTTCTAACCCCAGGGTCCAATGGATGCACTCCCATCTACGTACAATGTCATGTCAGGGTCTGCTATAGGTGCGTCTCTCAAGTCCTCCCTCACAGATGTCTCCTCGATTATAAACAAGCAGTCATGTCCTGCCTCTGACTGCTCCTCTGGGGGTGAAACAAGAAAAGATGCCGGATTAATCGTTGTACAATGCCTGAACTGAAGCTTCGGGTTATTTAATAAGTAAATTTCATATTTGTTCTGACGAGCCATTGTTAGGTGCTGAGTCTGGAGTTGGCCTAACAAGGCTGCCACTGAATGCAAACTATATTCTACTATCTCCTGCTGTAGGATCAAATTTGCAGCAGACTGTAAACTATTATAAATGGTGGTCAGAATTTGGGTGCATAGTGGGTGTCCCCTTGCTTCTGTGTCGAGTTTAGATGAATAGTAGGCCACAGGTCTATGCCTATCCACATGTTTTTGAGTAAGGACTACCGTCGAACATTCAGAGAGAATGGTGCAATAAAGCTGGAAGGGTCTGTCATAGAGTGGTCTTCCCAATCCTGCGGGGAGCATCAGTGATTTCTTTAAGTTTTCAAAAGTCTCTTGTGCTTCCTTAGTTAGTTGAAATTCCCCCTCTTTACTTGTATAGGGTGTCAGCTCTTTAGTTTCTAAAGCTATGTTAGGGATCCAAGGTCTACAGTAATTGACCATACCAAGCCGTTGCCTCATTTGTTTTGCTTCTTTAGGAATCGGGAATTCACAAATTGGTTCATAGAAACATAGAAACATAGAAAATAGTTGCAGGAGGAGGCCATTCGGCCCTTCGAGCCAGCACGGCCATTCATTGTGATCATGGCTGATCGTCCCCAATTGATAACCCGTGCCTGCCTTCTCCCATATCCCTTGGTTTCACTAGCCCTTAGAGCTCTAGCTAACTCTCTCTTAAATCCAGCCAGTGATTTGGCCTCCACTGCCCTCTGAAGCAGGGAATTCCACAAATTCACAACTCTCAGGGTGAACATTTTTATTTCTCACCTCAGTCTTAAATGGCCTCCCCTTTATTCTAAGCCTGTGGCCCTTGGTTCTGGACTTGCCCAACATTGGGAACATTTTTCCTGCATCTAGCTTTTATAATTTTATATGTTTTTATAAGATACCCCCTCATCCTTCTAAATTACAGTGAATACAAGCCTAGTCTTTTCAATCTTTCCTCATATGACAGTTTGAGTCTGCTTTTTTCTAGACTCCTTTCTGTTGCCGAAATTATGACTCCTTAAAATTTTACTTTCACCTGGGCCATCAGTACTTTTGACTGGGAGACCACAAATCCCAAATTACCTAGATGATTTAGTAATTGTGCAGTATCTTCACGGTTTCTTGATTCGTCTCTGCTGGCCACTAATTAGTCATCGACGTACTGCACGAAGGTAGATCTTCTTCTAAAATTTAAAGTACTCAATTATTCTTGTAGACATCTAGAAAATTAAGGAAGCTAATTGATGAATCCCTGAGGCAATCTGGTCCAGGTTTATTGCTGGCCCCTATATGTTAAAACAAACAAATATTGGCTGTTCATATGGAGAGGCAAGGAAAAGAATGCATTTTGCAGGCTGACTATTGAGAAGATTTTTGTTTTGGCTGAATTAGAGCTAAAATGTGAGCAGGGTTTGGCAGTAGTGCATGGAGCGGTTCTACAACTGAGTTAATCGATCTTAGATCTTGGACCAATATGTACTGGCCCTCCTTTCCTGGTTTCGGAACTGCAAGGATTGGTGTGTTGCAAATGGATTGGCTTTTTCCTAAGATGTTCTGTTCCAGCAATCCCCAAATTAATTTGTGTATGCTGTTAATGGCCTGTGGTTTCAACGGATACTGCTGTATCAAAGGCAGTGTTACCCCTTTCTGGAGAGCTACTTGGATGGGATCAATGCGAATGCATCCTACCAGAGCTGCATCTTCTGCCCATATTTGCGGGTCCACATACTCACATACCTCACTCCCCAAATGCTGGCGTAGCCGGGTAACAACTGTCTTTGGGGCCTGATAGAACTTAACAACATAGACAAATTTTGCTCCTCGTATTTATTTGGGTCTGCCATAGTAATTGTCCTTTTCACCATTGCTCCTAGATCTTTTGCACTTGCCAGATAGTTTACTTTTCTGGTGATATGTGAAGCAACCCCTGCAGTTCTTTTCCATAATTTCATAGGTACCTCAGCATATTCCGCAGCACCCTCCGTTCCTTCAACTCGTGGCAAAATTCTTATTTCCCAGTCCTTTCTTTCATATGGTCTAAAGAAGGTTTCCAGCTCTTTATTCTAACCACTCCTGTTGTAAGCCAGTGTAATATGGAGTTGGGGTTCTTCATCCAAATATAGGGACCACCATTGAGGGATCTATGTCGAATAACATTGCCTTTCGGGAGCCCAGGGAACACTAGTATTTCACCATCGCCGCATTCTATCTTTAATTGAAATGCGCAGAGCAAATCTCTAGCCATTAAATTGCAATCTAATCCAGTTGTTATCACAAATCTGTGCTTTATTTCTTTTCCTCTGTACGCCACTTCAAGTGGTTTAGAGATGGGATACTAGCAGACTTGTCCTTGAAAACCGGACAGGCTCTGAACATCTTGTGATTCGGGGAGATTGTAAATTGAATGGAGTGATGACATGGATGCCTCTGTGTCTACCAAGAAGGTGCATGTTTTTCCTTCTACTTGTAATGATAGCACAGGTTCTTCGTCAGATTTGCATCCAGTCACCACTAAATTTGCTAATCATAGACGTGAAAATGACTTATTTTGAGAGAAGGATATCTGTCTTCTCTGACCCTGATTTTCCTGCCAGCTCCCTCTTTGCTCTCTCTGATCTTGTTGATCTCTGGAATCTCTCCAATCCCTCTGATCTTGGAAATCTCTTCGGTGACCCCCTCTTTCGTCCCTTCCTCTGGTTGGGCACTCCCTACTCCAGTGACCTGACCCTGCACAAGTAAAGCACTGATCTGGTCCCAGTATTTATTTTACTTCGGACTCACCTGAGTGACTACATGAAGAAGCCCCGCCAGGCGCATGCTTGGCATTACGTTGACGCATGTGGCACCGACAGGAAGGAGAGCGCAGCTCCCACCAGCGGTAAGTTTAACCCGCAGGTAAGATACTGTTGAACTTTCTTGCTAGTGTTTTTAAAAACTCTGTAACTCTGGCTCGAAATACGGAGCCAGCTAGAGTGAAAGTATTTTAAATGGCGGTAATTGAATAGAACGCGCTGGAACCGCAGTTTCCAATTTAGATCGGATCGGGAGATAAGGGCTGCTTTAAAAGCCAGCTCCCGCTATTTAGATCGGGTTTGGAGATAATGGCTACTCTAAATGCCGGCTCCAAATACCCAGTAATTGTAAAATAAAGTCTGCTCTGAGTATATGTTACCAGATGCAGTTTTCTTTATGGAAATGTATATAACCCTGTGTGATACTGAGATTAATACAAATATTCTGCAAGCAGAATGCGCCTGTCAGAATTACAATTTTAAACATATATGGTCTATGCACAAATACAAAACAGTAAAGAAGTAACTCTCCTCCAAGGGAGGACAAGAATGTGGGGGAGGCTGGAAATGGAGAAAATGCTCCACACTTCACTTAGTCAAGGGTTCTAGACCCATGTATGTCTTCCTGTAAGGCAGACTCCGAAGGACTTTCCATACGCTGAGTATGGTGCCTATGAAAATGGGATTCTGATTCTCCAGCACCTTGGTTAGGTCTGGATGAGATACCTAGAGCAAGATAAAATGCTCCAAACTCTAACCAGTCAAGGGTTCTAAAGAGCCATGAGATTCTAAGGCAGGCTCCGAAGGAGTTTCCATACACTGAATATGGTGCCTATAAAGAATGAGAATCTCATTCACCAGTGCCTTGCATAGGTCTGGATGAAGTACTTAGAGCAAGATAAAATGCTCAAAACTCTAAACAATTAAGGGTTCTAAGACCCATGAGATTCTAAGGCAGGCTCCGAAGGAGTTTCCATACACTGAGTATGGTGCTTATAAAGAATGAGAATCTCATTCACCAGTGCCTTGTATAGGTCTGGATGAAGTCTCCAGAGAGCAAGACTCGGGAGTACCAGGGCAGGATGAAACTGACCCTGAAGCTGGTGTCCCTACTTATGTGTATACACCAGAGCACAATAGAAATGCTCCGGGTGTTCCCGATGTAGCACCAAGTTTTGCTATATCGGTATGGACTGGTGAGGCTATGGATGAACCTGGCGGCCAACATTATTTGGTTTCTCACCTACTCCAAGAAACTGTTATGACTGAAACAGTAAAAAATGTATAAAAATATATAAAACACCCGTCTATTGTGCGTCGCTCAGGGTGCCAACATTAACTCAGTAATTGGGCACCCATGAGTGTAACGATGCGAGGACAGGAAATGTGTTCCAGCATGTCCTCTAGCTGATATTCAGTTGGCATCACTGCATTTTGGGAAGACATACATGGGTCGATAATATCCAATAGATTTAAGACATACTTGCGTTACTCTGCAATGCATATTCGAACCCAATTGTATGATGAAAATTGCCATTTGGCTAACAATATACCCAAAAAATGCAGGATTATGTGGGCAAGCTATAACCAGATTTATGATTGATGAAAAACTGCCCAAACAATTAAGGATATTTGCCTTATAAAATTTCTCATCCCTGCTTTGAGAAAACAAACAGGTTGAATACGAAATTAAGAGAAGGGATCTTATGGTCATTTACGGAAGTACAGGAACGTCATTCCATCACACATGGAATTTCTGGGAAACAACGTCTGGTTGGTTGTAAGATTACAATTGTTTTGTAATTCTGCATTAAATCTGATCGGCTTGATGTTTGAATGTACCAGGAACTCGTCAGGTAGAGATAATATATCCCAGACACAAGTATGGGGGTTGCAGAGTCATTCTAGGACTCACAAACTTAAATTTATAGTTCTGTATAGGCATTTAAAAAAGTAAATTTCAACACTGTAACAAAGTTGTTATCACAAGGCTGCTATATGGCTATTATTAGACCTAAAAAATATGCCTTATTATTCAGGTACTTAAATTAATTGGATGGAATGGGTTAAATTCAGCCCTCAGATTGCTCACGCAATTATTGATACCAGCACTGGTGTTAATGAGGGCTCAGAATCACATTGTAATGACTTATCTAAAGGATTTGTTAATTGTAAATGGGACTCAGCTGAAGAATTGGGTTCAGCAACCATAAGCCTATTTAAAGGCTAAAGTTCTGTACATCCAAACAACATGTAAGTTACAGGCATCCCAAACAATTAATTATTTGGGGTTTGTCATTAATACAGTTGATATGTCAGTAACTTTACCAACAATTGTGGTTGGGGATGTTACAAATGCATGTACTTGTCTTGGTAAAAAAAAAAACAAAACATTATCCCACCATCCAAGAAGTAGCTACTGTTACTGGTAAAGTGATAGCAGCATTCCTGCTGTTGAATTGGGACCTCTGCATGATCAAAGTCTGCAAAGACCAGAGAATAAGCGTAAAAGTGTGCAGGTCATTGATTAGGTCCATGCAGTTACCAACTAAAAGGTTGAGCTGAATTGCAATGATGGATACTCAATGTTGCACAAGTTACTAGAGGTAAAAATGTGCTTGTTCAGCAGTCTTCACTGGTATTACAGACTGATGAGAGTGCTCTCGGATGGGGAGCCAATGACAGCGACACCAGTTGTGGTGGTAGATGGACTTTCCAAGACGATTTAATTATCCAAACACATGGTATGAATTATTTGGAGTTATTGGGGGCATTTTATGTATTGATAGCTGTTTGTTCTACAATAAAGAACTTACATGTTCAATTACGAGTAGACAATACCATAGCTGTGGGAGAAGACAATATTGTGGTAAGACAACAGATCACAAAAGTTCAATGACAATACAGAATGAATGTTAAAATTCAAAAAGTTTCAAAAAGATTGTTAGACAGTATGAGTACCAAATATTGATCTGTTGTGTCCTGGATTAAATCTCCAGTGGTCTAAATGTCATGGAAGCCAGACCCGGGAGCATTAGCGGTGGATGCATTCTCGCTACATTGGGGAAGCATAGTCTTTTATGTTTTCCGCATTTTGCCTGATTAGGCAATGTGTCACCAAAATAGAGCAAGTCTCTGCTGAAGGCGTTTGGTGGTTCCAAACTGGTATTGCTTCTTGGCCTTTTGGCTAACATCAAGTGTAGTATCTGTTCTTATCAGTTAATATCTGATACGTCCCTTATCTAGGGACCATTACTACACAGCCATTGTTCCCATTGGTGCTCAGAATGATGATTCATACATTCATGACAAATCCCAGGTGCAGTAATTGTTGGTACATCCAGTAACAGCAGAAGTCATCAATTACATGACCATATTAATTGTTAATCTGCAGGTTCTGATGGAATATCGGATAGGACCATGGCTGTCATAACTGCAGCTTGGAGAGATAGCACTAAGAAACAATATATGTTTCATATAAGGGGAATCTTTTGTATACAGTCAGATATACTTTATCATACTGCAAACATATCGGATGTATTGGAGTTCCTTGCTATGTTGCACCTGAGTTATAGTACCATTAATGGAGTTCGGAGTGCTTTGTCCTCCTATTTAGGACAATTTTCAGAACGACAATTTATCGGGTCTCATCTGTTAATATCCCCATTTATGACAGGAATTTTAATAAAATTCTACCAAACCCAGATATACAGAAATCTGGGATGTCAGTATAGTTCTCACATTGCTTCGGCAATGGACTCCAATTGCGTCACTGTCTTTTCAGAAGTTAATATTTAAAGTGGTTATGCTCATGCCATTAATTTCAGCACAATGAGTACCAACATTACAAATGTTGCAGTTAGATTGTATGCAGTTGTCTGTCGATAAAATAACCTTTTTTTGTCAATGATCTAAGCAAGCAAAGCAAGCCAAGAAAGGCTGGAACTTTAAGATGTACTCTGTCAACTAAACATTGTGTGTGGATAAGCATCTGACTTAATATATATTGAATTAAGAGTCTCCGAGATTGTGAGACATCAATGTTCATTACCCACAAGAAACATATAAAAAAGTGACAGTACAAACTATTTCTAGATGGATAAACCGGTTCTGGATTAACTGGAGTACACACTGACGTGTTTAGATCTCACTCCACAAGGGCGGTATCAATGTCCGCGGTGAAGGTGCAGGACATGCCACTCGACCAAATTCTGGACACCGCAGGATGGTCTAAAGAAGAAACTTTTCTAAATTTTATGATAAACCTGTTGTTACAGTGCCAGGGTTGCACATGCTGTGTTGGGTTCTGTTCAAATTGTTTGCTTTGTTGCATATCATTTGTTGTTATTTCCCCTGGGATAGAGGGTTATTACTTTTCTTTTTATTATTATTATTAACATATTAAAATATTTATTGCATAATTTCAAGCAATATATATTATTTACTCACTACTGTGTAAACTGAAGCAGTGTGTTGTATGGAATGATCTACTGCATGAAAATCACAGAGCTTTAAAATCTTCACGTAGTCACTCACGTAACTCCGAAGTAAAACAGTAAGTTCTCATTTAATCTTACTATTTTTTCTCCAATTTGGTCTCGGTGAAATCGGCAGGCATATCATCATAAAAGTGATCTAGATATTCTTGGACCCTAATTTCTCCCATTCCATACTTCACTAATATTTTGGGACTCCACTGTCCTGAGTAAGATTTTGGCGCCTCCTTTTTAATGATATGTTTTGTTTTTACTGCAGGCTGACCTTCCTGCTTTTTGATTTCTTTCCAATGATATCTCACTTCCCGAGCCATCTGACTGGAACTATTTTCCGACCAGTCCATAGTATTGGTTTTAATTGATTCAGCAACATTAGTTGGAAGGCAGTTCAATAATATTGCACAGTACTGAGGAGAATCGCCCCATTCCTAAAATTCAAATCACCTGACTGATCCATGTATAACTAACTCAGAGAATCTCTCTAAAAACTCATCTGCAGCCTCTCTTCTTTGGTCTCACATCCAGAATCCTAGCAATATCTATCAGCTTATGAAGAATATTCGTAAGGGCAGTTAAAACTGCATCTTCTCTTGCACTATTATCAGCGATCACATTAGCCAGTGCTTCATGAGTTGGGTGTCCTAATGTTGCATAATCTTGTATGCTCTGTCAGAGTAATTATCTGCTGGATCACAGCCCATAAATCTCGGGAGTCTGCGTGATACACGCATTGTGGTTCTAAGGTAATCCACAAAGGAAGCAGGTGATTTCTTACGGTCAGGTATCTTGCTCAGTACTGCCATCATCTTATTGGGTTTCCATGGGACATCCATCAATAGTTTCATCAATAGTTCGGGGATTGTTTGCATCCACTACACTAACCAAATCAAAAGTTGGATTAGGCATTTCCCTGATATGTCTTCCTCTTCTCTAGGGGGTTATGGTACTTCTTAAAGGAACCTCTCTGATCTCTCGCTACTTGTCTAATTTGTCTAGTCTTACACTCACAAAAGTATTCTAGCGGTTGTACTATGTCTCTAATAACCTGTTGTTCCTTAAACACGGGAGCTATCTTCTTAGTTTTACTCCTGGTAGCGTGAGCTACTATGTCTCTAATAGTGCCAATAGTGGAGCAGTTGGAGTCAAAGAACCCTGTACTGGTGTTGCTGCTGTTTGTAAAGCAGGCTTTATTGTGGAATCTGCAGGTGGTATTAAAGGTGCTGCAGGCTCTACGTGTCTGTGTGTGCGCAAGCTGTACAATGTGTGGATGGAGTACGGGGAATGCAAGAGGAATAAAGTGGAGGCTGCGAACATCTCCTAATCCTAACACTTTCCCAATCTTCCAACTAATCGTCCTCTCCCCCTTCAAAGCCAACCACCGTGTCCTTAAATTCTAAATCTACTGGTGCCAGTTTCCCTTCAAGAGATTTATTTCTCTCCCGCTCCTTACGTTATCCAGTATATCCACACCCCTATCTCAAGGAGTCTGGAGGTAGGTTTACTTCATCATCTCTTAGTTCTATTCCAAGCTTTGAAGCTGCTTCCTGCCAATTCACCATTCTCACAGACTCTCGACTAGCTTTCTGCTCTTCATAATACTTTCTCCATAACCAATCAACTCCTTTGCTACATCGCTAATGCTGCATTGCCAAATAACCTGTTTGATATACTTCACTCCCTTCAAAGTTCCGACCCCTCCTTCGGGCCACAAATCACCTCCTAATTTCCTATTCAACGCTCCCGAAAAATTATCGAATCTCTCAGCCTTTGGTGGTAAAGGACTCTCGGGGTCCTCAATTGAATCTTGTTCGATCTGATTTCCCATTGTTACCAACAATGGACAAACTCTCAACGATTCACACAATATCCCAACAATTCACACTCTACTCACAATCTTCTAGACTTACCAAACTCACTCCCAAACAATGGCCAAAAGTTCCGCAGCGCATCAGCAGTCTCACACGCCTCAAAACACAATCACACAATCAAATTTCCTTTCAAGCCCAGGTACCCAAAAATTCATTCACAGACACACAAATTCAAACACGCTTCCAATCCTGTAAACAATTTCAAGTAACAATCCTTGGTCGACAAAGAAGTGAAGGTGCTTCAGGAAATCTCCTGCACTCAAAACACTTTAATCTAGATAGACAAATGAGCTACAAACACGCAAGCAAAATCATACTTAGACAAGAAACAATACCACTTATTGCTATCATACAAAAACACACTCCAATATAGAACATAAGCATTTGACTAATATTGCATTTGTTAACTGTACAGTCCAAAAAACAAATCACAGTATATGTTTAATCCCAAATCGTGCTGTTTTCAACCAACTGAACCCCTCCCTTAGATACATGATACTTTCCCTTCAAAGTACTATTTTGCTGAGTAGTACTTTCCCATCATGATACTCTTTTCTAACATGTACTTTTCCTCTTCTAAGTTTATATACTTTGTGGTACACTTCCCATCAAGATACTCTTTTCTAACAGGTACTGTAAAGGGCCTGTCCCACTTGGGCGACCTAACCCGCATGTCCAGAAGAGTGCCTTCGACCTTCAACGGCCGTGTTGAAACCGCAAGCTGGATCGACCAAAGCGCAAGCTGCATATACAGACCACACACACACACACACACACACACACACACACACACACACACACACACACACACAATGAAGGTGGGGGCCAGTGAGAGCAGAGTAGCGCTGTCTGCACCATGAAGGTAAATGGCTGCCACAGAGTACTGTAAGTCCTTTAGAGAGCGCGGGGGGTTTTAAGAAGTACTTGGCTGGTCCCCCAATGCAATATTCCACCTCTCCACCAATTCCAACATTGGTGGCCAGTGGGTGGGTGGGTGGGGGGAGGGGCTTTCTGGAGCGCTAGTATGGGTGTTGTAGGCTGATGGGACAGGCTAGTATGAACATTGTGGGCCGAATGGATTCTTGGGCCAGCAGCTCATTCACTCAAGCCTGTTGTGCTCACAGCTCATTTACTCATGGCTGGTGGGCTGGCAGTTGACTCACGGCTATTCCTTGAAATTCCATTTCAAGGCCACCAAATTCAAGTATAGTTTCCTGCCATTTCAAGCAGGGTGCAAGGCCACCAAATTCAAGTGCAGTTTCCTGCCACTTCAAGCTGGTTGCAAGGCCACCAAATTCAAATGCAGTTTCATGCCGCTTCAAGCAGGGTGCAAGGCCACCATATTCAAGTGCAGTTTCATGCCATTTCAAGCAGGGTGCAAGGCCACCAAAGACTGAGAGTCATGACCTCTCCCTCCCCCATCTTGCAGAGACTCAGCCACGCCCACACTTCCGGGTTTTATAGATCCTCCCACTGGAAGGAGCCTGGCCTTCATGGCGTGATTGACAGGAGAGAGAATCTCAACATTTTTAAAATACTAATAACTCTTTTATTTTTCATTGATGGGAAAATTGCTCGGCACCTGATGAGCGGAGGGGGACTGAGTAAGATGGCAAAAAAATCACAGCTGTGCTTGGTAGCGTTTTTTTCTAAAATCAATATACAGCGCAAGCAGGAAGTGGTCAAGATTAGACTTTTAATTATATAGATTTTCTATCCACATTTTCAAACAAACCACATTTTCAAACAAACCACATTTTCAAACCAACCACAGTTTCAATCCAACCACATTTTCATTTTCAAACTTCATTTTCATACCACATTATTATTTTCAAACTTCATTTTCAAACCACAATTTCAATTTCAAACTTCATTTTCAAACCACATTTCATTTTCAAACTTAATTTTCAAACCACATTAAGGGCACTTCTTTATCCACTTTCAGCAGATATAAATTCTTCAGATTGCTATTAGATTTTGTTGTGGATGAAAAAAATTGTTCTAACTTTACAATTACTGATCTCGTAAATGTTAACATCTCAATAGATGGTACAAATGTTTTAATAATTCACATAATAGAGGAATTGTAAATAACAAATCTGACACTTAACATCCAATTCACTAGCTTCCTGCTAATCTTTGCAATTTATATGCCTATTTTTACTTTAGGCCATATTCTACTTGGTAGAAAAGAATAAATAAAAATCTATTGGCTTTCAATTCTAAATATTCATGAGTATAAATAATTGCAGCTAGCATAACTTCTATATCCACTTTCAAGAGATATAATTACTTCAGATTTTGTTATGGATGAAAAGAATTGTTCTA
Source organism: Okamejei kenojei (assembly GCA_035221665.1). Taxonomy (NCBI): domain Eukaryota; kingdom Metazoa; phylum Chordata; class Chondrichthyes; order Rajiformes; family Rajidae; genus Okamejei; species Okamejei kenojei. The sequence continues at coordinate 78,641,047 of CM069136.1, read as the reverse complement.
ACTTTACAATTACTAATGTCATAAATTTTAACATCTTAATAGATGATGGAAATGTTTTAATAATTCACATAACAGAGGAATTGTAAATAACTAGTCTGACAATTTGGACAATTTAACACCTTGTAGGAAATGAAACACTTGCATAATTACAACACGGTCGCCTTCCCATTCTGAAACAATTAACATGAGACTGTTCAGCAGTTTACAGTTTTGGTAAAAGGTTTAAAGAAAACATTTCAGTTTGTTGCCCAAAAAGTTTTCCATAAAATTATATTTTGTATAGATTGGCATAAGAATTTTCCTTTTCGTTATTTCCATATTTATTGATTGAATTGGCCTTCCATAACAACAGAAATGAAAGCCACAGTTATTTGATTGTTATATTATGGAAGCCATGGATTTAGAGTTTCACTCTCTCCTAGTAAGAAGTGAAGGGATCAACAATTTATTAGATGTTCTATATAACATATCTATATAACTAAAAGTCTCATCTTGACCACTTCCTGTCTGCGCTGTATATTGATTTTAGAAAAAATGCTACCGTATATCACTATGATTTTTGGCTATCTTACTCAGTCCTTCTCAGATGAGGCAGCCCCGAGGATTTTTCCGATCGATGAAAAATAAAAAAGTTATGAGTGTTTAAAAAATCTGGAGATCAGCTGATTGGTCCTATCGCCTAACAATCACCATGATGAAGATAACACCCCTTCTGGGGGGGGGGGGGGGGGGGGTGGCAGGACTATAAAACCTATAAAATCAACTGAACTGTGAGTCTGCAATGTACCTGCAATAAATTATTTGTTAGCCCTTAATGACAATGCAATGAGTTGTGCCTGCTCTCTGCTTGAAATGTCATGAAATTGAATGTGGTGGCCTGCACTCTGCTTGAAATGTTATGGAATTGAATGTGATGGCATGCATTCTGCTTCAAATGCTATGAAATTGAATGTGGTGGCCTGCACTCTGCTTGAAATGCTATGAAATTAAATGTGGTGGCCTGGACTCTGCTTGAAATGCTATGAAATTGAATGTGGTGGCCTGCACTCTGCTTAAAATGCTATGAAATTCAATGTGGTGACCGCCACTTTGCTTGAATGCGATTAAATTGAATGTGGTGGCATGCACTCTGCTTGAAATTGAATTTCAAGGAATAGCCATGAGTGATCTGCCAGCCCACCAGGCCTGAGTGACTGAGCTGCCAGCCCATCAGGCCTGAGTGACTGAGCTGCCAGCCCACCAGGCCTGAGTGACTGAGCTGCCAGCCCACCAGGCCTGAATGACTGAGCTACCAGCTCAAGATTCCATTTGGCCCACAATGTCAATACTAGCCTTCTGGAAACCAGTCCCTTTGGCCCAAAACACCTATACTAGTACTCCAAAAAGCACCCTCCCTCCCCCACCACTGGCCACCAAAATTGGAAATGGTGGCGAGGTGGAATATTGCATTGGGGGGAGCAGCCCTCCCGTGTGTACAAGGGACCCAACTGGTCCCACTTAATCTAGTCTATATTATTAAGTCTGACCTTGACCACTTTCTGTTCTGTATATTGAATTTAGAAAAAACGCTGCCACTTACGGCTGTGATTTTTGGCCATCTTTCTGGCGGCGCAGGACGAGGATTTTTCCCATCGATGAAAAATAAAAGAGTTATTAGTGTTAAAAAATGTTGAGATTCTCTCTCCTGAAGTCCATGCCCCTTCCGGAGGGATGATGAAACCTGGAAGTGTTGAGTGCCTCAGTCAGTCTCTTCAAGATGGGGGAGTGAGAGGGTCATGTCTCTCAGTCTGAGCTATGAATAACGCTGAACACATGTCTACTAAACTGTGAGTGGGTTTACTGACCTGTCAGTGCCCTTAATGTGGTTTGAAAATATAGTTTGGAAATGCTAAAGCTGTGTTGCCTTTGGTTTGGAAATGCTAAAGCTGTGTTGCCTTTGGTTTGGAAATGCTAAAGCTGTGTTGCCTTTGGTTTGGAAATGCTAAAGCTGTGTTGCCTTTGGTTTGAAAATGCTAAAGCTGTGTTGCCTAATTAAAGTTGCCTTGCCTAATTAAAGTTGCCTTGCCTTCTATATAATTAAATGACTAATCTTGACCACATCCTGTTTGTGCTTTATATCGATTTTAGAAAAAAAACGCTACAATGTACGGCTGTGATTTTTGACCATTTTACTCAGTCCCCCTCCGCTCATCAGGTGCCGAGGATTTTTCTCATCGATGAAAATTAAAAGAGAATTAAAATTTAAAACTTCAGATTCTCTCTCCTGTCAATCACACCATGAAGGCCACGCCCCTTCTGGTGGGATGTGGGGGAGGGACTATAAAACCTTGAAGTGTGGGCATGGCTCAGTCCCTGCAAGATGGAGAAGGGAGATGTCATGATTCGCTGTCTTTAGTGGCTTTGCACCCTGCTTGAAATAGTATGAATCTGCCCTTGAAATTGGTGGCCTTGCCCCCTGCTTGAAGTGGTAAGAAACTGCACTTGAATTTGGTGGCCTTGCACCCTGCATGAAATGGTATGAAACTGCATAAGAATTCAGTGAGCTGCCAGCACAACAAGCTTGAGTGACTGAGCCGCTAGCCCAAGAATCCATTTGTTCCACAATGTCCATACTAGCCCTCTGGAAACCAGTCCCTTCAGTCCACACACCCATACTAGCGCTCCAGCAAGCCCCCCCACCCCCCCCCCCGGCACCGATATTGGAATTGGTGGAGAGGTGGAATATTGCGTTGGGGTCCAGCCCTCCCATGTGATGCTGGGACCCAACGGGTACAAGTCGGTGGGGGCGATGCAAGCCGGCAGCCCTGCCATCAGCGAGTCAGTTTTTCTACTTTTTTTGTTTTTATAGTGTGTTTGATGTTTCTCTGTGTGTCTTGTGTGGGGCGTGGTGTTTTGGGGGGGTGGGTGTAAGGGGGAAACCGCTTAATTTGCGTCTTTTTCCATGTCGCCTTCCCCGTGGCCTAATATCGAGGATTGGTGCGTCCTTTCCTGGAGAAGCGCCCGGGACTTCAGCGGCGGGTGCAGCGTGGACTCTTGGCGTGGAGTGGGTGAGCCCTCGCCAGAGGGGAACACTTCGTTCACTGGCCCACGGCAGCCTGAAGCCGTGGTCTGCAGAGCTCCTGCTGGCATGGCGTCCTGGACCTGGGATCCCTCGTTGGGGAACTGGGAGGAGTAGAGCTCCGACCGCTGGCCCGCGGCCTACTTCTATGGTGGGCGCAGTGGGGACTTTCCATCAAGAGCGGGGTTCCTCGCCGGGGATCCCTGGAGGGGAGCTCCGACCGCCCGGTCTGCGTTGCTGCGGCGCGGCGGGAACTTTAAATCTTCTTCCTTGCTTTCTCTCTCCATCCCCTCCCCCTTCCCAGTTTTTCCACTAGCCTTACTGCCTCTGCCTACATTCTTTCTTTGTCCTACCCCTGACATTAGTCTGAAGAAGGGTCTCGACCCGAAACATCTCACATTCCTTCCCTCCATGGTTGCTGCCTCGCCCGCTGAGTTACTCCAGCATTCTGTGTCTACCTAGGCAACAGGACGTATTGGATGGCAGAATACTAGCCTGCTCCTGTTTGTGTGTGTGTTTGTTTCCATTCCGGCTTGATTGACAATGCAGAATCATAAATTTCAACACTGAGAATTTTTTTGCTGGTAATTCTAAACCACTTTCTGTGGCAGTTTTAAATTTAATTTAATAGCACAAATGCCGCAATTACTTGAGATACAGTGGGAGGTTAAAAGCAATCTTCATAATTACCTTCAGGTTGATGGTGAAATGACATCCATAAATGTATTGGCAATTTGAAACTCATGAAATGTAATTTATTGCTAGGAAAATACTGGATTGTGCTCTGGGATATTTACACTTAAATAAGGGGATTAACATTAGCTTTTTTTTTAATATAATGAATTCTTGACCTTTGTATTTGATTGGCATTTAACATTCTAGATAAATGCTTTTCAAGTAATATCAAAGTGACAATGAAGTTTGGACAAATGTATGGACTAATTAAATATAGTACAATACTAGACTAAGTGGGACCCGTTGGGTCCCATCTTCACATGGGAGGGCTGGTCCCCTGACGCAATATTCCTCCTCTCCACCAATTCCAATATTGGTGGCCACTGGGGGGGGGGGGGCTTTCTGGAGTGCTGGTATGGGTGTTGTTGGCTGCAGAGACTACTGGTCTCCAGAGGGCTAGTAAGAACATTGTGGGCTAACTGGATTCTTGGGCTGGCAACTCAGTCTCTCAAGCCTGATGTGCTGGCAGCTCACTCACAGCTGGTGGGCTGGCAGTTGACTCATGGCTATTCCTTGAAATTCCATTTCAAGCAGAGTGCAAGACCACCAAATTCAAATCCATTTTCCTACCATTTCAAGCAGGGTGCAAGGCCACAAAATTCAAGTGCAGTTTCAAACCACTTCAAGCAGGGTGCAAGGCCACCAAATTCAGGTTTGGTTTCCTACCACTTCAAGCAGGGTGCAAGGCCACCGAATTCAAGTGCAGTTTCCAACCACTTCAAGCCGGGTGCAAGGCCACCAAATTCAAGTGCAGTTTTATACCCTTCAAGTAGGGTGCAAGGCCACCAAATTCAGGTGCAGTTTCATACCATTTCAAGGAGGGTGCAAGGCCACCAAATTCAAATGCAGTTTCATACCATTTCATGCAGAGTGCAACGACACTACATTCAAATGCAGTTTCATACCATTTCATGCAGGGTGCAAGGCCAACACATTCAAATGCAGTTTCATACCATTTCAAGCAGGGTGAAACCACTATAAAACCACACAAAACATCACACTCACAGTTCAGTAGACATTCAGTGTGCTCAGCTGATTCACACCTCAGACAGAGTCATTACTTCTCCATCCCCCATCATGCAGAGACTGAGCCACACCTCCACTTCTGGGTATTATAATCCCTCCCCCTCCCACTGGAAAAGGTGTGTCCTTCATGGCGTGATTGACAGGAGAGAGATTCTCAACTTTTTTAATACACCAATAGCACTTTTATTTTTAATTGATGGGAAGAATCCTCTGCACCTGATGAGCGGAGGGGAACTGTGTAAGATGGCCAAAAATCACAGCCATAAGTGTTAGCGTTTTTTCTAAAATCAATATAGTGCAAACAAGAAGTTGTCAAGTTTAGACAAACAACCATTTGCAGTGCCTTTTCACTTCAACCCAAAGTCCCCAAGCAAGCAGTTGCAGTGCCTTTTCACTTCAACCCAAAACCCCCAAGCAACCATTTGCAGTGCCTTTTTACTTCAACCCAAAACCCCACAAGCAACCATTTGCAATGCCTTTTTACTTCAAACCAACCATATTTTCATTTTCAAACCACATTAAGGGCACTCGCAGTTGAGTAGACATGTGTTCAGTGTTATTCAGAGCTCAGAGAGACTTGACCATCTCGCTTCCTCCATCTCGCAGAGACTGAGTGAGGCACACCACTTCCGGGTTTTATAATCCTTCCCCCCTCCCACCAGCACGGGCAGCAGAGAGAATGGTGAAAATTTTAAAACTTTAATATCTCTCTGATTTTTCATCAATGGGAAAAATCCTCCAGTCCAGTCCGGCGGAGAGGGGCTCTGAGCGAGGTGGCCAAAAATGATGGCTGTAAGTGGTGGCGTTCTCGCGGAAATCACATCGTAGTGAATCAAAAGCGGTCAAGACCTTACTTTTAGTAATATAGATATACATTTGTTAGTCACTTTTTAAGGCAAGCAATTTAAGTGCATTTTTGTTGAGTGTGATCAATAGCCAATGCTCATTAAATAGGTTTAGCATTGTTTATCTTAGATATACTCAAGAGCATGAAGGTATGGCTTTAGAACTTGCTTCCTGGTTATGTGTTCTAAATGTGTGCATTCATGAATCCACATTAAACTCACTTCAGAAATTGGACTTTGTAGCATAACATTTTGAAAGTGAAAATGTTAAAGAAGGAACTGCAGATGCTGGAGAATCGAGGGTACACAAAAAGCTGGAGGAACTCAGCGGGTGCAGCAGCATCTAAGGAGCGAAGGAGATAGGCGACGTTTCGGGTCGAGACCCTTCTTAGTTTGATGTGCATTGTAGTGTCACAAATAATTTTCTCTGTGGCAATATTTGCAATATTTGCAGTCTGCAGTGCTATCTGAAATGGAATGTTCTAGTCTGGATGCATTCTGACTATTTATTTGACAGGTGCAGTTGAATAGTAGAGCATATAAAATGGCAAGACAATTTAATAAATCTACATCCTGCACAGATTTAGCTCAATAAAGTTGGCAATGGCTGTTTTATGAATTCAGATTATGATTAGATTGAGTAAAATAGGATTCCATATAAGCTAAACAATATCAGCTAAACAATATCAGCTAAACAACGAGGAAGAAAGGTTTCAGCTAGAAAGAAAGTAGAAAAAAACCCTATTTAATTGTCTGTTTATCAGCTGCTTATCAGATCATCCACCCCCCCCCCCCCCCCCCCCCCCCCCCACTCATCACATCCAAATTCTCCAGAGATGCTGCTTGACCTGCTGAGGTACTCCAGCAAATACCCACAATGGAAATGGAAATCTGGTTCCCATATTCATTTTAGAATATAGTCTAATGTTGACATTCAAAATGATATGCATTGAAACTTGAAATATGGTATGTAGTGATATTGCTGTTTTTGAAAAGACAAACTTTAGAATACCTGAAATGTAATAAAATGTGTAAAGCAAAACTGAATAAATTTTGTAAAAGCATAATTTTATATTAGTCTTTTTCAGAGATTGTTCTGAAACACCTTAATTAACTTGTTGATTGATTATTTCATCAAAGACTGAGCCTTTTGTAATCTTGCAATTTAACATATACAATAATTGATAAAAAATAAGCAACAAAGTCACTAATTATTCTGCACAAAAGGAAGTTATGATATTTAATTTTTGCCAACAATCATCCATGTAAAATTGCCTCTGAATTTGACTAATGGACATGCACTGCGGTTATTTAAAACATGCTTCATTGCTATGAGAGCAAAAATTCAAATACATGAATGCTTTGACAAAAAAGGTAAGACAAGGAACAAATAAAACTCGAAAGAATGACAGCAGTTTTCATATCCGACTGCATATTATACTTAAGTAAGGATGACATATTAAATCAAACAATATTTTCAGATTTTAAATGATTTCTACCATTAATCTCTATCATTTTAGAATTTATTTTAATCAAGATTGCATAAAACCCAAACACCAGGCAAATAGTTGACAGATGTTAGATTTATATCATAATGGCCCAAGGCTAGAAATGATCAATTGTAGAAAATACATTTCCCATGCCTGTACAAACATGCCCATCATATGAATTTATATTTGGTGAAATTAAACAAATATGGAGGCACAAGAGACTGCAGATGCGAGAATCTGAAGCAGAATATCAACTGGTGGAAGAAATCGGAAGGTTGAGTTGCAATTGTTATGCGAAAGGGATGGTCAATGTTACAGCTCGAGACAGGACTGCATCATAAAAATAAATATATTGTGCATCGGTTTTGCATGAAGAAGGAACAGAAAAGATAACATACAAGACATTATTATGCAGGATTAAAGCAAGTTTTTGGGAGGCGGTAATATACTGGGGTGAATTGAGGTTTGGTTACTGAACAGAAACAGGGAGTGGAAATGAATGGACCATTTTTAGGTTGGAAAGCTGAGACCAGTAGAGTGCCACAGGGATCAGTTTTTAGGTCCCAGGTGTTCTCATTCGTTGTCAGTGGAAAGTGAATGTCATCTGTCTTGGTTGTGTTTACAAATGGTTGTGGTACAGGTTGTGAATATGTATATGGTATGCAAGAGTAGAGATATTTTACTCCAATTATGTAGAACCTTGGTGAGACAACATTAGGAATTTTGTACATGGGGTTGGTTTCCCTACTTGTCAGTATATCATCAGGATTCCCAAAATCAGAATCAACATATGGTGCCACTCCAGTTCTCCCATAGACAGGATTCCACACTTCATGGATAGTTGGAGGGTCCAACAGTTTTGATTATAGTGTGGATGATTTCCTGGTTGCATCATCTGGCACTAGGTGTCACTGTTTCAAAATAAAAGGATAAGCCGTTTAGAACTGAAATGAGGAACACAATTTTCAGTCAATGACTAGTGAATCTTTGGAATGCTGGAAAGAGAGTAAATTTCAGGAGCATCCTTAAAGAACCAGTTGAGTTCAAAGGGAGCACAGGCACACTTCTTCTTTTGTGTGGCGTGCACAGCCTAGTTGTTGGACAACTTGTTCTATTTGATCTTCCGTTTGTGCACGTCGAGTTGATTGCATTAGTCGAAACCACGTGAAGGTTGCAATCTTCCACCCCGCACAGGAACTCGAGACCTTGTGAGTGGAAGGTGAGCATGGGAATGGAGGCATAATGGTGAAACCTCGTGTATCAAGGAATTAATGTGGATACATAGATATAAAAATTGCTCCATGATATCATGCAAAGTTGCATGAAGAAGGATATATATATATATATTATATATATATATATATATATATATATATATTATATATATTATATATATATATATATATATATACATATACATATATATACATATATATACATATATACATATATATATACACACATACATACACACACACACACACACACACACACATCTATATCTATATTGATATATGTGTGTGTGTATATATATATATATATGTATATATACATAAATACATACATATGGATGGTTAGATTTAATAAATAAATAGGTGAATAAATGGATAAATATATATATTAACAAAACCTAACTTTTACAGTAGAAGGAAAATGGACATGTAATTATTGTGGTCTCATTACTGGGGGTTTAATGTACAAAGTTGCGCAGTAGAACTCCAATAATCCAGAAATTGGTGCCAGGTGTGCAGATTTTATGGATTGCTGGATGTCATTTTTACTAATACCTCACTATTCTTTTAATTATTTCATTATGATGTGATACAGTATGATAGATTTTCCACTGACTCAAGTAGGTTAAAGGAGAGTGCAAGAACTTGAGTCCTGCAAGTTGGAAGAGAGTGCAGGAACTGGGGCTCAGTGGGTTGAAAGTGAGCATTAGAACCAGGTGTCCGTTGGCTTAGAGGAAATGCAGGAACTAGGGCTTTGATGGCTGATAGGGAGAGCTGGCATCAAGGCCCCATTGAATGGAAGCAGGTGTAGTAAACATTACCTGGTGAAACCAATGATGAACTGTTGAAACTACTAAATATTCAGATAGTGAATGATTAAAATTTTACTGCACCAGAATGAATTAAAAATTCTCTAAGAAAATAGGCAAAGATGTTTGCATAATTGCTCTAATTCAGGTTAAGCTCCTTTTCAACAGCACAACACAATTTCTTCCAGAGTTTAGTGAGGGTTTTCTGCTCCTTTGTCCAGTAAGAGTGCAACAGAATGTTTTGTTTATTCCAGACGTTAGTAGCAGTTACAAAATATAATGCACAGAATATTACACTCATTCTATTTTATAATAACTCCAAGATATAATTGAAGTCTCTCGGAATTCAAATGATTTATTGTTTAGTAAATGCCTGAGCAATATTGCCGTAGAAATGATTAAAAAATAATTGTGTTTACAGTATATGTCATTGTTTGTGGTGAGGAAGAGATTCCCCATTAGTGGGGAAATACCACAAACCTCAGGGCAACTTCTATCACAGTTGTTAGCCACATAAAAATATAAGCTTTCCCCAGACTGCCATGGAGTTGCAGGATTTGCATACGAGTTATGAAGTATTAATCAGATTGCCACAGTTGTTTAAGGTTGGTATTTCATTAATAAGGACACTGTTAATTAAGTGATATATTACTTACCATTGCCATTCTATGTTAGAGTTATAAAAGAAAAGTAAAAAATACATGCTGTTGTAAATTGCTCTTTGTTATTTATTTATATACACAATCCCATTTTAATTTCTGTATATTTTACCCTCTCAACCCAATTGTTTTCTGAGCTTTTTGCATCTCTTACTGGAAGTAGTCATTAAAATATTTCCTTCTATGGTGCATAAAATGTATGAACTGAAGAAGAAAGTAATGAAAAGTACTCAATTCATGATGCCAATCCACCAACGTCTGTGCCAAACAATCTAATCAAATTAAGTCGTTCATCAGCATGAAGATATTCTGCAGTTTTATCTAATTATCTGAAAATTCAATTGTGTAATGCAATTCTGTTTCCAGAATTTTGTGATTGAAAATTGAAGATTCTATGAATGAAATTGCATTGCATCGCTCATAAAATTTGATCAGATATGTTGTGTTGTGAGTCACTCTTGCAAACCCAAGTTGATTTCCTGCCAGTGACCCAAGAGTGGAATAATTCCCTCAACTTTTCAGGGGAACATGGACCATGTTGTCCTGAGAGAGTTTATTGTTGAATAATCCTGGGATAATGTGATTTTACTCCTGTGGTAGATTGGAAGCCTGCAGCTAGTGGTGTGCCTCAGGGGTTGGTGCTGGGCCGATTTTTGTTTGTAGACGATAATGTACAAAATATGATTACATTTACTGATGACACTAAAATAGGTGGTGTTAAAGACAGAGAAGATGATTATCAAAAATTAATGGGGTCTTGATCAGCTGAGCAAATGGGCAGAGGCAAACAGACTTTAATTCAGATGAGTGAGAGGTATTGTCTTTTGGGAAATCAAACCAACACAGGACCTTCACAATGAATGATGGGGCCCTGGGGATTGTTGTAAAGCAGGGGAATCTAGGAGTATAAGTACATAATTCCTTAAAAAATGTCATCACAGATACATGTGGTGGTGAGGAAGGCTTTTGGCACATTGGCCTTCATCAATCAGAGAATTGAGTATACAAATTGTGATGTTATGTTGCAGTTGTACAAAACATTGGTGAGGCCACGTTATTGTGTTCAATTTTGGTCACCCTGCAGAAAGCAGAGAGAGAGAGGGAGGAGGGAGAAGAAGGGGGAGGGAGAGAGAGAGAGAGAGAGAGAGAGAGGGAGGGAGGGAAGAGAGAGGGGGGGGGGAAGAGAGGAGGGAGGGAGAGGGGGGAGGGAGAGGGGGAGGGGGGGGGAGAGGGGGGAGGGCGAGAGAGGGGAGGGGGGGGGAGAGAGGAGGAGAGGGGGAGAGAGAGAGAGGGAGAGGAGAGGGAGGGAGAGAGGGGGGGGAGAGAGAGAGGGGGTGAGAGAGAGGGGAGAGAGAGAGAGGCGAGGGGAGGGAGGATAGAGAGGAGGGGGAGGGAGGGATAGAGAGGAGGGGGAGGGAGGGATAGAGAGGAGGGGGAGGGAGGGTTAGGGAGGAGGGGGGAGGGAGTGGGGGGGAGAGAGAGGGGGTAAGAGAGAGAGGAGGGGGAGGGAGAGAGGGAGAGAGAAAGATGGGGGAGAGAGAGGGGGATGGAGAGAGGGGGGGGTCGCAAGGTTTATTTCAAAGGTCACTTGCCTGCTCGTAAGATTTTTTCAAAATAGTTTGGTTTGCAGCTTTGAGCGCGCGGGCGGCTGTGAGCGAGCGGCGGCTGTGAAGGGTCACCTCTGGATCTGCAGAATGCTCATTCTTTCCAAAGATCCTATAGCCGCTTACCCACTATGGGATCTTTGGTTATTCCTGTGCAATTTGAGCAACAGGGAGGGGGAGGGGTTGGAGCGGGCGGGCGATTCCAGCAGCAGGGTTGGAGCGGGCGGGTGGTCCAGCTGCGGGAGGCGCGGCGTGTGCATAGTTGGCGGGGGAGGGGGGGTAGTAGAGGAGAGCCGAGGTGCCAAATGATGAGAGAGAGAGAGAGAAAAGCGGCTTGGGTTGGTCAGCATGTGGGATTGTGACATCAGCAGCTCGTGAGTCCCATTTAGATTTTTAAATGAGTGAGTGTGGGGGGGTAAGGATTTTATTTTAAAATGTGTACATAAAAATGTCTAAATGTATTGAGGAGTGGATTAGTGAATGGAAAAGTGCAATGTCTAGCAAAATGGAAAAAATCACGTTTTAGCGGGTGGTTTTGGCAGACCAACCAATCAAAGGCCAAAAATCTGACACACACAGAGTTTTAAAAGTATACTGGACCAAGTGCAGACCCGTTGGGTCTGGTCCCCGAACGTGAGGTTGACGGGGGAGGGGAGAGGGAGGGAGGGAGGGGTGGGAGAGGGAGGGAGGTTGAGGAGGGAGGGGGGAGAGGGAGGGGGGGAGTGTGGTGGGCGGGCGGGACGCCGAGTGAGGCTGTGGGCCAGGCTTACACCGTCAAGATGCTGTGTATGCCATCGAGACACTGTGTATGGTGTCAAGTCAATGCGTACAACGTCGAGACGCTGCGTACGACATCAAGATGCTGTGTACGGCCGTCGATGCACTGTGTACGCCCTCAATGCACCTGCCGTTGATGCGCCGGCTCTGTCACGCTGGCTCAGTTGATTTTGGCTTGAGACAGCGTGATAGAGCTGGGCCGGGGGGGGGGGGGGAGGTGGAGGAAGTAAATCGCCAGCGAAACAAGAAAAATGTCGTGGCCCGGGGGAGGTTGGGGGGAAGGGGGCGGGGAGTGGCAGCGAGTGGCGAGGGAGAGGGGGAAGGGGGGGGGGGGGAGAGGGAGGGAGGGGGGTAGGGTGGAGTGGGCAGGCGTGCTGCCGAGCGAGGCTGCGGGCCAGGCGTACGCCATCACAAGATGCTGCATGCACCCGTCGAGATGCTGGTACGCCTCAAAGTGCCTGCTGCCGACAGGCCGTTGACGCACCGGCCTTGTGAGGGGGACGGGAGGGAAGTGGAGGAAGTAAAATCGGTAGGGAAATAAGAAAAATGTCGGGGTGGGGGGCGGGGGGCGGGGGGGAGGGGGAGGGAGTTTGAGCATGTGGTTTTGGTGGACCAAAACTGGTGGATCAAAGGCCAAAAATCCGACTTAAAGACATAAATAAATAAATGCGCGCGCACACACACACACACACACACACACACACACACACACATATACTAAACCAAGTGCAGGCCCATTGGGTCTGGTCCCCGAACGTATAGAAAGATACATTTTTAAGGTTTAAGTTTCAAAGGTCTTTTATTGTCACGTGTACCAATTAAGGTACAGTGATATTTGTATTACCATACAGCCATACTAAAAAAAAGCAACAAGATACACAACTACATAAAAGTTAACATAAACATCCACCTCAGTGGATTTCACATTCCTCACTGTGGTGGAAGGCAATAAAGTCTAATCTTCTTACCGCATTTTTCTCCCACGGTCGAGGCAGCCAAACCATCCGTCGGGGCGACCAAAGCCTCCGCATCGGGGCAACCGAGGGCCCCAAATCGGGGCGGTTGAAGCTCCTGTGGCTTGGAGCTCCCGAAGTCGGTCTCTAACCAGGGACCGCGAGCTCCACGATGTAAAAAGTCTGCAGGCTCCCGTGCTTGGAGCTGAAAGGTCGATCCATGGCAAAGGGATCACCGGCACACGATGTTAAAGTCCCACCGGCTCCCGCAGTTGGAGCTCCCGAAGTCGGTCTGCAGCTCCTCGATGTTAGGCCACAATGCGGACGGGGAGACGATATGGAAGAAAATCGCATCTCTCTTGAGGTAAGAGATATTTTTTTTAAGTTTTCTCCAACCTCTTCACCACCTCCATATTAAACAATTTAAAGAACACTAAAAGCATACATTTAACACATACTAAATAAACAGAGAAGGAAGGGACAGACTGTTGGCGAGGTAGCCATTGCTGGCACCACCTGGTGACATGATTCCTGGATTAAGATATTAGATTGGCATGATATTTTACTTTTCACTTGAGCAATGTTTTGAGTTGTCGTGACCTTCATCTGCAGTGGTACAGAAACAGTGCACAGATGGCCTCCTCCAAAGTCTGTAATTGTCATTTGTGGGTTTTTTCAATGGAGTCTTGCATAAATACTTTGTACCTAAAATGTTTGTCACATTAAAACCAATCAGTGATCATTTTCTGGATGTTAATCATGCAAATAAACAATTTTATGTTGCGTAGATCTGACGTGATCATTTCAGGATGAAATTCAGCATCATTTGGACACGGTACTTCCATGAAAGATCCATTGATATCAATATCATTGTCACATGTGCTGAGACTTTGTTTTGCATGCCATCCAGGCATATCATACCATATGTGAGTGCATCAGGTAGTATGAAGGAGAAAATAGAGTGTGGAATATTACAGCACTGAAAAATAATAGATTTAAAAAAGTGCTGCAATGAGTTGGTTCGGGAATGCATCCTTATACGAGAGGTTTGTTCAAGATTCTGATAACAGCGGGGAAGACGCTGTTCTTTAATCTGATGGTATATACTTTCAAGGTTTTGGATCTTCTGCCTAATGGGGGACAGAATGACTGGGCTGTGAATGTCCTCGATAATGTTGATGATTTCCAAAGGCAGATGGAATTGATGGCAGTTGCCATACTAAGCTGTGATGCAACTGAATAGGATACTTTATAAGCTTCTTGGCTGTAACGTCATTGTACATTTCTTTTCCTGAGGATGTGTATTGACGTTGCCATTTGTCCAGTAGTAGTTTGTGGCCTCCATGACATAGGTTTCAACTTTGAACAATTTGTGTCTATTCTTTTTAATGGAAGCATTTAAAAGACAAGAATAGGCCATTCAGCCCAACCAGTCCATTTCTATGTTTATGCTACACTCAAGGCTCCCCCTGTGTTAGTTTGATCTTTTTATTTCCCTTTTTAAAGAAGTGCAGCACAGTTGTAGCCTTACAGCTCTTGCTGTGCCAGGTTCAATCCCAACTGTGGGTGCTGTCTGTATAGAGTTTGTTCGATCTCCCCGTGCCCACTTGGGCGTTCTCTGAGATTTTCGGGTTTCTCCCACACTCCAAAGACCTGCAGGTTTGTAGATTAATTGGCTTGATGTAAATGTAAATTGTCCCTTGTGTGTGTCGGATAGTGTTAATGAGCGGGGATCGCTGGTCGGTACAGACTCGCTGGGCCAAAGGGCTTGTTTCTACGCTGTATCTCTGAAGTAAACTAAACTAAAGCCTACTTTTTAATAAGAAAGTATAGCTGGCTGTCCTGTGGTAATCACAAACTGGTATACAAGAATGGTAAGTAATTTGAAAGCTTGCCAAATATTATGATTAATTGTGAGACAAATTAAATGCAAAAATAGGGAGATTTTGATCTAGATATTGAGGAAATTTGTGAGACCATGTCTGGAATGCTATGTGTAGCATTTTTCTCTTAATGAAATGAAACTTTATTCCAGTTTGGAATAAAGTTTAAAATCAATATATTGGGAGGTGTTTATTTTATGTGGAAAAGTGGTACAGGCTAGACTTGAATCTGCTTCGGTTTAGAACAATGGGATGGATTTCGATTGAAGCATTTTAAGATCCAGAGGACATTTGAAGTGGGTATGTATAGAGAGGATGTTTCCTTGGGGTAAGTTGGAACTGGAGGTTACTACAGTATTTTAAAAATAGTTTTGCCCATTTAACATGGAAAAGAGGTAAAACAATTATTTTGGTATCATGGAATCACATTCTGAAAGAAAATATTTTTGCTCCAAGTTAAATTGCTGAAATCTTGTTCTGAAATATTAGCCTCTAGTTCCAAAGGACCTCTTCCTCAAATGTGGTGGAAACCGATTCTTGGACTATTTTTAAGGCAAAGTAGATATTTAGGTAGTAAAGTGGTGAAAGTAACCAGATATACAGAAATGCAAAGTTGAGATTACAGTCAAATCAGCTTTGAACTTGTTAAATGGTTGAACTTGAGCAGCTGAAATGTTCTCCTAGTCCTAATGTCTATGTTGATAATCAAGATTGCTGAAGCACATTGTCCATATGAATATACATAACAGCGGAAAACAATCTAGGTGGAAATGGAAGCCAAGCAGGAGCTGCAACACCAGCGTTACAGATCTCTGCGTTGAAAGTGACCACGTCAAATCAAGAGAGTTTATTGTCATGTGCCCCGGATAAGACAATTAAATTCTTGCTTGCTGCAGCACAACAGAGTATCGTAAGCATAAATACAGAACAGTTCAGTGTGTCTATATAGCACAGACCATGTATATACACACATAAATAAACAAATGAAGTGCAATAGGCTGTTTAGTTCAGAGTTTGTTTGATGGCAAGTTTAATAGCCTGATGGCTGTGGGGAGAAGCTATCCCTGAACCTGGATGTACCAGATTTCACGCTCCTGTGCTTTCTACCTGATGGCAGCAGAGAGATGAGTGTGTGACCAGGATGGTGTGGTTCCTTGATGTTGTTGGCAGCCTTTTTGAGGCAGCGACTGTGATAGATCCCTTCGATGGTGGGGAGGTCAGAGCCGATGATGGACTGGGCAGTGGTCACAACTTTCTGCATTCTTTTCCACTCCTGGATGCTCAAGTTGCCGAACCAAGCCACAATGCAACCAGACAGTATGCTCTCTACTGTGCACCTGTAGAAGTCGGAGAGAGTCCTCCTTGACATACCGACTCTCCGTAATCTTCTCAGGAAGTAGAGGCGCTGATGTGCTTTCTTTATAATTGCATCAGTGTGCTGGGACCAAGAAAGATCTTCGGAAATATGCACGTCCAGGAATGTGAAGTTCTTGACCCTTTCCACCATCGTCCCGTTGATATAAACAGGATTGTGGGTCCCTATCCTACCCCTTCCGAAGTCCACAATCAGTTCCTTGGTTTTTCTGATGTTGAGAGCCAGGTTATTGTGCTGGCACCATTTGGTCAATCGCTCGATCTCACTTCTAATCTCTGACTCGTCACCATCAGTGATTCGTCCCACAACAGTGGTGTCGTCGGCGAACTTGATGATGGAGTTTGCATTATGTTTAGCTACACAGTCATGAGTATAGAGTGAGTACAGCAGGAGGCTGAGCACGCAGACACTTTTCCACCAATAAGGACAGTCTGTGGTCTGTGGATGAGGAAGTCAAGGATCTAATTGCAGAGGGATGCGCAGAGACCCCAGATCTGAGAGCTTGGTAACCAGCTTGGAGGGGATGATGGTGTTAAACGCTGAGCTGTAGTCAATGAATAACAGCCTGACATATGAGTTTCTGTTGTCCAAGTGGTCCAGAGTGGAGTGGAGAACCACTGAGATCGCATCCACCGTTGATCTGTTGTGGCGGTAAGCGAACTGCAGTGAGTCGAGGTTCTTGTCGAGGTAGGAGTTGATATGCCCCATAATCAACCTCTCAAAGCACTACATCACCACAGATATTAGTGTCACTGGTCGATAGTCATTGAGGCATGTCACCTTGCTCTTCTTGGGCACTGGTATTATTGATGCCCTTTTAAAGCAGATGGGAATCTCAGACCTCAGAAGTGAGAGGTTGAAAATATCCATAAAAACTCCAGCCAGTTGGTCCGCACAGGTTTTTAGAACACGGCCGGGTGTACCATCAGGTCCAGGCACTTTCCGAGGGTTCATCCCCCTGATGGATCTTCTGACATTGGCCTCTGTGACTGTGCCTGAAACACCATCACGGCGAATGGGGGCTCGGGAAGCCACATCAGTGTTTTCCCTATCAAAGCGTGCGTAAAACGCATTGAGCTCATCAGGGAGTGATGCTTCACTGACAATTGAGCTGCCTCCTGATTTTCGTAAGAGGTGATGGCATTCAAGCCTTGCCACAGTTGCCGAACATCTGTCGGATACTCCAGCTTGGAGCAGAAGTCCCTTTTGGCCTTTTTGATGGCCTTACCAAGGTCGTATCTAGACTTCTTGTAGACGTCTGCATCTCCAGACCTGAATGCCCGGGATCTGGACTTCAGAAGAGTGCGGATCTCATGGTTCATCCAAGGCTTCTGGTTAGGAAACACTTGGAAGGTTTTTATTGGGACGTAGTCCTCCACACATTTCTTTATGAAGTCTGTAACGACTGTGACGTATTCATTCAGGTTCGTTGCCGAGTCCCTGAACATTAACCAGTCTATGAACCAGTCTACCAGACTCCAAACAGTCCTCTGTCCCCCCCCCCCTCCCCCACTATGCATTAGTGTCCTGAACATGCATACCTGACAAGACTGGGTATATGCTGGTGCAGCGATCGTCCAGCTCTTATACAGGTCCACCATTGTTTAACCCTGCATACCTTAGCAACCCTGAATCACAGTTTATCTTTATTCTGTTCCTGTGATATTCTGTTCCCTGGATTGACCTCTCAACCCAATCTGAACAGGACTACCCACAGTGGAGGGGTCTGTGAGGTGAGGGATCAAGAGGAATCGTTGCTGCTTCTTCAGAAGAGAGACCAGTACTTGCTTGCTGTATCTCTGCTCCTGTGTGGACACTGTTGGCCAATGTGCATTTTCTCTATTTGTGCATAATAACTAGATGGTCGTTCGCAGCGCCCACTTGATTTAGTAGACATGCAAACTCTTTGAGCGCTGCATAATTTTGTCCACTGAGAGCAGCAGTTAGCTCGTGAACAACATCCTATGCATATTCTACACGTAGCATAGTGTAGATCTCTAGTTGAATCACAATGAAACTGCCTCACCTCACAGACCCCTCCACTGTGAGCAAAGTCCTGTTCAGATTGGGTTGAGAGCTCTATCCAGGGAACAGAATATCACAGGAAAAGCATTGCAATGTCCTTCTCTGGACTGGAGAGGAGTTGTTGCCTGACCGAGTCAGGTGCTTTGTGACAGAATTGTTGCTCATCTCCAGCAAGGTGGTGGGCATGATCTCCAGAGTTGAGGTTATGATCTTCTGACTCCTCCACACTCCTTGTCTTCTACATTTGCTGAGGCAGTCATGACAGCCTGCAAACCTTCTTGCTGTGTATTCAGTGGACACAAGGAACTGGAGATGCTGGTTTACAAAAATGACACAGTGCTGGAGTATTGTGTGCAATTTTGGTCTCCTAATTTGAGGAAGGACATTATTGCTCCTGAGGGAGTGCAGCATAGTTTCACCAGGTTAATTCCTGGGATGGCGGGACTGACATGTGATGAAGGAATGGGTCTACTGGGCTTGTATTGACTGAAAATTAGAAGGATGAGAGGGGTTCATATAGAAATTTAAATGTTTAAAGGATTAGACAGGCTAGATGCAGGAAAATTGTTCCCGATGTTTGGGGAGTCCAGAACCAGGGGTTACAGTTTAAGAATAAGGGGTAGGCTATTTAGGACTGAGATGAGGAAAAACGTCTTCACCCAGAGAGTTGTGAATCTGTGGAATTCTCTGCCACAGAACGCAGTGGAGGCCAATTCAGTGGATGTTTCCAAGAGAGAGTTAGATTTAGCTATTAGGGCTAAAGGAATCAAGGGATAAGGGGAAAAAGCTGGAACATTATACTGATTTTAGATGATCAGCCACGATCATATTGAATGGCGGTGCTGGCTCAAAGGGCCGAATGGCCTACTCCCGCAACTATTTTTCTATGTTTCTATGCAATACAGCGGGTTAGGCAGCATCTTGGTGAGGCCACACCTGGAGTATTGTGTACAGTTTTGGTCTCCTAATCTGAGGAAAGACATTCTTGCCATAGAGGGAGTACAGAGAAGGTTCACCAGACTGATTCCTGGGATGGCAGGACTTCCATATGAAGAAAGACTGGATGGACTCGGCTTGTACTCGCTGGAATTTAGAAGATTGAGGGCGGATCTCATAGAGACTTACAAAATTCTTAAGGGGTTGGACAGGCTAGATTGACAGGCTAGATGCAGGAAGATTATTCCCGATATTGGGAAGTCCAGGACAAGGGGTCACAGTTTAAGGATAAGGGGGAAGTCTTTTTGGACTGAGATGAGAAAATCATTTTTCACACAGAGAGTGGTGAATCTGTGGAATTCTCTGCCACAGAAGGCAGTTGAGGGTAGTTCGTTGGCTATATTTAAGAGGGAGTTGGATGTGGCCCTTGTGGCTAAAGGGATCAGGGGGTATGGAGAGAAGGCAGGTACGGGATACTGAGTCGGACGATCAGCCATGATCATATTGAATGGCGGTGCAGGCTCGAAGGGCCGAATGGCCTACTCCCGCACCTATTTTCTACATTTCTATGTTTCTATCTCCCGAGAACATGAATAGGTGATGTTTCTGGTCAGGATCCTTCTTCAGATTGGTTGTGGTAGGGGCATAGAAAGTTGGAAGAGATGGGAATGGAACAAAGTGTAGCAAGTGATAGGTGGATACAGGTGAAGTAGGTTTTTGATTGACAGATGATGGCCAGAGAGAAAAACAAGTATAAGATGGGGCGATAAGGATAGAAGGGGTGCAAAATGTGAAGACATAGAAAGGAATATAGAAAAATGGGGGACGAGGGGGAGAGGGGAAAAGGATGGGGTGGGAGGGGGTTAGATAGTGTATGTAGGCCAGTAAATTGGAACATTCAATGTTCATACCCATGTTAGTCTGCCAGCTTCGAAAGCATATTTCGAGATGCTGTGCTCCAGTTTGTGTGTGGCCTCAGTATAGCTACAGAGGAGGCCCAGGACAGAGTCCAGTATGGGAAGAAGAGTTAAAATGGTTAGCCACTGAGTGATACAACATGCCTTGGTGGACTGAGCGCAAGTGTTCGGCAAACGGTCATTGTATCTATGCCTGGTCTTGCCGATGTAAAAGAGGACATGTCGAGAACACCGAATGTAGTAGATGTGGTTAGAGGAAGTGCATGTGAACCTGTCTAAATTTGAAGGACTGCTGGGGTTCCTGGATGGATGTGAGGGAGGATGTATAAGATGCTTATAAGATCTTATATCAGGGAAAGTACCGGGTGAGGGGTTGGTTTGGGTGGGTGGGAATGTGTGAACCAAGAAGTTGCGGAGGGACTACCCATGTTCTCGGGAGATGCTGCCTGTCCTGCTGAATTACTCCAGCACTTTGTACCTTGTGCTGTGTATCTGTTTTATCAGAAAATTATCCCAAATATGGTCCACATTTGAGTCCCCACTGTGCCTGTCCCTGGTGGTGTATTAGTGTATCAGAAACAATCGGTGATGTTTATCCTCATTCTCAGCCACGTCAACCACCTCCCTCAACACCCCTCCCTTTTATTTGTTTAATTTTGTTTTCCCTCCTGCTCTGTTCCTCATATTCTGGGGAGGGAGAAACACTGTCCTTCACAATATGCTGCAATGAAAAAACAGAAATGAGCAAACAACTCACTGTCATGCAAAATCCCAAATGATATTCAGCATGTTAGATCACCTTGACATATTTGTATATATATGCCAAAGGGACTTCATTAAGTATGCCCCCCTCAAACCCCCACAGCTAAAAAGCACACAGATCACTTCTGTCCTGGTATCAATTTCATTAGCCATGACTGAAGTTTCCCTCATTGAATTTCAAAACACTTGTTCTCTCTTCTAGTCTTTTATTTCCTCTTTGGCAGCTGTAATGGCAACCTGTCATCTGTGCATTTTGGGCCAAAGTTTTCCTCAAATTGTTGTACTACAGCCTCTTTCATCTGAGTGTGGAAACCTTTGGGAAATCATACAGATCCCATTCCAGAATATTTCTGAATGCAATTTAATCTGAACAAGCTTTAGCAGTAATGGAACAGCAGTTTACAGCACAAAAACAGTTGAAGCACAATTTCTCGGCAACAAGAACCATTCAATTGTAAGTAGCTGCAAAACTGTGGAAAATTAGTACGGATTTAGTAAATGGTACAGAGCATATATAGGAATAGCAGTAGAAAAGTAGAGTGGTTGGAGGAACTCACCACGTCAGGTAGCATCTGTGGAAGTAACTGAACAGTCTGTTTCGGATCAAGATTCTTCATCTAGACTGAAAGTCACACTCCCCACCTACTAAATCCCTTTGCCCCACGATTGCTCAGCCCTCCCCTCTATCTGTTATTTCTATCTATCACAGTGTCTCATCCGGTTCCATTCTTCGCCTTTCTTTCCAATTGGATTCCAGCATCTGCTGCCTCTCTTACCTCCGAGGAAAATTACTGCTTTATTCTCGTCCCTAATTCAGTTTTGTCAATGTAAATATGCTTTCACTGGATTGATCTTGTGAAATAAATTACTACAAATTACATCTCCTGTGTAACTTATAGACTTAATTTAGAATGGTAACATTATTGCAAAAGAAAGTTTACAAAGTAAAATATCTGTACCATTTTCATGGTCTTTCATATGACTTCAAATAATGCTCTTTACCCAGCTCATTTAGAACAACTATTCATTTATTATTGCTGGCATTTTCTGGCCCTTCTCAAATTAATATTGATCCTACTGACCAAATTCAGGTAACTTTCGATGTATGCGGAGATTTGTAAGCACAGGTGTTTAATTATCTTTGACCCATGTCACAGCACATTGGGCGGCTTGTGTTATATTACAAAAACAATTCCAAGATCAAAAAGACAATATTAATGATTTACTTAAGATGTTTTCTTTACATTCATCTACATTTTCTTTGTCATTATAGTAGTTTTGCTTTAGTAATGAACTAGGGGTCGAGGGGAGGGAAGAGTTGCAGCAGCACTGTTCTTTAGACTTTTTTCTGATGCTACACTGGGAATCTGATTAGCTGTCAGGAGCTGTTTAATTGGTCTCAAACGCAGACACATTTGATGAACTCGGGAACTCTCATTTGTTGTGCCACCATTTGATCAAAGGACTGTTAGTTAAAGACTAAGCGAGTTCAGTGTTCCGACTGCGCATGCCCAGGTCATAGGTCACTAGCTATAAAACAGTCTTGGCAATGGTGGTGCTGCATTGTGTGCAGGCTTGCGTTTCGTCCGTAGTCGGGGTCCCCCTCCCCTCAGTCCAACACCGAGATCCTGCTGAAGATGGGCAGCTGCCGGCCCTGCTCGTAACCGAGCGACTCGGAGCTGCTGCTGCTGGAGTTGTCCTGGTCGGAGAGAGAGTCTGTGGCCAGGCTCCTGGCGGCCATGTGCAGGCCGGCCTGCTGGAGCTGCGGGTACTAGAAACATAGAAACATAGAAACATAGAAACATAGAAACATAGAAACATAGAAACATAGAAATTAGGTGCAGGAGTAGGCCATTCAGCCCTTCGAGCCTGCACCGCCATTCAATATGATCATGGCTGATCATCCAACTCAGTATCCCGTACCTGCCTTCTCTCCATACCCTCTGATCCCCTTAGCCACAAGGGCCACATCCAACTCACTCTTAAATATAGCCAATGAACTGGCCTCAACTACCCTCTGTGGCAGAGAGTTCCAGAGACTCACCACTCTCTGTGTGAAGAAAGTCTTTCTCATCTCGGTCTTAAAGGATTTCCCCCTTATCCTTAAGCTGTGACCCCTTGTCCTGGACTTCCCCAACATCGGGAACAATCTTCCTGCATCTAGCCTGTCCAACCCCTTAAGAATTTTGTAAGTTTCTATAAGATCCCCTCTTAATCTCCTAAATTCCAGAGAGTATAAACCAAGTCTATCCAGTCTTTCTTCATAAGACAGTCCTGACATCCCAGGAATCAGTCTGGTGAACCTTCTCTGCACTCCCTCTATGGCAATAATGTCCTTCCTCAGATTTGGAGACCAAAACTGCACGCAATACTCCAGGTGTGGTCTCACCAAGACCCTGTACAACTGAAGTAGAACCTCCCTGCTCCTGTACTCAAATCCTTTTGCTATGAAAGCTAACATACCATTCGCTTTTTTCACTGCCTGCTGCACCTGCATGCCTACTTTCAATGACTGGTGTACCATGACACCCAGGTCTCGCTGCATCTCCCCTTTTCCTAATCGGCCACCATTTAAATAATATTCTGCTTTCCTGTTTTTGCCACCAAAGTGGATAACCTCACATTTATCCACATTATACTGCATCTGCCAAACATTTGCCCACTCACCCAGCCTATCCAAGTCACCTTGCAGTCTCCTAGCATCCTCCTCACAGCGAACACTGCCCCCCAGCTTAGTGTCATCCGCAAACTTGGAGATATTGCCTTCAATTCCCTCATCCAGATCATTAATATATATTGTAAATAGCTGGGGTCCCAGCACTGAGCCCTGCGGTACCCCACTAGTTACTGCCTGCCATTGTGAAAAGGACCCGTTTACTCCTACTCTTTGCTTCCTGTTTGCCAGCCAGTTCTCTATCCACATCAATACTGAAACCCCTAATACCGTATGCTTTAAGTTTTGTATACTAATCTCTTATGTGGGACCTTGTCGAAAGCCTTCTGGAAGTCCAGATATACCACATCCACTGGTTCTCCCTTATCCACGCTACTAGTTACATCCTCGAAAAATTCCACAAGATTCGTCAGACATGATTTACCTTTTGTAAATCCATGCTGACTTTGTCCAATGATTTTCACCACTTTCCAAATGTGCTGCTATCCCATCCTTAATAACTGACTCTAGCAGTTTCCCCACTACCGATGTTAGACTAACTGGTCTGTAATTCCCCGTTTTCTCTCTCCCTCCCTTCTTAAAAAGAGGGGTTACATTTGCTACCCGCCAATCCTCAGGAACTACTCCAGAATCTAAAGAGTTTTGAAAGATTATCACTAATGCATCCACTATTTCCTGAGCTACTTCCTTAAGTACTCTGGGATGCAGCCTATCTGGCCCTGGGGATTTATCGGCCTTTAATCTATTCAATTTACCCAACACCACTTCCCGACTGACCTGGATTTCACTCAATTCCTCCTTTGACCCACAGTCCCCTGCTATTTCAGGCAGATTATTTATGTCTTCCTTAGTGAAGACGGAACCAAAGTAGTTATTCAATTGGTCCGCCATATCCTTGTTCCCCATGATCAACTCACCTGTTTCTGACTGCAAGGGACCTACATTTGTTTTAACTAACCTCTTTCTCTTCACATATCTATAAAAACTTTTGCAGTCAGTTTTTATGTTCCCTGCCAGTTTTCTTTCATAATCTATTTTTCCTTTCCTAATTAAGCCCTTTGTCCTCCTCTGCTGGTCTCTGAATTTCTCCCAGTCCTCTGGTATGCTGCTTTTTCTGGCTACTTTGTACGCATCATCCTTTGCTTTGATACTATCCCTGATTTCCCTTGTTATCCACGGATGCACTACCTTCCCCGATTTATTCTTTTGCCAAACTGGGATGAACAATTTTTGTAGTTCATCCATGCAATCTTTAAATGTCTTCCATTGTATATCCACCGTCAACCCTTTTAGAATTAATTGCCAGTCAATCTTGGCCAATTCACGTCTCATACCCTCAAAGTTACCTTTCTTTAAGTTCAGAACCATTGTTTCTGAATTAACAATGTCACTCTCCATCCTAATGAAGAACTCAACCATATTATGGTCACTCTTGCCCAAGGGGGCACGTACAACAAGACGGCTAATTACCCCTTCCTCATTACTCAAAAACCCAGTCTAAAATAGCCTGCTCTCTCGTTGGTTCCTCTACATGTTGATTTAGATAACTATCCCGCATACATTCCAAAAAGTCCTCTTCCTCAGCACCCCTGCCAATTTGATTAACCCAATCTATATGTAGATTGAAGTCACCCATTATAACTGTTTTGCCTTTGTCGCACGCATTTCTAATTTCCTGTTTGATACCATCCCCAACTTCTCTGCTACTGTTAGGTGGCCTGTACACAACACCCACCAGCGTTTTCTGCCCCTTAGTGTTTTGTAGCTCTACCCATACCGATTCCACATCCTCCAAGCTAATGTCCTTCCTTTCCATTGCTTTAATCTCCTCTCTAACCAGCAACGCTACCCCACCTCCTTTTCCTTTCTCTCTATCCCTTCTGAATATTGAATATCCCTGGATGTTCAGCTCCCAGCCTACGTCACCCTGGAGCCATGTCTCCGTGATCCCAACTATATCATAATCATTAATATCTATCTGCACGTTCAACTCGTCCACCTTATTACGAATACTCCTTGCATTGAGACACAAAGCCTTCAGGCTTGTCTTTACAACGCATTTACCCCTTATACAATTTTGCTGAAAAGTGGCCCTTTTTGATTTTTGCCCTGGTTTTGTCTGCCTGCCACTTTTACCTTTCACCTTGCTACCTAATGCTTCTACCCTCATTTTACACCCTCCTGCCTCTTGCTCTTGTACCCATCCCCCTGCCACATTAGTTTAAATCCTCCCCGACAGCACTAGCAAAACACTCCCCAAGAACATTGGTTCCATTCCATTCCAAGTGCAAACCGTCCTGTTTGTACCGGTCCCACCTCCCCCAGAACTGGTCCCAGTGCCCTAAAAATTTGAATCCCTCCCCCTTGCACCACTTTTCAAGCCACGTATTCATTTGCATTATCCTCCTATTTCTACTCTGACTGGCCCGTGGTACTGGTAGTAATCCGGAGATTACTACCTTTGAGGTCCTACTTTTAAGTTTATCTCCTAGCTCCCTAAATTCACCTTGTAGGACCTCATCCCTTTTTTTACCTATATCGTTGGTGCCAACATGCACCACGACAACTGGCTGTTCACCCTCCCCCTCCAGAATGTTCTGCAGCCGTTCAGTGACATCCCTGACCTTTGCACCAGGGAGGCAAACATACCATCCTGGAGTCTCGTTTGCGGCCGCAGAAACGCCTATCTATTCCCCTGACAATTGAATCCCCTATTACTATTGCCCTTCCCCTCTTTTTTCCCCCCTCATGTGCTGCAGAGCCACCCATGGTGCCATGAACCTGGCTGCTGCTGCATTCCCCTGATGAGCCATCTCCCTCAACAGTATCCAAAATGGTATACCTGTTTAGGAGGGAGATGACCGCAGGGGACTCCTGCACTACCTGCCTACTGCTTTGCTGGCTATTGGCCACCCGTTCCCTTCTTGTCCTCCTACCTTTTGCCAGCGGTGTGACCAACTCACTGTACGTGCTATCCACGACTTTCTCCGCATCGTGGATGCTCCAGTATGAATCCAGCCGCAGTTCCAATCGTTCAATGCGATCTGCCAGGAGCTGCAGCTGGACACACTTCCTGCAAACGTAGTCACCAGGGACACCGACCATCTCCCTGATCTCCCACATGTTGCAGGCTGAACAAACCACGGGGCCAATCTCTACTGCCATACCTTACTCCCAAATTACTAAAAAAAACACAAAAAACTTATCCTTTAAACTTTACTACTAAATACTAAATCCCTCACTCCCAGAATCCCTCACTCCCAGAAGGCAGAAATGTAAAATTGTAAACCCGGGGTTGCACCCAATCAGCTGCTTCCTCGGGTCCTCTTCCACCAATCAGCGGCTTCCTCAAAAAAACCCAAAAAAAACCCACCTCCAAATGGAACGTTATGGATTTGGGTAAGCCTCTGGAAACACAAGCCCCGCGCTAGATTTTAAACCTACCGGTCGGGTGTCGCTCCTCCCCCTCCTTCACTTCCTCCAACGGCTCCTGTGGGCCTCTGGAAACACAAGCCCCGCGCTAGATTTTAAACCTACCGGTCGGGTGTCGCTCCTCCCCCTCCTTCACTTCCTCCAACGGCTCCTGTGGGCCTCTGGAAACACAAGCCCCGCGCTAGATTTTAAACCTACCGGTCGGGTGTCGCTCTCCCCCTCCTTCACTTCCACCAACGGCTCCTGTGGGCCTCTGGAAACACAAGCCCCGCGCTAGATTTTAAACCTACCGGTCGGGTGTCGCTCCTCCCCCTCCTTCACTTCCTCCAACGGCTCCTGTGGGCCTCTGGAAACACAAGCCCCGCGCTAGATTTTAAACCTACCGGTCGGGTGTCGCTCCTCCCCCTCCTTCACTTCCTCCAACGGCTCCTGTGGGCCTCTGGAAACACAAGCCCCGCGCTAGATTTTAAACCTACCGGTCGGGTGTCGCTCCTCCCCCTCCTTCACTTCCACCAACGGCTCCTGTGGGCCTGTACTGTTCATGATGGTGGTGCTGGTGGCAGCAGCAACCTCCTCCCCCTCCCTTGCCCAGCCCCAAGCCCAGAGTCTGGGCCTGCTCCAACTCCAGGTCAGGGCTGAAGGCAGCCCGCAGTGCGGCCCAGTCTAGGGCTGGGCTGGAGGAGGCTGAGCCCAGGCTGGCGCTCTGGCGCAGGTGAGGCCGGGTCCCTCGCTCCTCCTCGGGGTTGTGGATGAAGTGGCAGCGGGTACCATAAGGGCAGAAGCCGGTGGTGTGCAAGGTACAGCTTGTACTAGGGGTAGTGGCTGAGGCTATGGATGAACTGGCACATCGCCGCAGCGGCCCATCGGGGAGCAGATTCCTCTGGAGTTGGAGCAGTGTTAGGCTGGAGTTGGTGCTGGATGTGGGTCTGCGGCCGCTGGTGTTGTTGGTCCGGGCTGTTGGTTGGTTTGCCGTCTGCCTACACACACCCCCCCTCTGGAACATGCAGTTTATAACAATATAGCTAGCGTATGCCGTCAGTTGTTAGTTTAAGCAACAGCAATGCATACAATCACCAGGCAGTTTCAGTCTCGTGGTTAATTTTTCAGTGTCATTCAGCTGAAAAATTATTGGACTTTTGGGAAAGGTTGTTGATTAATCATTATAAAACTTATCAGCTTCATTAGGAATGGGAACGAGAATAGGAAGAGTGTAAAAGTCCAATTTTCTCTAAATTTGGACAATCTGAAATAATTGGTACATGTATCTTGCAAAAAGTAAAATATAAAGTAAATGTACTTTTCGTAAGGACAAAGTATTGATTCCCCAGGGTTTTGCCTGGGTTTCTCTTTAGATTAATCTTTAGATTAATTCCAGAAAATAGATGTTATTCATGTGTTGCCAACTGGTGCCAAGCTTTTATTAAAAATGCCCCTCAGTTTATTTTTCTTTGTTATTCGCCATTCCTTAAAGTAATTGGCAAAACAATATGATCATTTATTCAGAAAAAAATCCACTGTCATTCCTAATTCTGGATTTTAATTGGGATGGTTTATGGTTTATTCATGATGGTAGCAATTTTAGGAGTTAATTATGGATCGATTACTTCATATGCAGAATAAAATCAAGCCTTCAGAAACTAATATTTATGGAAATTTGTGCCAGAATTGTCAATATCATGTCAATTTGCAAAATTAATTTAAGAGAGTTGTAACTTACTGTGTGCATGAGAATATTGATACATCCATCAGGTGCGTTGAGTTTACTTTATAAGCTACTTGTCACAAGCTTGCCAATTGACAATAGAAATTGATAGATATGTTAGTATTGAAATTGCCCAAATGCTGTTAATTTAATTTGTTATGAAATGATAATTTATCTTGTGAAGAAATCATGAACATTTTCTTATTTTTCCCAGTCAATCAATGACCATTTTAAAACTTATGCTTAAAATGCTCATACCAACTGATATTGTACACTGCCAAAAGATAAATAATACTTCCATGTGATACAATTAATGCACTGGATTTTTAGACTAACAATATCAAAAAGCAGCAGACAACTTAAAATAAAAGGAATAATCTGCATGTGAAGTCAGTTTTTTCTGAGACATCCTATGCTTTCAGTTTGTTTGACACTTGAAAGAGGAGAATTTGCCAAACCTCTTCATGGTTGTGATAAAGTGATCAGCCAACAGGAGGAATAATTTGTGACTATTCTTAACGTTTTCAGTTTTCTCGAACTTCAACATCACAAATAGAAGACTTGCCTTCATGATCTGCTGCATCTAAATCCATATCAAAAACATGATTTCTCACATCCAATTTTTTTTTTTGTACAAGGAACATCAGTGAATGTAATTTCTCTCATTAAGCTCTGTCTAAATTCAATAATGCATAAAACTATTAATGTATGTTTAATCTACTGCCTTTGTTTGCTATGCAACCACATTTATAGTGCCTTGACATTCCAACGATATCAGCTTCTTGTCAATGCCAACAATGCTATTGACGGGTGCAATGTAGCAATATCACGAATAACTGATTATGATTAAAGTTAGTAAGATTGGTAATGTTTAAAGTTAGCTTGCATCTCTTAAACTGGGCACATTGCAGCTGGAACAAGTGGTGGTAATCGGGCACAAATAAATTTCAGTTCTTTAATTGCTCAATTAAGGCAATTTTAATATGGGCTTGCAGGTTTAACAATTGAGCTGGAATTCAGTGTATTGAACCTCTTCCAATGGAGAAGATTAAAAGGCCTGTTCCACTATGGTGACCCAATTTGTAAGTTTGAAAGAGTATGCGTTCGCCACAAACTCGCAGCATGGTCGACACGTGGCCCTAGGAGGTCACTGGAGCTCTCCTTCATGCTCAAGGGAAGTTCCCGCATACTAGCGGCCTCAGTTTGGTAAAAATTGGTCGGCATGGTTCTTTTGAAGTCGTAGTGCAGTGGGGTTGACATGCAGTTATGGGCAGTCGAGGTAGCCATAGGCAATCTCCTTTGCTGACCGGGCATTTTATTTGGCTCATAGGAGTTTTCAGAACCAAGGAAAACCAACCGGTAATGCTCAATTCTCTGGCTTCTTAAAAGTATCTCCACTCCTCCTCGCCTCCTCCCCCCTCCTCCTCCCCTCCTCCTCCTCCTCCCCCTCCTCCTCCTCCTCTCCCCCTCCTCCTCCTCCTCCCTCCTCTCCCTCCTCCTCCTCCTCCTCCTCCTCCTCCTCCCCTCCTCCTCCTCCTCTCTCCCCCCTCCTCCTCTCTCCCCCCTCCTCCTCCTCCTCCTCCTCTCCCCCCCTCCTCCTCCTCTCCCCCCGTCCTCCTCCTCCTCTCCCTTTCCTCCCCTCCTCTCCCCACCTTCATTTTCATCGTGGAATTTCAGACAGTGCTCCCCACTTTCCCTGGCCTTTGCTGTGTGTGTGTGTGTGTGTGTGTGTGTGTGTGTGTGTGTGTTCGTTCTCCAAGTGCAGTTGGTAAGAATTTTCTATTTAACTGTCAGTCAGTAGGAGCTGACCACAAAGCTGAAGTAAACTGTGTCCCACGGTCAGTGGAAATGTCCGCAGGCTCACCAACACGAGCCATCCAGTGGGCCGCAAGAGCCCAAGCACAAGACGCGGCGGAGCTGTCAGCAAGCGGAACGGCCTCTGGCCACCTCGTGAAGCGATCCACGATGGTAAGCAGGTGGGTGGCACCGCAAGACATTGGCAGAGGACTCACCAAATCGATATGGATTTGATGGAACCGGCTATGGGGAGCCACAAAATCCTGAAGCGGCGCTCGCACATGCCGCTGGACTTTCGATGTCTGACAGGGAATGCAAGCCCTGGCCCAGGCCGCAACCTGTTTACGAAGGCCTAGCCAGACAAACATGTCTACCACCAACGCAGAAGTTGCCCAGATGGAAGGATGGGCCAGACCGTGGACAGCGTCAAACACACCCCGCTGCCAACCCACAGGGACGATAGGGTGTGGTCTTCCTGTGGACACATCACAGAGGACCAACACACCTGCCAGACTGAAAGGGACATCAGTCAATATCAACCCCGAGGTAGCCGTCCGATAAGCGTCCATTTTGCCACGCTCACGATGCACGGCGGCAGCCCCGAACAATCCATGCCGGGATTCTCAGGCGACACAGCCAGGACCACAGGGTGAGACAAAGCATCCGCAACCTGGTTCAGCTTGCCTGCCACGTGCTGGACATCGGTGGTGTACTCCGACACGAATGCCAGGTGCCGCTGTTGCCGAGCTGACCAGGAGTTGGACACCTCGGTAAATGTTAGGGGCTTGTTGTCCGTGAATGCCGTGAAAGGCCTGCCCTCGAGGAAATAGCGAAAATGGCGGACCGCCAAATAAAGGGCCAGGAACTCCCGATCAAAAGCGCTGTAGCTCCGCTCCGGCGGCCCCAGGTGTTGGCTGAAAAATGCAAGCGGCTGCCAGCGGCCGTCAATGAACTGCTCCAGACCCCCTTTGACAGTCGTATCCGAGGCTTCCAAGGTGAGGGCGGTCGGGGCAGCTGCCCGCAGGTGCACCAGCATGGTGGCCTTGGCCAGCGCCCCCTTCGCACCATCAAAAGCAGCCACGGTCTCAGCGTCCTACACTAGGTCACGTGGCTTACCGGCCAAGCACTGGAACAAAGGCCGCATGATCCGGGCCGCCAACACGAAGCGATGGTAGAAATTGACCATGCCGATGAACGCCTGCAGCCCCTTGTTGGTGAGTGGCCGAGGAAAGTGCCGAATAGCCTCTACCTTAGTGGGCAGAGGAGCAGCGCCCTGTGAGGCGATGTGGTGCCCCAGGAAGGAAATAGAGCGGCGTCCAAACTGACACTTGGCGGGGTTGATCACCAGCCCGTCGTTCTGAAGCCGCTGGAACAGTACCCGGAGGTGCGCGCAGTGTTCCTGGTGGGAGCGGCTGGCGACCAGAATGTCGTCCAGGTACACGAACACGAACTCCAACCCCCGACCCACCATATCCATTAACCGCTGGAAAGCCTGCGCGGCGTTCTTTAAACCAAACAGCATCCACAGCCACTCAAATAGGCCGAATGTGGCGCTGGCGGTCTTGGGCACACCATCGGAGCGGACGGGAATCTGGTGGTAGCCATGCATCAGATCCACCTTGGTAAAAATGGTAGCACCGTCCAGGTGGGCTGTGAAGTCCTGAATATGCGGGACTGGGTAGCGATCCGCGGTTGTGACAGTGTTCAGGCGTCGGTAATCCCCACATGGTCTCCACCCCCCAGATGATTTGGGAACCATGTGTAATGGGGTGCCCACGGACTTTCGGAGTGGCGCGCAATCCCCATGTCCTCATTTGGCGGAAGTCCTCCTTAGCGAGCCGCAGCTTGTCAGGCGGGAGCCTGTGCATGCTGTGGGGGACCGGCAGTAGGAATATGATGGACCACCCCAGCCGCGTGAAAGCGAGGGGTCAGGAACTCTGGGAATCCAGCTGGTATGGAGGCATATCCCCGCCCTCATCCGTCACAAATCCTAGGTGTGGGCTGGAAGGGGCTGAGGGGACTCCGGAGGCATGAGGCACTGGTCCCGCACGTCCACCATTAAAGAAAAGGCCCTCAGAAAATCGGCGCCCAACAACGGCTGGGAAACGTCAGACGAAATCCGATCCAGTGAGGTGCAGGTGGATGTTGTTGGGCATCTTCTCAAGGAAGGCTTGCTCAAACAGCAGGCAGGGCTGATGGCCATCCATCAGCGCAGATGGCTTACGATCGCTGAGGCCGTCCATATGCAAAAGGCGGGCCGCACGATCGCGGCGACTAAGCCGGAAAGTGCGTAGCAGCAGCGCCTTGAGGCCCTCGTACTTGCCGAACACGGATGGATTTTGCAGGCATAGCAGCAATCGGGTGGCAGTCTCCTGACCCAACCACGTAAAAGTAGCGGGTGGCATCCGCGACGATGTTGTGGAGCTCGAATTGGGCCTCAATGTGGGTGAACCACATTTGAGGCTGTACCGCCCAGAAAATGGGCAGTTTCAGTGCCACCGCATTTTATTGTTGGAACAACAAACAAGTTAGAGTACTCAGAAACCACGTGCCGGGTCAGCCAACTGTATAATAGCTACTGGGAGGAGCGCTGTTGACTGAGGAGAAAAGCCCGCGAACACACACCCGCGGTCATCTAATGGCGCCAACCAATAACGAGGGTTCGCACTTCCCCAAGCCACCACTAAGTGCTGCTACACTGTAATATTAAATTGTACACCCGTGGAAAATTACAGTATTAAACCACTGTTTCACAATAGCATTAAATATTAGTTGATATCCACAATGGAAGCCTGGTGGCTTTTGTGCACAGTCACATCATCTGCAAGGAAGCTAATAAATCAGCGTTGTACTTAGTATGTGGTCAAACTAGTTGTGCTTTGCAATCAATGTTGTGCTGTTGTTTAATCAAATAACAACAAACGTGAATTACACAATTGAATATCTGAGCATTTGATTTTCTTTCATTGTTGAAGAAGCTTTGTTATAGCAAGCTGACTTCCCAAAAAAATCACTTAAAGCCATTTGTGCAAATATGGAAGGAAAATATAGTCCATTTTGCCTCTGCTTTTGCCTTAAAAGTCTTGCTGAACTATATTCTGTTGCAGCAACTGTCTTGTCAATAAGCAATACATGCAGAAATTGAAATTTAACTCTAATTTTCTGTGTATAATCATAGATAAAAACTGTTGATCATTTTAGGCACAATTATGTCCATTGGAAAATTTGGATAACCAATACTTTGTTCCTATCACCCAATACCTAAATGAAAACTTTTCTGACAATTCTCATTGATACATCGCAAATCTAACTATTCAATGTGTTGCATTGCATTGTTTTCTTTGAAATATTTAGTTTGGTACCCTGATGACATTATGAGGCTTATCTGGGTAGTGGACTGCAGGCTGCACCAGCACCAAAAGTCAGCAGAATTTGCTGGAACTAACAAGGAGTGTTTTCTTCAGCATTTAGCTGTGGACATGCTAATTTAAAGGCTGCTTCTGAAATTATACAACTGACAGATATGGTTATATCCAGATGTGACAATGACTGGTCACAGAGGGTGTTTTCAAAGATATACCATTGTACATGGAGTCTACTACCATGGAGCCTTTAGAGAAACCACAGTCCACCTCTATATCTTTGATCAACAATTAAATTGCAAGCTGCAGCATTTTAAGGCTACCTTTAAGAATACATTACAGCTAGCAAGGAGTGCATTCTCCCACCTCAGCTGCTCTCCCTATGAAGGTCAAGGCATCTTTGACTCTGAACTAAGTCTCAACAGAATCTTTTGAAATGGATGTTGGAGATTGTTGCTGCAGCATGCTGCTCATTGTAGCATCTTGGAGGTCACTTGGGCACTGCGTTCACCCACCCTGACATTTCCTGACTGACTATATTTCTTCATTATCTGAATGAGTGAGGACATGTGGAAGATGAGCCACACCCTAGCATTTTCGTATTGAGGTAGTAAATTTGCAGATGACACCCAATCTGCTAGTATGGTGGACAGTAAGGGAAAAAATATATAAGTTTACAACAGGATTGATATTAGTTGGAAAAGTGGGCCAAGGAATGGCAAATGAAATTTAAGAATTCTTCTTGCGCATGGCATGCACAGCCTAAAGTTGTAGGACAACTTGTTCTATTTGATCTTATTTGATTGTGCTGGCCGGGTTGATTGCATTCGTCGAAACAGGGCGGACCACATGAAGGTTGCAATCTTCCATCCCAATTTAAGAACTGAACTCTGAGTAAGGTATTGCACTTTGGTAGTAAAACCAGGGAGGGCCCTGGAGAGTTTGACAGGGGAACCAGGTGTGCTAGTGCGTTGTTCCCTGAAAGTGATGGCTCAGGCGGACAGGTGTTGAAGGCAGCATTTGACACATCGGCCTTCATCGGGAATGGTACAGAAAATGAATATAATAACAGCATATGATATAAGGGTGACAATTGCATGGAGGTGATGCCTCATGGGTCCAGAGATGCAGGTTCGTTCCTGACTATGGATGCTGTCTGTGTGTAGTTTCTACCTTCTCTCCATGATCGTGTGGGTTTTCACTGGCGGTTCCGGTTTCATCCCACATCCCACATCCCACATTCCAAAGACATGCAGGTTTGTAGGTTAATTGGCTTCCGTAAATTGCCCTAATATGTTGAATGCCAAAGTGGGATAACAAACAAATAATGTACAGGTAGACAAAAATGCTGGAGAAAGTCAGCGGGTGAGGCAGCATCTATGGAGCGAAGGAATAGGTGATGTTTCGGGTCGAGACCTTTCTTCAGACCAAAGTAGGGTCTCGACCCAAAACGACACTTAATCCTTCGTTCCATAAATGCTGCCTCATCCACTGAGTTTATCCAGCATTTTTGTCTACCTTCGATTTTTCCAGCATCTGCCGTTCTTTCTTAACCAAACTAATGTACAGGTAATCATTAGTCGGCGTGGACTTGGTGGGCCGAAGGGCTTGTTTCCACACTGCATCTCCAAAACAAAACCTATAAAAGCTGTACAAATCATTTGCGTGACCCCAGTGGGATAACTGTGTGCCGGTCTCGTCTCCGAGCAAAAGGAAGGATGGCATTAAATTAGAAATGGTGCTGAAAAGATTCGCAAGATGTTACCTAGACTTGCAGGCTTGAATTATAGGGAGAGGTTGGATAGGTTGGGAAATTTTTCTCTTGAGCTCATGAGTGACCTATTGATATTGATTTATTATTGTCACACGTACCAAAATGGCGTGGAAAACCTTTTTTGCTTGTAATCCACTCAAATCATACTATACTGTACACGAGTACATCAAGCCATTACACAAGTACAACAGGTAAAGCATAGAGAAAAGTACCAAACTGCAGAATGTAGTGTTACAGCATTGTAGTGTTATAGTCGCAGCAAAGTCAGAAAAATAAAAATGCAAAGAGCTGCAATTAGGTAGGTTGGGAGATTGGGACTGCACCCTTAGATGATCGTTCAGTAGTAGTCTGATAACAGCAGGGAAGAACTTTTTGAACCTGGTGATACACGTTCAGGTATCTTCTTATTGAAGTATACAAAATCACAAGAGGTGTCGATAAATTGAACACACTTTTTCCCCCAAGGTAGAAAATTCTAAAACTAGAGGGCAGAGGCTAAGGTATGTGGAGAGAGATTTAAGAGGGACCTCAAGAGCAACTTTTCATTCTAAGGGCAGTCCATGTCTGGATCAGACTGTCAGAGGAAGCTATTGAACCAGATACAATTCGACATTAAAGAACTTTGGAAATATATATAATTAGGAAGGGTTAGATTACAATGGGCCAAATGGGATTAGACAGAATGCCATGGACAAGCATTGACTGGCATGGACAAGCACCTGTTTCCGTGCTGCATAGTCAAGCAGTTAACCATATAACCATATAACCATATAACAATTACAGCACGGAAACAGGCCCTCTCGGCCCTTCCAGTCCGTGCCGACCATTTGTTTTCCCCTAGTCCCATCTACCTGCACTCAGACTATACCCCTCCATTCCCTTCCCGTCCATATACCTATCCACTTTACTTTTAAATGTTAAAATCGATCCTGCCACCACTTCTGCTGGAAGCTCATTCCACACAGCCACCACCCTCTGAGTAAAGAAGTTCCCCCTCACGTTACCCCTAAACTTCCGTCCCTTAATTCGCATGTCATGCCCTCTTGTTTGAAACTTCCCTACCCTTAATGGGAAAAGCTTATCCACGTCAACTCTGTCTATCCCTTTCATCATTTTAAAGACCTCAATCAAGTCCCCCCTTAACCTTCTGCGCTCCAAAGAATAAAGACCTAACTTGTTCAACCTTTCTCTGTAACATAGTTGCTGGATCCCAGGCAACATTCTAGTAAATCTCCTCTGTACTCTCTCTATTTTGTTCACATCCTTCCTATAATTAGGCGACCAAAATTGTACACCATACTCCAAATTGGTCTCACCAATGCCTTGTACAATTTTAACATTACTTCCCTGCTCCTATATTCAATGCTCTGATTTATAAAGGCCAGCACACCAAAGGCTTTCTTTACCACCCCATCTACATGCGATTCCACCTTCAGGGAACTATGCACAGTTATTCCTAGATCTCTCTGTTCCACAAAATTCCTCAATTCCCTACCATTTACCATGTACGTCCTATTTTGATTTGTCCTGCCAAGATGTAGCACTTCACACTTATCAGTATTAAACTCGATCTGCCATCTTTCAGCCCAGTTTTCCATATGGCCCAAATCTCTCTGTAGACTTTGAAAATCTACTTCATTATCCACAACACCACCTATCTTAGTATCATCTGCATACTTACTTATCCAATTTCCACCCCATCATCCAGATCATTGATGTACATGACAAACAATAGTGGACCCAACACAGATCCTTGAGGCACCCCACTGGTCACCGGCTTCCAACCTGACAAACAGCCATCCACCATTACTCTCTGACATCTCCCATTCAGCCACTGTTGAATCCATCTTGCTACTCCACCATTAACACCCAAAGATTGAACCTTCTTAACCAACCTTCCATGGGGAACCTTGTCAAAGGCCTTACTGAAATCCATATAGACAACATCCACTGCTTTACCCTCATCAATTTCCCTAGTAACCGCTTCAAAAAAATTCAAGAAGGTTTGTCAAACATGACCTTCCAGGCACAAATCCATGTTGGCTGTTCCTGATCAGACCCTGTTTATCCAGATGCTTATATATATTATCTCTAAGTATCCTTTCCATTAATTTACCCACCACTGACATCAAACTAACAGGTCTATAATTGCTAGGTTTATTCTTTGAACCCTTTTTAAACAATGGAACAACATGCGCAGTACGCCAATCCTCCGGCACTATTCCCATTTCTAATGACATTTGAAATATCTCTGTCATAGCTCCTGCTATTTCTACACTAACTTCCCTCAATGCCCTAGGGAATATCCTATCAGGACCTGGAGATTTATCCACTTTTATATTTTTCAAAAGTGTCAGTACTTCCTCCTCTTTGAATCTCATAGTTTCCATAGCTGCTCTACTTTTTTTCCTTACTTCACATGGTTCAATATCCTTCTCCTTGGTGAACACCGAAGAAAATAAATTGTTCAATATCTCCCCCATCTTTTTTGGCTCTGCAGATAGCTGTCCATTCTGTCTCTCTAATGGTCCAATTTTATCCCTTGTTATCCTTTTGCTATTAATACAGCAGTAGAAACCCTTTGGATTTACTTTCACCTTTCTTGCCAAAGCAACCTCATATCTTCTTTTAGCCTTCCTAATTTCTTTCTTAAGATTCTTTTTTACATTCTTTATACTCCTCTAGCACCTCATTTACTCCTTATCTCCTATAATTATTGTAGATATCTCTCTTTTTTCGAAACAAGTGTCCAATTTCCTTTGAAAACCATGGCTCTTTCCAATTTTTACTATTTCCTTTCACCCTAACAGGGACATAAAGATTCTGTATTCTTACAATTTCCCCTTTAAATGTCCTCCATTTCTCTTCTACATCCTTCCCATAAAACAGAGTGTCCCAATTCACTCTTTTTAAATCCTTACGCATTCCCTCAAAGTTAGCCTTTCTCCAATCAAAAATCTCCACCCTAGGTCCAGTTCTGACTCTCTCCATAATTATGTTGAAACTAATGGTATTGTGATCATTGGTCCCGAAGTGCTCACCAATGCGTACCTCCGTCACCTGACCTGCCTCATTTCCTAACAGGAGGTCCAACACTGCCCCTTCTCTGGTCGATACCTCTATGTACTGCTGCAAAAAACTATTCTGCACACATTTTTACAAACTCCAAACCATCCAGCCCATTTACAGAATGTGTTTCCCAGTCTATTTTTGGAAAATTGAAATCTCCCACAATCACTACCTTGTGCTTACTACCAATATCTGCTATCTCCTTACATATTTGCTCTTCCAATTCTCGCTCCCCATTTGGCGGTCTATAATACACCCCCGTAAAAGTGTTGCTACACCGTTCCCACTTCTCAGTTCCACCCAAATAGTCTCCCTAGACGAGCCCTCTAATCTATCCTGCCAAAGCACTGCTGTAATATCCTCTCTGACAAGCAATGCAACACCTCCACCTCTGGTCCCTCCAATTCTATCACACCTGAAGCAACGAAATCCTGGAATATTTAGTTTCCAATCACAGCCGTCCTGCAACCATGTTTCACTGATTGCCACAACATCATATTTCCAGGTGTCAATCCAGGCTCTAAGTTCATCCACCTTTCTTACAATGCTCCTAGCATTAAAATATACACATTTTATAAACCCACCATCCCTTATTCTCGGTCTATTATCTTTTTCCTCTTTCTCGCCTACATTTTGGGTCCGAGTGCTTCCCTTCTCTGCCTCTTGCCCCACACCCTGTCCCCTAGCCCCCTCTACCTGAGTCCCTCCCCCCAGCCTTTCTAGTTTAAAGTCTCCCCAGTAGCCTTTGCAAATCTCACTGCCAGGATATTGGGCCCCCTCGGGTTCAAGTGCAACCTGTCATTTTTGTACAGATCATGCCTTCCCCAAAAGAGGTCCCAGTGATCAAGAAACTTGAATCCCTGCCCACTGCACCAGCCCCTCAGCCATGCATTTATCCTCCACCTCATTCCATTCCTACTCTCACTGTCACGCGGCACAGGCAGTAATCCTGAAATCGTTACCCTTTTGGTCCTTCTCCTTAACTTTCCCCCCAACTCCCTAAATTCTCCCTTCAGGACCTCATCTCTTTTTTCTGCCTATGTCATTAGTATCTATGTGTACCACAACATCAGGCTCCTCTCCCTCCCTTTTCAGAATCTTTTGGACACGTTCCGACACGTGCGAGACCCTGGCACCAGGGAGGCAAACTACCATCCGGGTTTCCCGACTGCGTACACAGAATCGCCCATCCGACCCCCTAACTATAGAGTCCCCTATTACAATTGCCCTCCTCTTTTTGCTACCCTTCTGAGCATCAGGGCCGGTCTCTGTGCTGGAGACCCGGCCGGTGTTGCTGCCCCCAGGTAGACTGTCCCCTCAAATTGTACTCAAAACCGAGTACCTATTTTCCA
Organism: Okamejei kenojei; assembly: GCA_035221665.1. Taxonomy (NCBI): domain Eukaryota; kingdom Metazoa; phylum Chordata; class Chondrichthyes; order Rajiformes; family Rajidae; genus Okamejei; species Okamejei kenojei. Next base: position 78,600,799 of record CM069136.1, on the reverse strand, counting down.
GTTGTACAGTCACAGGGGTACTCTCTAGCCCCTGCCTCTTGCCGTTCCTAACCGTGACCCACTTGTCTGCCTCCTGTGGTCTGGGAGTGACTGCCTCCCTGTAGCTCCTCTCTATGACCTCCTCACTCTCCCTGACCAGACGGAGGTCATCGAGCTGCTGCTCCAGGTTCCTAACACGATCCTTTAGGAGCCCCATCTCGACACACCTGGTGCAGATGTGGATGTCTGGAGGGCTATCAGATTCCCTGACCTCCCACATCTGACATCCAGAACAATACACTGCCCTGGCCTTCATACTGCCCCCTTTACACAGGATACAATAGCAACACAATACAAAGTACACAACAAACTGCTGGGATCTGACTGCCAATCAGCTGCTTTCCCTAGTCCACTTCCCACCAATCAGCTGCTTACCCTAGTCCACTTCCCACCAATTAGCGGCTTCCTCAAAAAAAAAAAAAAAACACTTCTCTGAATGGAATGTTATGGATTTATGTAAAAACAAGCCCCGCGCTTGATTTTAAACCTTACCGGTCGGGTGTCGCTCCTCCCCCTCCTTCACTTCCAACGGCTCCTGTGGGCCTCTGAAAAAACAAGCCCCGCGCTGGATTTTAAACCTTAAACCCCTGTCTCACTGTGCGCGTTGGCCCACGAGTGACCCCGAGTTTTCACTCGTGGTGATCACGTAGCGGGAACGTCGGAACTCGCACGAGCAATTATCGACTCGTGGCGCTAACGGCAGGTACTCGGGAAACTTGTTAACTCGTGAAAAAATCAAACATGTTTGATTTTTTCCACGAGTCAAATTAACTGTTCAAGTTAAAAATGGAAACATTTAAACTCGTTGTAATAACGTAGTGGCCCCGTACGTTTATCTTAGTGTCTCGTGAGTCTACCGTGGGAACTTTAATAATCTGTTCTTTTGCTCGAGTAAAGACTGAACCAAAGATAGACACAAAATGCTGGAGTAACTCAGCGGACCAGGCAGCATCTCTGGAGAGAAGGAATAGAGTCGAGACCCTTGTTCAGACTTTACCCGAAATGCCACCCATTCCTTCGCTCCAGAGATGCAGCCTGTCCCGCCGAGTTACTCCAGCATTTTGTGTCTATCTTTGGCCTTTCTGCCACTTGTCCTTTATTACTGAGGCGCCTGCCCCGTGGCTTCACTCTGTCTCAATGAACGGCTTAAAGACCTGCCGAAGGGGCAAGTCTGGGGTGGTGGGTGGGATGTGTCCACGTGTGATGCTCCATCCACCCCCCCGGGGCCGAGAGTGTGGGATTGGGAAGGAACTGCAGATGCTGGTTCACACCGGAGATAGACACACACAATGCTGGAGTAACTCTGAGGGACAGGCAGCATCTCTGGAGAGATGGGATGGGTGAGATTTCGGGTCGAGACCTTACTTCAGACTTCTCCAGAGATCCCGCTGAGCTTAGTCCAGTAGTTGGTTGTCTATCCCGGTGGCGGGGAGCCGGGCTTGGCCGACCCGCCGCCTCTACTTGCCGTCAGTCCGGTGATCATCGCCCTCCGCCCGGGATGCAGCGGAGGTTTCCATCCGGTGAGTTGTCCAGCGCTCACGGTGGACGAGGGAGGACAGCAATAGGCCAGGTGAATGAATACAGCACATAAATGAGTCGACCTTTAATATTTTTTGATTTTATGTTTTAATTTTACAAGCTGCTTTCAAGCGAGGCAAGTTTTATTTTCAGTCCGAAGAAGGGTCTCGACCCGAAACGTCACCCATTCAACGAAAAAGCTGGAGTAACTCAGCGGGTCAGGCAGCAACTCTGGAGAGAAGGAATAGGTGACTTTTCGGGTCGAGATCCTTCTTCAGAAGACGAGCCCTTATCCAAAACGTCACCTTCTCCAGAGATGTTACCTGGCCCGCGTTACGCCAGCTTGTTGCGTCTGCCTTCTGTTTCTGCCCCTAAAGCCTTGGGATCGTTGCCCTTTGTGTTGGCGTGGAGGGGGGGGGGGCTATTGTGCTGCTTGAATGCCCCCTGCTATCATAGGGACAGGGAAACACAGCGGCTTTTGAGGCTGGTGGGCAATCACTACCAAAGTGTCTGCCTGCAGTCAGCACTCCTCTCCTACACATGTCTCCCGCGCTAACCATCCCGCAGAGAATGATCCCAGCACCCAAGAGCCTTGTTGGGTCCCGGCGGCCGCTCAATGTCAGTCACCCGAGCTGCTTCCTTCCTCTGAAGTGGCGGCCAGTCCTGCTGTCTGTGTGTATCTGTGTGTGTGTGTGTGTGTGTGTGTGTGTGTGTGTGTGTGTGTGTGTGTGTGTGTGTGTGTGTGTGTGTGTGTGTGTGTCTCTCTCCCTCTCTGTCTATCTGTGTGTGTGTGTACTGTCGGGTCCCGGTGGCCGCTCAAAGTCACCCGAGCTGCTTCCTTCCTCTGAAGTGGTGGCCAGTCCTGCTGTCTGTGTGTGTGTGTGTGTGGTGTGTGTGTGTGTGTGTGTGTTTCTCTCTCTCTCCCTCTCTCCCTCTCTGTGTGTATCTGTGTGTGTGTCTGATGTCGGGTCCCGGCGGCTGCTCAAAGTCACCCGAGCTGCTTCCTTCCTCTGAAGTGGGCGGCCAGTCCTGCTGTCTGTGTGTATCTCTCTCTCTGTGTGTGTGTGTGTGTGTGTGTGTGTGTGTGTGTGTGTGTGTGTGTGTTGTGTGTGTGTGTGTGTGTGTGTGTGTGTCTGCTGTCGGGTCCCGGCGGCCGCTCAATGTCAGTCACCCGGGCTGCTTCCTTTTTTAAAATTATTTAAAATAGAGATCCATTGCAAAAAAAGTATTTAAAAACATAAAACAACAAGAAATGCTTGGTTACTGGAGGATGCGCATTTTCCCATTGTAGGTCATATCAATAGATGCCGCCGCGCTGAAATAACTCAAAACCACAGGATGGAGATGTATTTTAACATTGTTGCTTTATTAAAACATACCTTCATTCACGGTTGGCTCAAGAGTAACGGGAGAGGAACTTGCTAACTCGGGAGAGGAACTAGGAACATCGCAGCAATATCATACCCGTGGGAACTCGGTTACACACTTGATCATAAACTTGCAGTCTCGTGCACAGCCACGAGTCTGTCACTCGGGGTACCTCGTGGGTCAACTCGCACAGTGAGACAGGGCCATTACCGGTACGGTGTCGCTCCTCCCCCTCCTTCACTTCCAACGGCTCCTGTGGGCCTCTGAAAAAAACAAGCCCCGCGCTTGATTTTAAACCTTACCGGTCGGGTGTCGCTCCTCCCCCTCCTTCTCTTCCAACGGCTCCTGTGGGCCTCTGAAAAAACAAGCCCCGTGCTTGATTTTAAACCTTACCGGTCGGGTGTCGCTCCTCCCCCTCCTTCTCTTCCAACGGCTCCTATGGGCCTCCCTTTCCTTGCACTCGGGAAGTATGTGATGTGAATGACCTGTTTTTTTTCCCACGAACTCCAGGGATCCTGCCCTTCTAACCTGCAGAAGCTGTCTCCTCCGGCAGCCACAATTATGTTGTTGGTGTCTTTCATGTGGTGTGATGCTTTTCTCCCATTAGAGAAAATAAGAAGATGGTCTAAATTAGGTTGATTGCCAAGAACCTCGCAGGTCCAATTTCTATCTTCTGAAAATAATTGAAGTTAATACTGTTTCAAATGTCCTGTTGAAAACAAAATGTCAATTTTTGAAGGAAATCGAAGTGAATATTTGGCTCCATATCTGATTATGATTTGGCACACAGTAAGAGGGATTAATCCTATTTCTAGGCAAGGCACTCCATAAATTTTTAGACTGAAAAAAAAGTTATTTGGACATAATTTATAGTCTGAGGAAGGAATTATTTGCATCCTCATATGCTTTATGGGGACATTCTGATGGCTGTCATTCACTCACATTTATAAATATATCAGTCTCCTTGCGAACATAGCCTGGAGTAGAAGGATAAACAGGGGAGCTGATGGTTACTTTATTCACTCGTTCTATGGAAACTATAGAATTGATAAAATTGTTCCTTTCCAAGTTATGGGTTATTTCAAAATATACTATTTTTGTGATGTTTTTAATAGAAACAGAAAATAGGTGCAGGAGTAGGCCATTCGGCCCTTCGAGCCTGCACCGCATTCAATATGATCATGGCTGATCATTCAACTCAGTACCCTGTACCTGCCTTCTCTCCATACCCCCTGATCCCTTTAGCCACAAGGGCCACATCTAACTCCCTCTTAAATATAGCCAATATAATAAATTCTGCTTCCTAACAATATTTCCAATTTTTATTTTCTCTACCTACATTTAATGTAGAGTCCACTGCTGATAGTTAATCATGGTATAGTTACTTTTTCAGAAAGTTAATGTGGTGTAATCCACTACTAATTGCAATGCACAATTTTAGCATGACAATGATTAAGTAAGTAATTATCTGGATGTTGGACATTATTGTGGAAATATATAAAATTAGGCAGAAGAAGGAGTAAAGCAGAACAAAATCCCAGTCATGCACTCATCAACCTTATGACTACCAAGCACATTCAAGTATTGGATATGAATTTTGTAATCGGACGAGGCACTAGAGAGCTGTAATGAGTCGACTCGAACACAAATCAAGATACAACACATTTATTAAATCTACTTACAGCAAAGATCTGCAGACATTCCATCTCCGAGCAGCTACACTAAACTAACTAGCGTAAGCAAGCTCTTGATAATATGAAGCACATAATAGGCAGTCACTACTAACAAACATTATAATTGGCTAGTATGAAATCCTACATCCTTCCTTGTAGAAACAAAAGAAGCATTGGTGGCTAAGCAATATAGGTGGAATGTTAATAATACATTTGCAAAATTACACAAAATCGCCATATCTAACGGGTGGCCTGCAAACCCGTCCGGCCCATGTGCGGTACGAGTCTGCCTCACCTCCTTTCACTGGAGAAGATACCGGGGATGGAAATGGGGAAACGACCGGCGACCTGACAGGCAGGGAGGGTGGCGAGATAGGCAAGTCCAGGTACACGTCTGATTTGGCAAGGTATGACCGCTCCATGTGTTGTTTTGCACTTCAGACAGCGTGTTCTGTAAGTCCGTTGGACTGTGGGAACTCAGGGCTGCTGGTAATATGTTGAAAGTCCCATTAATTTGCAAAGTTTTTAAAAGCTTGGCTGGTGAACTGTCTGCCGTTGTCGGACTGGATACGTGCAGGGGAGCTGTGCACGGAGAGGTGACACTGCAACTTTTCGATAACTGCTTCAGAAGTAGTGGTTTGAAGTAAATCGATTTTGAACGAGCCCGTGCAAGAGTGAACAAGAACCAGATAGTGTTTTCTATGCCATTCGAAGATGTCGGTAGCTAACGTGGACCACGGGAGAGGAGGGACCTGGTGCGGCAGTAAAGGCTGCTTTTGCTGATGTGGCATCAGGCTTTTGCAGACGGCGCAAACTTCATTTTTTTCCTCATATGTTTTTGGTCATTCCGGGCCAGTAAACCATGCTTTGTGCCCTTGTGTGTCAGTTCTCACAGGGGGGCAGCTAGGTTGGGAATACATTTTCCCAGGGAGTTGACCATTCCAAGGAACATTTGTAAGCTCACGACGTCAGAGACTTTGCTCGGTATCAATGCATGTCACGATCTAGGCCTGGTTTACTTTGGCCGCGCTGTCCATAAACTCTGTCTTGCTGACGGGCCCACACAACAGCCACTCTCTCAATACAAAGAGCTGTTTAATGATGAGCTTGGCAAGTTGCCTATCAAATACCACATTGTTGTTTATCCCAAAGTTACTCCTGTGGTCCAAGCGCCACATCGTGTTCCGTATGCCATGCGTGACTGCAAACACAATGAACTCAAGCGCATGGTCTCCATGGGTGTTCTTGCTGAAGTTACTGATCCGTCTGACTGGGTTTCCACCATGGTGGTTGCAACAAAGAAAAACATGGAGGAGATCCGTATCTGCATCAACCCCAGAGATCTTAACACTGCCATCAAATGCCCGCATTACCCAATGTGAACGACAGAAGATGTTACTGCCCAGATACGCAATGCAGCAGTATTCTCAGTTTTTGATGCCAAAAGCTCGTTTTGGTAGATTCCACAAGACCCAGACTCATCCAATCCCACTTCTGACACCATGTAATGAGTCAACTCGAACACAAATCAAGATACAACACATGTTTATTAAATCTACTTACAGCAAGGATCTGCAGACATTACATCTCCGAGCTGCTACTCTAAACTAGCATAAGCAAGCTCTTGATAATATGAAACACATAACAGGCGGAGTCACTACTAACAAACACTGTAATTGGCTAGTATGAAATAGCCAATCTACAAGAGCCATAGATTGCCCTGATTATTCTTTTAGCCATGTAGTTTTATATTATTTCAATTGCTTAACCGATTTTGATCACCAGTCAAATCGGCCTCCACTCTTTCCCCTGTCAGTTCATTTCAAATTTTAACCATTCACTATGCAAGAAATTTTTCCGAAAGACACTTCAGGTAATTTTGTCAATCATCTTCATTCTGTCTTCTCTGGTTCTTAACCTTGCTAACGACAGGAACAATTTCATCACGTATTCGGCTTGGTCTCCATGATTTTAAGAACTTCCATCAGATTTCAACGTTCATGACGAACAGATGGTTGTAGACCCTGAGCAGGTATGGCTTATGGACACATTAATACCTGGAGACACAGTGGCTTACAAGGATAAGGTGCTGTTGTCAGGGAACAACTTGCACCAGCACAGCTGCTCGTTAAACAATAAAAGCATTCTCACAAATAACCATCTACTTAAAAACAGCCATTGCATAAGGAGAGTCATTAGAACCCCTTGAGGTAATTGCTTCTGTTAGTTTCAGCATGATGTGCACCTATTGATCTTGCTTCTGAGCAATGTTCCCTGGGAACATGATTTCCGCCAGGCTATTGCATTAAGATTATGGACTAAAAAGAGAAAAGTACTCAGAGCAACCCTGCTCCGACTGGGCCAACACAAGAAATAAACTGTAATCCTGTTCTAGAAGCCTAATTCTCTACAAATAGGTTATCTGTTAAGGGCTTGATCGATCTAATACAACTTGAAGTCTTGGGGGATTAAAAAATAAATAAAGTAAATTACTTGGAATATGAGATGGCAATGGGTACTCTCATAAAACTGATTCTTAGGTGCGCTAACATTGGCAATGTGTATGAGATGCTTTGAACAAGGGATAGATTGACACCTTCATTGAAGTTAAACATATTGGCATTGCTGCAGAGCAACTGTTATGACAATATCAGATCTCCTTGTGAAAATGGAGCAAACAATTAACTGGTCAACAATGAAGATGCTATGTGCCATCAGTTTTCAAAAACTGATGTATGATATTACAGAAAAAAGAATAGATTTGATTTGCGCTGTCCTTCAGATTTTAACATTGAAGCTTGCACCAGGCAATAGTCACTAGATTTTTTTTTGCACATTTTTTTGCTATACTATGGTAGTTTAATGTTCCTTTTGAAATAGAAAAGTGAGATAATTTTGGTACCGTACTATAATATTACGAGATATTAATTTGCATAATTTCGAGGTTATTTACTAGTTCTATCATCAAATGCATCTGTCATGATCAAGTACTATGTTTGCTCAATGATCTTCTTACAAACAAGGAATTTCATTGCACCCTGGTGTTTACAGCAGTAAACAATCTGAAACGAACCTAATTATCTTTCTGAAGTAATTTTCTGTATATCTACAGTGTGTCCTTCTGTGGAGCTGTAGATTATGCTCTTGCTAATTTCTCATTACAAGGGGACAAGAAAATAGACTTAAGTGTATGCCACCAGATCCCTCCAGCCTGCTTCACCATTTAGCGTGGTTATGGCTGAACTATGCATCCCTCAACTCCTTCTGTGCCAGTTCCCCATAAACATCAATTTATTTTTCTTACAAATATTTTTCTGCCTCCACCTTAAATATATCCAATTGTCTGGCCTCCACTAACAACGGCAGAGAATTCCTGAGATTCACTACGCCATGACAATAAATTTCCTTCGACATCCGTTTTAAATGACTGCCCCCCCCCCCACCAACCCATCCCACTTATTTATGATTTCCCCGCGAGTGATAACATCTTAATATCTAGTCTGTCAAGTCAATTTTTGATTTTGTACATTTCAATAAGGTCACCCATTATTCTTCTATATTCCTTCTAATCAAATTTGTTTGCAAAATTTCATAGCAAAGAGTGCAGGTTTGTAAGTTAATTGGCCTCTAATTTGTCCCTAATGTGTAGCGAGTGGAAGAGAAAGTTGGATAACATATAACTAATGTGAATGGATAATCAATGTTTGGCATGGACTTGGTTGGTCAAGAGGCTATATCCATGCTGTATTTCCAACTGAACAATGTAGATACTGTAATCCCAAGTGAAAACCACCATACTTGCAGAGACTGAAAATTTGATTCCTGAATGCCATATGGTTCAACAGCTTGCTTGATTCAGAAACCCAATATAGTGTTCAGGAAGGATATTACTGTAAACTCTTTAGATAGTGATTACTTATTTGTACGGATACATAGAGTATTTTTCCAAGTTAAAATGACAATAAAAGATGTTGGTATTTTTTTATTGATATTTTTTAAGCAGTTACCTGTTTAAAAGCTTAATTACTTGCACAGTCATTGGACAAAGGCAGCAAAATAGTGTGCATATGTATTTTACCAGGCAAATGTAATTGCACAAATGATACCCATTGCCATTTAAATTATATGCAAAATGTTACCATGTACATGAGGCTTACCTGTTGCTGGAGATTGTTTATTGCCCCAAATTGACTTTGATAAGATGGTGATGAGTTTCCTTCAACTGCTGCTGTTTTCCTGGTGGTGGGAATACACAATGCTGTTGGTTAGGGAATTACAAGATTTAGATTCAATGACAATGGTGATGTATTTTTAAAACAGGATCGTGTATGACTTGGAGGAAAACCTTCAGGTGGTGATATGCTTTTGAGTGTCTTCTCCTTTGGTTGTTGAGCTCAGTTAAACTCTTTAGTTAGGAATATTCATGACCTTGAGTTGAGTGGACCGGATCGGAATGGTGTCCAGTTTTGCCTAATGTGGACATGGACTGCTTAATTTGAGGAGGTGTGGATGGAATTGAACATTGCATATTCATCAGCAAACTTCCACACCCTTGAATTTATAAATAAATCTTCATTAAAACAATTGAGGATAATTATATCGAGAATAATTTCATAAGGAAAGTTTGCAGTAATATCCTTCCAGGTCACCAGTTCCATTTTGGGTTTGTTAGTTTTAAAAGCCATTAAAAAATGTCCCAGTGTCATGTGATTTTTAGAACTTAAGTACCTTGTGAACCTAATTGATTGCAAAATTAACACCCAGTCTCACCCTTTAAGATCTTCCTGTGGCTTTATCCATAGCTCACTTTGTTGTTCATGTGTATTTTCATATGGGGTTAATTGTGTGTAACTGCAAGTCCAGCAAACTGCTGGTTGAACTGATTTTAGCTGATGTGGAAGCATTATTTCACTACCCTGATCCATTGAGAGGAGATTGTTCCTGCTTTTAATTAACATCCATTGATCCTAGCAAGAAACTATTCATATGGACATTGAATAATGATGTGTTTAAATTTGTTCCATTTTTAATATTGGAATTATTGCACTTCCTGACAAAAGAGTTTGTTAAACAGGCGAAGAAAGTAAATTGCATCAACACTTTATTTTTATGCTTTATATCACTCTTTCAGTTTTTGGAATGTTCTTAAGCACTTTGCCTATTATGGACAATGTAACTGGAAGATTATTTATAGTGTGTGAAGTTTCATTTCAAACCATTTCAGCAGTTCAGAGGAGTTTGGTGACATTTTATCCCTTCATCAATAAATATTCCAACGTATGCATTTTCTCTGTTTTTCACTGCTGAGAACAAAATAATAACAATGTTTAATATTCTCTGGTAAGGTACTAGTTAATACTGCAACATAAAATGTCCTTATAATTTATTCTAACAGTCATTCACCTGTTTATTCTAAAATATGTAAAATAATAACCTGGCAATTTATTTCAAACAGATTACTGGCTGAGTTGAAATGGTATACGCTTGAAATGGTTAATGGAAACACTTCCATTAACTAGTATACCAGGACAAATTGGAAATCCCCAAGTCTTCTGTTCTACATAATCATTCACAGCTGTTTTTAAAAATTGGAACAAACTTTCTAGGTTAAAAGTTAGAGATAAATATGACAAAAATGCTGGAGAAACTCAGCTAAATAGTATTATCTGTTAAGTAAATCCTTGCATAAGTGGGATATTAAACAAAATTATTTATATTCTGTGGTCAATCAGAAAAAAACTCCACCAAATTTGACCTTACTGGAATTGAATCGAAACTGAAATTATACAAAACTGTAATTGAAACATGAGGAATTCATTTTACAGTTACCAAAGGGGATGTTATTTTTAACTGTTGATATCAATAATATTGTCTGTGGATTAGGAGTGAACGTGAAACATTGCATTCTTCATTTCATTGCTGATTAGCAGAAATGTTAATTAATTTAAAATTACTTGAAGAATTGTTAACCTAGATGAGCAAAATACCTCAACATTCAATTATGTGTTGAAGTGTAAATTTAATTAAATTAAAAATACACATACCCTAAAGTAAGACAAACTTGGGCATGTAGCAGTGGTGCCAATTAAGATTAAAATGTTTGATGTAATTGCTGCAACGGCATCCTACAGAAGCATTGAGGAGAAAAAAAAGATCTTGGTATTTGGAAGAATGCCTACTCGTTTGTAAATTGTTAGAAGGCGTCAGTGAAAGATAACAATGGATTTTCCTCCTGTGCTAATGAGCCAGATTTATCTATATCTTGCAGTTAAACTTTTTAACATTCGTTTGAAGAAGATGCCAATGTGGCCCCCATTTCGATCCATGTCCAGTACAAATCCACTGCCTCAAAGTTTGAACATGTATTGTAGATGTGGAATGCCCATACTCATGTGCATTTTGCCTCCCATTAAGAGCAAATCTCTTGGGTAAAAGCATTTTTAGATTTCCCTCCATACAATGTATATGAAAGGTTTAGAGGTATATCATCTAAACGGGCAAATAGGATGAGCTAAAATGGGATATCTTGGTCGGCATGAACAAATTAGGCGGAAGGGCTTGTTTCCATGCAGTTATGACTGACTCTATGACTAGGAGATCGCACAACCTATTTTGTCTTTCTCGCTTTGGGTACCCATCTAATGACGTGCATGTTGGACCTGCCCGCAAATGGTCAGTTGCTGAGTGGAGGTATTAGGCCCCTGTCTCACTGTGCGAGTTGACCCACGAGGTACCCCGAGTGATAGACTCGTGGCTGCGCACGAGACTGCAAGTGTATGATCAAGTGTGTGGCCGAGTTCCCACGGGTATGTAATTGCTGCGATGTTGCAAGTTCCTCTCCCGAGTTAGCAAGTTCCTCTCCCGTTACTCTTGAGCCAACCGTGAATGAAGGTATGGTTTAATAAAGCAACAATGTTAAAATACATCTCCATCCTGTGTTTTGAGTTATTTCAGCGCGGCCGCATCTATTGATATGACCTACAATGGGAAAATGCGCATTCTACCAAGCATTTCTTGTTTTTTTATGTTTTTAAATACTTTTTTGCAATGGATCTCTATTTTAAATAATTTTAAAAAAGGAAGCAGCCCGGGTGACTGACATTGAGCGGCCGTTGGGACCCGACAGCAGACACACACACACACACACACACACACACACACACACACACACACACACACACACACACACACACACACACACACACACACACACACACACACACACACACAGAGAGATACACACAGACAGCAGCTGGCCACCACTTCAGAGGAATTAAGCAGCTCGGGTGACTGAGCGGCCGCCGGGACCCGACAGTACACACACACACACACACAGAGATAGACAGAGAGGGAGAGAGAGAGACACACACACACACACACACACACACACACACACACACACACACACACACACACACACACACACACACACACACACACACACACACAGATACACACAGACAGCAGCTGGTCACCACTTCAGAGGAATGAGGCAGCTCGGATGACTTTGAGCGGCCACCGGGACCCGACATCAGACACACACACAGATACACACAGATAGACAGAGAGGGAGAGAGAGAGACACACACACACACACACACACACACACACACACACACACACACACACAGATACACACAGACAGCAGCTGGCCACCACTTCAGAGGAATTAAGCAGCTCGGGTGACTTTGAGCGGCCACCGGGACCCGACAGTACACACACACACACACACACACACACACACACACACACACACAGATAGACAGAGAGGGAGAGAGAGAGACACACACACACACACACACACACACACACACACACACACACACACACACACACACACAGATACACACAGACAGCAGCTGGCCACCACTTCAGAGGAATTAAGCAGCTCGGGTGACTTTGAGCGGCCACCGGGACCCGACAGTACACACACACACACACACACACACACACACACACAGATAGACAGAGAGGGAGAGAGACACACACACACACACACACACACACACACACACACACACACAGATACACACAGACAGCAGCTGGCCACCACTTCAGAGGAATTAAGCAGCTCGGGTGACTTTGAGCGGCCACCGGGACCCGACAGTACACACACACACACACACACACAGATAGACAGAGAGGGAGAGAGAGACACACACACACACACACACACACACACACACACACACAGACAGCAGCTGGCCACCACTTCAGAGGAATCAAGCAGCTCGGGTGACTTTGAGCGGCCACCGGGACCCGACAGCAGACACACACACAGATACACACAGATAGACAGAGAGGGAGAGAGACACACACACACACAACTCAGCGGACCAGGCAGCATCTCTGGAGAGAAGGAATAGAGTCGAGACCCTTCTTCAGACTTACCCGAAATGCCACCCATCCTTCGCTCCAGAGATGCAGCCTGTCCCGCCGAGTTACTCCAGCATTGTGTGTGTCTATCTCCGGTGTGAACCAGCATCTGCAGTTCCTTCCCAATCCCACACTTTCGGCCCGGGGGGGTGGATGGAGCATCACACGTGGACACATCCCACCCACCACCCCAGACTTGCCCCTACGGCAGGTCTTTAAGCCGTTCATTGAGACAGAGTGAAGCCACGGGGACAAGTGGCAGAAAGGCCGAAGATAGACACGAAATGCTGGAGTAACTCTGCGGGACAGGCTGCATCTCTGGAGCGAAGGAAAGTCTGAAGAAGGGTCTCGACTCTATTCCTTCTCTCCAGAGATGCTGCCTGGTCCGCTGAGTTATAAACTCCAGCATTTTGTGTCTATCTTTGGTTCAGTCTTACGAGCAAAAGAACAGATTATTAAAGTTCCCACGGTACACTCACGAGACACTAAGATAAACGCACGGGGCCACTACGTTATTACAACGAGTTAAAATGTTTCCATTTTACACTTGAACAGTTAATTTGACTCGTGGAAAAAATCAAACATGTTTGATTTTTTTCACGAGTTAACAAGTTTACCGAGTACCTGCCGTTAGCGCCACGAGTCGATAAGTTGCTCGTGCGAGTTCCGACGTTCCCGCTACGTGATCACCACGAGTGAAAACTCGGGGTCACTCGTGGGCCAACTCGCACAGTGAGACAGGGGTATTAGTCTCGCCTTCTACTTAGGGGAGTGCCAGACACAGATCTGTGCACTGTTACTTGGACTCCTCTTGTGCAGTCAAATGGTTGATGCAAATTGCCATAGCTTTCCTGGCCTTCCAAATGTAAAATTCACCCGCTGAATGCATTTCAGGTTAAACTGGTGCAAATACGCACCCATTAAAATCAATGGGAGAAATCATCCGCTGACAGATAGGTTAGTGGTTATTTTTTAATTTAATCATTAATTTAAATATTTTAAATGTTTTAATGATATATTTTAATTTTAAAACATTGTTTTAAAAACTTTATTTTTGTTTTTTGACAGATCCTCAGAAATTGTTAATGTTTGTGAATAATAAAGATGTTTATAAATGTACAGTAAAAATAATAACTGGCATGTGGTGGTGGTATTAGTGATGATGGCTGGTGGTGGTGGCTGGGTCTCACTGTTATCAGGCCTATTCTTCTCATAGTGGCTGGCTATCTGAGTCAGACCCCCTGTACTTCACCAAGTTCTGCAAAGCAACTGTCAGCAAACCCAGGGTCATGGAAGAGCTGTATTCATGTCAGTCACATTTTTGGATTGCCTGATTATCTGGAGTTCAGATGCCTATCCAGATGCTCTTCAACTTGTGTCTTTTTGCACACCTTATTACTGACCTTGATAAAACATTGATTGCATAATTTTGATTGTTTTGGTATGTGTGGCGGCAGACAGTAGATAGGAATGTTCTGTGAACTTTTGTAACTTGTCGACGCCAAAGCATTGTGACACGTGTACTGCCCAAGGTGAGGTTAGCTGCATGATGTTACCAGATTGCATGCAAAACAAAGCATTTCACGGTACATGTGATGATAATTTATTTGAATAATTTATTCATTGTAGTTCTGCCCTCCATTAATCCCCATGATTCCAGACTTCATATTAAACTAAAGTATAACATTCCCTTGAAAATATATTATTTAGCTCATGCAACTATTAGAAAATACCATCTAGGTTGCAGTTCTTAAACTCTAGGGTGGTGGTAATGGTGGTGGGGGGAAAAGCAAAGCCTTCAAAATTGTGAAGGGGTGTTATGATACAAAAATTGGAGGAGGCATTTTAATCTTTAGGAATTCACAAAACTGGTAATAATGTGGATCAATGTGTTGTGCTGAATAATCACTTCTATTGCCATATAATTCAATTTAATTTAGATATTGTACATGCAACCAATGTTTGGTAAGCTTTAGGAAAGCAAATCTCACACAGAATAAGGATTTTACTAAGTGGTGATAATGACTGCAAAATCAGTTTGCTGTTATTGCTCCACAAATTGATTGGAAATCCTGGATGTTTGCTTGTGTTCCTTAATGTGCAAATTAGTGAACCTCCATAGGCTGCACTGCTCGTAGTCAGGTTGTTTGCAGATGAACAACAGAAACCATACATTTTCATCTGTTTACAAAATAGTAAAATCTTTCGTTTTCTCAGGCTTAAGCTTTTAAAGTCAGCAAGAGACGATTAAGCCTAAAAATATTTTTCAATATAAATATCCATTGTAATTTCATAAATACATTGTAATATGTGCAATGCTTTGCAAATTATCAATTCTCTACAGCCTTGAACAGAGCAGGCACAATAAAATCCATACATTTTTTAGATCCTGAAGAATTTTCAACCAATGTGTCCAAATAATTTTGACACAGCTGTATATTTACTATATTACTTTATTTTAGAGATTGTTTGCAAATTGCACCTTTTAGATTATATTGTCATGTGTTGGGAAGCAAAGTAGTTACATCAAGATAAGATCCAAAAATGCTGTATTATTTCACCATAATATTCCATTCTAATGTATTAAAAAAAAACTCTAACAAAAAGATTTGACAAATATTTTTATAATGGAGTGCTCGATGTGATCTCTCAATTATCTTTATTTTGTTTTTGGGATGTGAGCATCGCTGGTGTCCTAAATTATCCTTGGTAATGTGGTGGCAAGTTGTCTTTTCAAACTGTCACAGTCCTTCTGACAAAGTTGTACTCAAATGTATATGTATGTGGTAATTATGTGATCAATGCTAGTGATAATTTCTGACTTTGTATTTCATAATGGTGCTTACTTCCTTCACTGCAATCTGTGCTTTAATAAATTCATATTTGGACAATAACAATAATATTTGCAGTCACATATTTCTGATAAAAACGCAAACAATGTAAAACATCTCAATTAGTGGGTTATTGAGAACTAAATTACGATTAACGTTTTTCACACAGAGTGGTGAATCTCTGGAATTCTCTGCCACAGAAGGTAGTTGAGGCCAGTTCATTGGCTATATTTAGGAGGGAGTTAGATGTGGCCCTTGTGGCTAAGGGGAACAGGGGGTATGGAGAGAAGGCAGGTACGGGATACTGAGTTGGATGATCAGCCATAATCATATTGAATGGCGATGCAGGCTCGAAGGGCTGAATGGCCTACTCCTGCACCTATTTGCTATGTTTCTATGACTGAAAAACATTCAATGGAATGGAAAGGAAAGGTGGATCCCTTTTATAAAAATGAACAAAAAAGGAATTTAATAAACATTAAGAGTCTGATTTATTTCATGATATTACTTTGGTAGTTTGGCGAGTCGAAACAGTGAGTGAATTCAAAGGGTTTTATTTTGAAACAATAAAACAGTGAATAAACTTTGGTCAGTAAGACACCCAACAAAAACAATGTTACTTCCACAAGTGCGGCGCTAGAATGAAATAACTCAGTAAAAAGCACGTAAATATTGCTCCCTGTGCCCATGTGACTGGAGCAGTCAATCCGAGGGTTTGACTACCCCAAGACACTGCCATGGCTGCTGCAGGATCACCCCCCCCAGAACCCAAGGTACTGAACCGAGCAGGGACCAAGACACAGCAACCTGAATGCGGGTCAGCGGTGGTGGGGCGGGCGTAACAAGAGGGACAGGCCGAACAGGGCCAGGAGACCGTAACATAGAAACATAGAAAATAGGTGCAGGAATAGGCCATTCGGCCCTTCGAGCCTGCACCACCATTCAATATGATCATGGCTGATCATTGAACTTGGTATCCTGTACCTGCCTTCTCTCCATACCCCTTGATCCCTTTAGCCACAAGGGCCACATCTAACTACCTCTTAAATATAGCCAATGAACTGGCCTCAACTACCTTCTGTGGCAGATAATTCCAGAGACTCACCACTCTCTGTGTGAAAAATGTTTTCCTCATCTCAGTACTAAAGGAATTCCCCCTTATCCTTAAACTGAGACCCCTTGTTCTGGACCTCCCCAACATCGGGAACAATCTTCCTGCATCTAGCCTGTCCAACCCCTTAAGAATTTTGTAAGTTTCTATAAGATCCCCCATCAATCTTCTAAATTCTAGCGAGTACAAGCCGTGTCTATCCAGTCTTTCCTCATATGAAAGTCCTGACATCCCAGGAATCAGTCTGGTGAACCTTCTCTGTACCCCCTCTATGGCAAGAATGTCTTTCCTCAGATTTGGAGACCAAAACTGTACGCAATACTCAAGGTGTGGTCTCACCAAGACCCTGTATAACTGCAGTAGAACCTCCCTGCTCCTATACTCAAATCCTTTTGCTATGAATGCTAACATACCATTCGCTTTCTTCACTGACTGATGCACCTGCATGTCTACTTTCAATGACTGGTGTGCCATGACACCCAGGTCTCGTTGCATCTCCCCCTTTCCTAATCGGCCACCATTCAGATAATAGTCTACACTCCTGTTTTTGCCACCAAAGTGGATAACCTCACATTTATCCACATTATACTGCATCTGCCATGCATTTGCCCACTCATCCAGCCTATCCAAGTCACCTTGCAGCCTCCTCACACCTAACACTGACCCCCAGCTTCGTGTCATCCGCAAACTTGGAGATGTTGCATTCCATTCACTCGTCCAAATCATTAATATATATTGTAAATAGCTGGGGTCCCAGCACTGAGCCTTGCGGTACCCCACTAGTCATTGCCTGCCATTCTGAAAAGCACCCATTTACTCCTACCCTTTGCTTCCTGTCTGCCAGCCAGTTCTCTATCCACATCAATACTGAACCCCCAATACCGTGTGCTTTAAGTTTGTATACTGATCTCGTATGTGGGACCTTGTCGAAAGCCTTCTGAAAGTCCAGATATAACTGGTTCTCCCTTATCCACTCTACTAGTTACATCCTCGAAAAATTCTACAAGATTCGTCAGACATGATTTACCTTTCGTAAATCCATGCTGACTTTGTCCAATTATTTCAACACTTTCCAAATGTGCTGCTATCCCATCTTTAATAATTGACTCTAGCAGTTTCCCCACTACCGATTTTAGACTAATGTCTGTAATTCCCCATTTTCTCTCTCCTTTTATAAAAGTGAGGTTACATTAGCTACCCTCCAATCCTCAGGAACTACTACACAATCTAAAGAGTTTTGGAAAATTATCACTAATACATCCACTATTTCTGTGTCTACTTCCTTGAGTACTCTGGGATGCAGCCTATTTGGCCCAGGGGATTTATCGGCCTTTAATCCATTCAATTTACCCAACACCACTTCCTGGCTAACCTGAATTTCTCTCAGTCCCTCCCTCTTATTTGACCCCCAGTCCCCTGCTATATCCGGCAGATTATTTAAGTCTTCCTCAGTGAAGACAGAACCAAAGTAGTTATTCAATTGGTCTACCCTATCCTTGTTCCCCATGATCAATTTACCTGTTTCTGACTGCAAGGGACCTACATTTGTTTTAACTAATCTTTTTCTCTTCACATATCTATAAAAACTTTTGCAGTCAGTTTTTATGTTCCCTGCCAGTTTTCTTTCATAATCTATTTTCCCTTTCCTAATTAAGCCCTTTGTCCTCCTCTGCTGGACTCTGAATTTCTCCCAGTCCTCTGATCGGTTGCTTTTTCTAGCTAATTTGTATGCTTCATCTTTTGTTTTGATACTATCCCTGATTTCCCATGTTATCCACGGATGCACTACCTTCTCTGATTTATTATTTTGCCAAACTGGGATGAACAATTGTTGCAGTTCATCCATGCAGTCTTTAAATGCCTTCCATTGCACATCCACTGTCAACCCTCTAAGAACCAATTGCCAGTCTATCTTAGCCAATTCACGTCTCATACCTTCAAAGTTACCTTTCTTTAAGTTCAGAACCCATGTTTCTGAATTAACAATGTCACTCTCCATCCTAATGAAGAACTCAACTATATTATGGTCACTCTTGCCCAAGGGGCCACGCGCAACAATACTGCTAACTAACCCTTCCTCATTACTCAATACCCAGTCTAGAATAGCCTGTTCGCTCATTGGTTCCTCTACATGTTGGTTTAGAAAAGTATCCCACATACATTCCAAGAAATCCTCTTCCTCAGCACCCCTGCCAATTTGATTCACCCAATCTATATGTAGATTGAAGTCACCCATTATAACTGTTTTACCTTTGTTGCACGCATTTCTAATTTCCTGTTTGATGCCATCCCCAACTCCACTACTACTGTTAGGTGGCCTGTACACAACTCCCACTAGCGTTTTCTGCCACTTAGTGTTTCGCAGCTCTACCCATATCGTTTCCACATCCACCAAGCTAATGTCCTTCCTTTCTATTGCATGAATCTCCTCTCTAACCAGCAACGCTACTGCACCTCCTTTACCTTTCTGTCTATTCCTCCTGAATATTGAATATCCCTGGATGTACAGCTCCCAGCCTTGGTCCCCCTGGAGCCATGTCTCCGTGATCCAAACTATATCATAGTCATTAATAGCTATCTGCATCTTCAACTCATCCATCTTATTATGAATGCTCCTCGCATTGAGACACAAAGCCTTCAGGCTTGTTTTTACAACACTCTTATTCCTTATACAATTATGTTGAAAAGTGACCCTTTTTGATTTTTGCCATGGATTTGTCTGCCTGCCACTTTTACTTTTCATCTTGCTACCAATTGCTTCTACCTTCATTTTACACCCCTCTATCTCTCTGCTCACACATTTAATAAACCCACCACCTCTTATTCTCTGTTTATTATTTTTTTCTTCTTCCCCCCTGTTGGGTCTGAGTGCTTCCCTTCCCTGCCTCCAGCCTCAGACACTGTCTACTAGCTTTCTCTATTTGAGTCCCTCCCCCCAAACGTTCCAGTTTAAAATCTCCCCAGTAGCCTTTGCAAATTTCCCCGCCAGGATACTGGTCCCCCTCGGGTTCAAGTGCAACCCGTCCTTTTTATACAGGTCACTCCTTCCCCAAAAGAGGTTCCAATGATCCAGAAACTTGAATCCCTGCCCTCTGCACCAGTCCTTCAGCCACGCATTTATCCTCCACCTCTCTCCATTCCTACTCTCACTGTCATGTGGCACAGGCAGTAATCCTGATATTGTTACCTTTGCAGTCCTTTTCCTTAACTCTCTTCCTAACTCTCTAAATTCTCCTTTCAGGACCTCTTCCCTTTTTCTACCTATGTCATTGGTACCAATATGCACCTCAGGCTCCTCTCCCTCCCTTTTCAGGATACCTTGGACATGTTCAGACACATCCCAGACCCTGGCACCAGGGAGGCAAACTACCATCCGGGTCTCCGGACTGTGTCCACAGAATCACCCATTAGACCCCCTAACAGTATTCAAGCAGGAGTACTTATTGTCAAGGTGTACAGCCACCAGAGTACTCTCTAGTCCCTGCCTCTGCCCATTACCCCTCCTAACCGTGACCCACTTGTCTGCCCCTTGTGGTTTTGGAGTGACTTCCTCTCTGTAACTCCTCTCAATGACTTCCTCACTCTCTCTGATCAGATGGAGGTCATCGAGCTGCTGCTCCAGGTTCCTAATACAGTCCCTTAGGAGCCCCTTCTCGACACACCTGGCGCAGATGAGGATGTTTGGAGGGCTATCCGACTCCATGACCTCCCACATCTGACATCCAGAACAGTAAGTTGCCCTGGGCCTCATACTCCTCCTTACCCTGGATACAATACACAATACAATACAATACAATACAAACTGCCGGAAGTAATCAACAGGGATCTGACTGCCAATCAGCTGCTTACTCTAGTCCAATCAGCTGCTTACTCTAGTATTTCGGCCATCAGCGTGGATGGCTTGCGATCGTCCAACCTGTCCATGTGTAAGAGGCGGGCGGCGCAATCTATGCGGCTGAGCCCGAATGTGGGGAGAAGGAGGGCTTTGAGGCCTTTGTATTTAGCGAGCGCCGGCGGGTCTTGTAGGAACGGCAGTAGCCGCAAATCCGCCTCATGTGTGAGTGCGCCGACGACATGGAAGTATTTGATGTTGTCTACCACGATGTTGCGGAGATGGAATTGCGCTTCCACGTGGGCGAACCAAGCCTGTGGCTGTTCGGCCCAGAAAACGGGTAGCTTGTGGCCAACGGCATTCTGCTGAGTGTCGGGAATGGTGGCTGTTTGCATTCTTGCCGTCCAATATACGAGTGGATGTGTTGGGGTCATCAGTTTGGCGAGCCGAGACAGTGAGTGAATTCAAAGGGTTTTATTTTGAAACAGTAAAACAGAGAATAAACTCTGGTCGGTAAGACAGCCAACAAAAACGAAGTTACTTCCACAAGTGTGGGCGCTAAAATGAAATAACTCGGTAAAAAGCGTGCGACTATCACTCCCTGCGCACACGTGACTGGATCAGCCAATCCAAGGGTTTGACTACCCCAAGACACCACCAGGTGCCGCTACAGTAGTATGTTTTGATAAAGGATCTTCAACCTGAAAACATTAACTGTTTCTCTATCCACATATGTTGCCTGACCTTTTGAGTTTTTCTAGTATTTTCAAGTTATAATTTCAGATCTCCAACATCTGCAGTTTTTAAACCTTTTTTTATTTACCCATGTTGCTTATTAATTTAACAGCCAATGAATTGTTTTAAAAGTAGGGGGAAAGATGTTAAAGTGACCTGTCTATGGGTAAATCTGTAATACACAGTAACAGTATAAAACTGACCATTATATGTCTTTAAAAAAAAAAATCAGTTGTATCTACCAGAAATTGAAACAGTAAGGGGGGAAAGAATATCTTGATATTCATTCGTGTGGAAGGTTATATCAAAAAAATGAAATATGGTTACAGTCAGATAACCATGATCTTATTAAATAGTGGTGGCTCTGGAGGCTTGTCAGTTTCCTCCTGCTCTTAATTTGTATATGTATGAGTTCATAACTGCATTGACCTAAATCATCTGTGAGCTGGTGAAAGACCTTTGAAAATCCCCAAATGAATGACATTTCCTGGAAAGAATGCTATAGAACACAAATGAAAGGAGGCTTATATACATGATCCATGAATGGCTTTGTGTTGCAGTTCTTCTTCTTTCCTGTCCATATGCTACATAATGGCTCACCACTGCTGTACACATTCTTGCACTATTGGAGTGTTAAATGCAAGGTCTGCAATAGTACATGGATTATCCAGCAATGGGCATTGCAGTAGGCGTTGCATTGTCTGGGTCTGTGTGCCACAGTCACAGGTTTTTGTACCCTCGATGTAGCCCCATTTGCGCATTCTCACGCTTGATTGCCCGACCCCTGTTCGCAGTCGGTTGAGACATCTCCAATTCAGCCAGTGTTCATCAGCACCTGGTGGTAAGCGCTCTGCTGCTGGTTTGCCCATCTTTGTGGAAATAGGGTCAGTGGCTAGACTGTTCTTCCACATCTGGAGGCGAGCTTCAGTTGGTGTTGTTTCCAATGAGGTGACACTGGTTAGGAAGCTCTTACGGGATTTTAACCGCCTTGGAGGGGGCACATGGTTGTGTAATGGGTATCTATCATCTGTCAGTTGTTTCAGACGCTCTGTCCTACTTGCGACAGCCCTCCTGATGTCTGGGGGAGCGATACCAGCCAGTAGGTAGACGTTGTTTATTTCTGTCAATTGGAGGCAACCAGTGATGCTACGGCAGCTGGCATTCAAGGATGAGTCGATCGTCTTTGCATGTGTAGATCTCTCCCAAGCAGGGCAGGCATATTCTGCAGCAGAGAAGCAGAGTGCTAAGGCTGTAGTATGTACTGTTGTTAGGTTAGCACCCCATTTGGTGGTGGTCAGTTTGTTCAATATGTTGTTGCGAGTGCCCACCTTTGCTTTAGCTTTTTCCACATGTGCCTTGAATGTTAAGCAGCGGTTAACATTCAAAGTAGACTGGGTTTGGGCAATGTGTTAGTGGGAGTCCAGACCATGTGACGTGTAGTTGATGGTTAGCCTCTTAGTTCCTCTGGTGGAATGCCTCTGCCAGCGTTGTCTTAACATCTCGGAACTGTGTAATTTGTGCTGTTATACAGAGATCATCTGCATAGATGAAACGCTTAGTTACCAAGTCAGTTGGCTGGTCATTGGTGTAGATGTTGTACAGGATCGGTGCCAGAACACTTCCTTGAGGGAGGTCGTTCTTCTGTCATCGTAATCTGCTACGTTTTCCTCCTTTCTCGACAAAGAACTTTTGATTTTGGAGCATCGTTTGTATTAGCTCGGTTAGATGCAGATCTTTTGTCATCTCAGGGATCTTGTAGAAAAGTCGTTTGTGGTTGTTAGTGTTGTATGCTGCTGACAAATCAACAAACACTGCTCCCGTGATTTGCCCTTGTTTGGAGCCATCTTTGATATGTTGCTTTAGGTTGAGGAGCTGGCTTGTTGTGGACTCGCCTGAGTGGAATCCTGCCTGTTCTGATATTAGGTGTACATCTACATACGGAGCAAGGTGGTTGAGGATGAGTCTCTCAAAATGTGGCAGAGTAGAGAGATAGGTCTATAATTCTTCGCCTCTGAGGGGTCCTTCCCTGGCTTCAGTAGTGCGATTACTCGAGTCAGGAGCCAAAGCTTTGGGATTGTCAAATTGGCGGAGCATGAGTTGTAGAAATTTAGAAGCCACTCTCGTGTCTGTGGTCCAAAGTGCTCGATTTGCTCAGTGGATATGTCATCGAACCCTGCTGCTTTCCCATCTTTAAGAGTTGCGATACCGGCTTCTAGCACTTCTGTCGTGAATGGTTTTATGAAGACCGCGTCTCTGGATGTATTTAGTGCGATCCTGGTGGACATGGTGGCTTTGTCATTCAGTAGTAGCTGATGTGCAATTTGGTTGGCTGTGATGATGCAGTGTTGTTCAGCCTTCTTGGGGTCACTATTCAATTCAATTCAATTCAATCTTTAATTGTCATTGTGCAGTGTACAATACAGAGACAACGAAATGCAGTTGGTATCTCCGAAGGGCGAACTTACGAATAAACAAGTAATTGTGCAGTAGTATGAGTATATAAATCTATACATATACAGTGGTATCCGTGCAATTTGCTGGCGATTGGATAGTCCGGGGGGGGGGGGGGGGGGGTGGGGTTGAGAAGTGTGACAGCCACAGCGAAGAAGCTGTTCTTGAGCCTGCTGGTCCGGCAGCGGAGGGACCTGTAGCGTCTCCCGGATGGGAGGAGGGTAAACAGTCTATGGTTGGGGTGTGAGCTGCCCCTGGCGATGCTGTGCGCCCTGCGCAGGCATCGTTTACTATGGACAGACTCAATGGAGGGGAGTGAGGAGCCTGTGATGCATTGGGCGATCTTCACCGCCCTCTGCAGAGCTTTCCGGTCGGTGACAGAGCAGTTACCATATCATACTGTGATGCAGTTGGTAAGGATGCTCTCGATGGTGCAGCGGTAGAAGTTCACCAGAATCTGGGGAGACAGGTGGACCTTCTTAAGTCTCCTCAGGAAGCAGATACGCTGGTGAGCCTTGTTGATCAGCGAGGATGTGTTGTGGGTCCAGGAGAGGTCATCGGAGATGTTGATGCCCAGGAACCTGAAGCTGGAGACACGTTCCACCTCCGTCCCGTTGATATGGATGGGACTATGCGTGCAGTCTCTCGATCTCCTGAAGTCCACAATGAGCTCCTTGGTCTTCTTGGAGTTGAGGGCCAGGCTATTGTCAGCACACCATGCTGTTAGGTGCTGAACCCCCTCCCTGTAGTGTCGTTGTCGCTGATGAGGCCAATCACCGTCGTGTCATCTGCATAACTTGATGATGGTGTTGGTACTATGTACAGGTATGCAGTCATAGGTGAAGAGGGAGTAGAGAAGGGGGCTCAGCACGCAGCCCTGGGGTACGCCAGTGTTCAGGGTGAGGGTAGAAGAGGAGTGGTTATCCAACCTAACAGACTGTGGTCTGTTGGTTAGAAAGTCCAGTAACCAATTGCAGAGGGAGGGGTTGATGCCCAGGTCAACGAGTTTGGCGATCAATTTAAGGGGATAATGGTGTTGAAAGCTGAGCTGTAGTCGATGAACAGCATTCTCACATAAGTGTTTCTGTTGTCGAGGTGGGAGAGGGCGGAGTGGAGTGCCATTGAGATGGCATCCTCCGTGCTCCTGTTCTTGCAGTATGCAAACTGGTAGGGGTCCAGAGTGGGAGGTAGGCAGCATTTGAGGTGTGCCATGACCAGCCTTTCAAAGCACTTGGCGATGATAGGGGTGAGTGCAACTGGGCGGAAGTCGTTGAGGCTCACCGCAGTGGAGTGTTTTGGCACTGGCACGATGGAGGTAGTTTTAAGGCACGTGGGGACAACTGCCTG
The DNA here is from genome assembly GCA_035221665.1 of Okamejei kenojei. NCBI lineage: Eukaryota > Metazoa > Chordata > Chondrichthyes > Rajiformes > Rajidae > Okamejei > Okamejei kenojei. The sequence continues at coordinate 78,575,518 of CM069136.1, read as the reverse complement.
GGCAAGTGACAGGTTGAAGATGTCAGTCCAGACGTCTGCCAGCTGTGCAGCACTGGTCCTGAGGACGCGCCCGGGAATGCCGTCTGGGCCGGCAGCCTTGCGTACATTGATCCTACTCAGTGCCACGTGCACGTCGTAGGGGTTGATTGTGAGGGGCTGGTGGTCATCAGGGAGCACAGCCTTGATGGCCAACTCTTGGTTGTCCCTTTCAAAGCGGCCATAAAAGTGATTGAGTTCCTCGAGGAAGGATGCGTCGCTGGAAGTGGGGGTGGAGTTGGTGGCTCTGTCGTCAATGATGGCCTGGATGCCATGCCACATGCGTTGGGGGTCGGAGTTGCTGTCGAAGTGCTCCTCGATCTGCAGCTTGTATCTGTGTTTGGTGTTCTTGATGCCCCTCTTCAGATTGGCCCTCGATGAACTATAGGCATGGGCATCGACTGACCTGAAAGTGTGCCACAGGATCATTTACGTGGGTATCCCAAGTCTGAAGTCTCATTTAAAGATACAACCTGACATTACATCAATCTTTTATAATCACATTAAAAAGTCCTCTTGGATTTTTGTGCACATCAGCGTGAGTATTGATCTGCACATGCATCAATGAAATGATTTCCACTTCAGATAACGTTAGACCTTTCACAGAAAATTAGGTCAAATACTTTTGAGGTGTGCTGTCAATGGTGTTCCTTGAGAAAATTACCGGAGGCTGTGAAGCCCCTGATGTGAAGCTCCTCACTTCTCTCCTTTGGGCACCTCCTCTGGCACTTGAACACATCTCCTACCCACCAGCATCATTCTCTAACCTATTTCCTTTGTGTCAAATGCTTGTCGTCATTGATTGTCATCTGTATTTGGCACTGATTACTCTAATTGCCCTCTTATTCTCTGATTGTCTCTGGACTCCAGCCCGACTTCATGATTCTGGGCCAATTGCTCAATCGTCTTTCCCCTTGGCCAAAATCTGCTGACCACAGCTTCCCTATTCTCATCAACTCTTGCTGAATTTTCCTCCCCCGATTCCTGCCTCATTCTGACTCCTATCGAGGTCCCACCTGAACTGCTGAGTGCCAAAACACTCCAGCCTGTTCATTGTGGTCCTGGCTATAGTCCAGGACTTATCTAATACTTTCTATTGTATGATGTGCAATTGTGCATTGCATGAAAAACATGTTGGTATTATTAAGTAGCACTCGATGTCTTGCCCTCGGGCATTGGTGATGTCTGCACCAAGATAATTATTGGCACATAGCCATCTTATAAAGCTCTTCTCTAGTGGTTATAAATTTCCATATTTCCTATAAGAATATAAGAAGGGGATTTAACAAATTTGTTTTGAATGATCGGTGGCTCCTCTTAAAAGTAGCAACTCATTTTGAAAAGATTATCCCAGATTTCTTTACTTTTTGTTGTTGACATTTCCTCACATGGCTGTGGGAAACTTAACCCAGATCACATAATGTAATGACACTATACATAATCCCACTACTTTGGATTTTTCAAAGGAATCGAGCGACATTCAGTTTACTTATCGTGCACGGCCGAATGAATCACGAATCGTGGCTCGGCCATCTGCCTATACTTGTTTGCAGCATTTTTGTGCATTGGGTTCACATTTGTCTCTATCTGATATGCAGGCCTTTGCATTGGGGGATAAAATTGGCTCCAATCACATGTGGGGAAACTACATCAGCTTCAGACAAGCTTTCTTCCGTGTTCAGGAGCAAATGCTAGCAGCTCTGGATCCAAGTAATCCTGTAAATATCAAATGTATCCACAGTGTGGAGCTGTGAGTCTTTTAGTCCAAATTTGTTGATATTAAACACTTAAATGTACCAAAGTTTCTATAAATTGTAATTATGCATGTGAAGTCAAAATTTTTGGCAGCAACTTAGTTTACAATTAATATGTAAGCCATTTAAAAATATATGCTGTGCTTTAGATGCATCAGAAATTATCTGTATGAAAATGAGATGGGAGATATTTGAAATAATTAGAATAAAGCCTAAAATAAAGTTCTTGCCTTGGAAATGCTTTCAAACTAAATTAAATTGTATCATTGAGGATGCCATGTTAGCGGAAATGGAGGGAGACTAGTATGTAAATAGAGCGTGATTTTTTCAAATTTTAGTTGAAGATTTTTTAATACATTGTACTTTTTTTTTAGCTATTTCTTCTACATTTTTCTCTTCCGGCTTTTCCCAGCAATACCACATGTGCTACAAAACCAGTGTTCTTTCTTTTGCTATCATTGATTGGGGGAAAAAACTGTTCTTGACAGACATTCCAGCAGATTTATTAGTTAAATTCCAAAAAAATTAAGCTCCACATATAAAGAACAGAATAATTTTCCTTAGAAAATAGTGATTAATATTAAAGAGGGCACACATTGTAATACAGTTGAGGCTGACATCAAAAAACACAGGAATTTATTCAGTGATTTTAGAAGAAGCAAAAGGATTGTCTTGTATTTTTAACAATTTTGAAAAATGTTTAGCTCTTGATGGGGTGGAAAATTGGATAAGTAAGTATGCAGATGATACTAAGATAGGTGGTGTTGTGGATAATGAAGTAGATTTTCAAAGTCAACAGAGAGATTTGGGCCATTTGGAAAAGTGGGCTGAAAGATGGCAGATGGAGTTTAATGCTGATAAGTGTGAAGTGCTACATCTTGGCAGGACAAATCAAAATAGGACGTACATGGTAAATGGTAGGGAATTGAGGAATGCTGTGGAACAGAGGGATCTAGGAATAACTGTGCATAGTTCCCTGAAGGTGGAATCACATGTAGATAGGGTGGAAAGAAAGCCTTTGGTGCTGGCCTTTATAAATCAGAGCATTGAATATAGGAGTAGGGAAGTAATGTTAAAATTGTACAAGGCATTGGTAAGACCAATTCTGGAGTATGGTGTACAATTTTGGTCGCCTAGTTATAGGAAGGATGTCAACAAAATAGAGAGAGTACAGAGGAGATTTACTAGAATGTTGCCAGGGTTCCAGCAACTATGTTACAGAGAAAGGTTGAACAAGTTAGGTCTTTATTCTTTGGAGCGCAGAAGGTTAAGGGGGGACTTGATTGAGGTCTTTAAAATGATGAAAGGGATAGACAGAGTTGACGTGGATACGCATTTTTTCCCATTGAGGGTAGGGAAGATTCAAACAAGAGGGCATGACATGAGAATTAAGGACAGAGGTTTCGGGGTAACGTGAGGGGGAACTTCTTTACTCAGAGGGTGGTGGCTGTGTGGAATCAGCTTCCAGCAGAAGTGGTGGAGGCAGGATCGATTTTCACATTTAAGAGTAAAGTGGATAGGTATATGGACGTGAAGGGAATGGAGGGGTATGGTCTGAGTGCAGGTAGATGGGACTAGGGGAAAACAAATGGTCGGCACGGACTGGTAGGGCCGAGAGGGCCTGTTTCCGTGCTGTAATTGTTATATGGTTTGTTATATGGTTTAAATCAGATAAATACAGCCTGTGTATGATTTCTTTGGCTCAGTCTTTGCCCAGCTGTTTCTGTGATTTCATATGTGTTTAAAAAGGTTCCACTGTTCATGGTGTTATTTCACTAATGGCCTTAAAATCTTCTGGGGCAATATCGCAAGGATTAGTTTACTCGATGAGCAACTGAACTGTAAACAACAGTACCGTGAAATTCAATCATAAAGCTGTTTTTGTTTTCAGTGTTAAGCAGTTGAAAATCATTTTCTTTTCCAGAGTGAATCATGATATAGATCACTTCTGGATCATTTTGAATTCACCAGGAAATAATGCATCCTTTGTGTCCATGAAATGAATTATATGTTGAACTGAAGTGATGATGTCACTTGCAATGTAATGCTACCTTTAAAACATTGCAAAGGTTCTTGTTCCATGAGTGTCTTTGGTTGACCACTTCAGTTTCAGTTTAGTCTATTATCACGTGCATCAAGGTTTGAGTGAAAAGCTTTATTTGCGTGCTAACCAGTCAGCGGAAAGATGATACATGATTACAATCGAGCCATTCATAGCGTACAGATGCATGATAAGGAATTAACATTCAGAGCAAAATAAAGCCAGTAAAGTTCCTATCAAAGATAGTTTGGGAATCATCAATGATGTAGGCCTTCTGAGCCAACTATTGTTCCCAGCACTTTGCTGTGCTGGGACACCAATCAGATGACTTAATTATTTATCTTTCACCGTTAAGCCACCCATATTTCCTTTGTACCAATTCACACCCCACCAGCCCTACAGATCCCTAGCCCCACCACTCTCTTGTGACCAACCTTGTGATTTCTTGACTTCTGGATCCAATTTCCCTGAACTTCCAGCCCTGTGACCCTCTGGGACCCTACGTTCATTCTTCCCCAAACGCATTCCTAACACATCATACGAAAGCAAATCATACTCAAAACATGCAGCCAGATGAAAGTTAACAGCAAATATCATGACTTTTAACACAACCTGTCTGGACAAATATTCAGGTTCACAATAATCCAAAGCATTTGTATCCTTCAGCTACACCATCAAGAAGGATGATGAACAAGCTACACCATCAGGAACCTAATAATTAAAGCCATGAACATATACAGCAGCTTAAATATAGTCTAGAAATTATCACAATATAACACCAAACTCAAGATTTTTCGGAGTTGCATATTTTAACACTTCTCGATAATGTGGAATGCTGGCAAATGACATGTTCAAACCATCTCCATCTTGCCTCAAAGATTCTCCATCTTTTGCTTCAAAGATCTGAAACCGTGGCCTATGTGTAAATATAATCACCATTATTAACAGGAGATGGATTGGCTGTGCACATCAGAATGGAAAATTATTTTAATGCTGGAATAACAGTGTGTTGGATACTTGAAATGTGAAATTAAAACATGGCTGAATACAACTTGAAAAATGTGTGGTAGCCAAGCTGACAAACCTGCAGAATTATTGAAAAACTTGCTCAGATGAGTGTAGATAAATGCACTGTTGATTTAAACACCATAGGTCAATAAAAACGTTAATAAATAAATACCATTACTTTATTTTCAGTGATCTGCTTTTTTAATCTGTGCTTTAAAAAAAAAAAATGCATCCTCAACCAGATGCAGTTAAAATTGTCCATTTATCATTAACTGATATGCTAGTATTGTCCATCAGGCAAATTCCTTGCATATTCACTCCACTTACAAGTGGTCTTTTAAAATAATGTTATATATGTATTGGCGTTTATTTCAGATTTTGACAAACTTAATCGTGTTAAAGAGACAACTGTTTGTGTGTCACTTTCCTGGCTTTGTATTTGAGTCAATGTAATTACTAGATTTGAAATGCAGAGGCTCTCTTGACATTGCTAATACGTTGGATCATAAATCAGTCATGCATTACATTCACCAGCTCAGATTCGCAATTGTTTGGCATTTTCAGTTAATGTCAGGATAGTTAAATTCCCTGATTAGTGTGACCTTTTTGTTTGCACATACTTTCTCATCTCTTCAGTGATGAAGTTTACTTCTACTGTCTTGTCAACTTCTTGTTCGACTTGTCTACTTCTCCTTTTGTTTTTGGTGGATGCTATGTAGATGTTTTCAGTTTTCACGGGTTATAATTTCCTCTAAAATAGTATACAATAGTGGGCAATTTAATTATATCATTGAATCCATTCATTTCACAACAACTTCTGATTTCACAACTTCAGTACTCCTAAATGTTGTGCAACTTCACATTTGCCATAAACCCATATTGAAATTGCAGATTCTGGCACATTTCTACCATTTATTTCTCACTCTTTCTCTGTCTATCTCTGTCTGTCTCTCCTTGTCTTTCAGTCTTACTCTATCCATCTCTTTCCCTCTCCCTCTCCCTTCCCCTCCTATTATATGTAGAGCCTCAGATATAGTATTCCCCTCCACAGACAAAATGCACACTTATTTGTGGCACCTTGAATTTTTGGATGCTTTAATTTGAGTGAAGAAAATAGGTACATGCATGAAAAGAAAGTAATTACAAGCAGCAGAATATAAAATATTGTTGAGATGCGAAGTTGAATCCATGTAAAATAGTGGAATCATTGGATAACTGTGCAATATTTTAGGCTGTAAACAATTGGAAGATTTTTAAGGTAATAAGAGTTTTTATAAAGTGAATGAGTTAAACTTGTCCTTTTATCTCTGAAAGGAAAAGATTGTTGATTGATTTCATGGGGTTGGTTACAATTATGCCATAATAGGACAAAATAGTTGTGGACAGGACAAAATAGGGCCACTCAAGTCATGTTGAGTTGAACTGAGATTAAACACAGAAAATGTTGCAAATGCCCTCAACAGGTTAAGCTACATCTGCAAAAAAGAAACAGAATTAATGTTGCAGGTCAATGATACTTAACTGCCTTCCCAACATTTCCTTTCAAATTTCCAATACGAGTACTGTTTTTGCTGTCCAATAACTGAATTAAACTGAATATTTCCACTTTGCATTTGTAAAGGACCACAGAGAAATTCCAGCATGGATACAGATCATTAATTGGATATATCAATTACCCATTTGCCTTTAAGCTTTTTATATTCACCATCTTAAATGTTGACATAATTTCAGCACTAATGTCTAACCTTCATTGTGAATTCCTCAGAAACAAAGCTCCATTTTTCTCTGTTCTCAATCCTTATAATTTCTGCTTGAATAGTATTTTATTAATGATCACAACTTTTAGATACAGATTCTTCAGAAAGGAACTTTTAGACTTTAAATTCAGTGATGGAATGGCAATGAATTACAAAATCAAGCAATTTTATATGCTTTGGAATGGTATGTGTGGGTGGTGTATCTACGAGCCGACTGATTTTGTGCTTCTTGATGGTATTGATTGACAGTCTTTCAGAGTTGTTGGGCAAGTAACTGCTGTACATGTTGTGATAGTACACAATGCAACTACAATGATGAGAAAATTAATTTTACATTAATGGGGTGCCAACCAAGTCTGCCATTTTGTCCTAAATGTTTAAATTTCTTGAGTGTATTTGCAGTTATATTTGTCCAGCCAAATGGTGATTATTCCATTAAGCTCTTCACGTGATTGGTAGTGATACCCAAGGCTTTGGGAGTCGGGTGGTGAGCCGCAGCATGCCCAGAGTTTGAGCTGTTCTTTTCTACCATAATATTTACGTGTCTAATTGGTTTTCGAATCAATGGTGACTCACAGGAAGTTGACTGTGTGGGTCTCAGCTATGGAATCTCAAGATAGGTTGTTGGACTGTCTCTTGTTAGATATTGTTATTGCACTTTTGTGCATGAACATTACTTGGCACTGAGAAACTTGAATGTTGTCTGAGTCTTTTTGCATGAAGGTATGGACTGTATCATTTTCTGAGGACTTGTGAATGCAATACCCACAAGTGACCCAGTAATGGAAGGATACTCATTGACGATGAGGATATAGGATAGCGCAATGAGGAACACCTGCAGGGATGTCCTGGACTGATATAGATGGCAGCAACCACAGCCATTTTGTAAGTTATGGTTTAATCATTGAATGTTTTCCCATAATCCCAAGCTATTTTTAGTTAGATGTTATCTTGAACACATGGGCTATCACCATCACATCAGCTTTGGAATTCAGTTATTTGCTCCTTGTTTGGAATAAAGCTGCGATGAGGTCTGAACCTGCATGGTCCGAGTAAAACCTAAACTCGTCATCAGCAAGTGGATTACTGGAGAGTCAGCAATAGTGTTTTTGATTATTCTATTCACCCCTTTGGATAGTGATTTATTTAATTTGATATCTTGAGCATTTTTTTTTTCATTTATGTATCACCACCATAATTGTGTGGCAATCATTTCCACCAATACTATCATGGTCACATTCATAATAGGCAGATAGGTGATGTTGATGTTGAGTTGATTTACCTCCCGATTTGCTTCTGCAAGAACACCTCTGGCAGCTCTTTTCTCAGCCAGCTTGATCAGTGCTGGTCGAGAGATACGGCGCGGAAACAGGCCCTTCGATCCACTGAGTTCACACTGACTAGTGATCCCCATTCACTAACACTATCCTATACACAAGGGAGAATTTACAGTTTTTACCGAAGCCTACAAACCTGTACATCTTTGGATGCGATCACGGGGAATTGATACTCATCCTATACTTTTTTGTATTGAAAGCTCATAATAGATTGCAACCAAATGACTGATAGAATAATCTTTCCATTAAGACATAACATATTGTACCAATATTTTAATTGATCAATATTAAACAATTGCAATGAGTGTGTTGCATATCAATAGTATTCAGTCCAATTAATTTACACTCCACAAGGCAACTCCCATTTCAACTGAGCTAACAGGCATTGTAAACTGATACAATGGGTCAAGGCAAACAATCCGTTAGTGAACAGTTGGCTAAGGCAGATAAGCCCAAGAAGTAAGATGATCTGGATGAGGGACCTCACTGAAATCCCGATTATATCAGTCAGTGACTGATTACAAATAAAGTGACTTTAAATAAGCCCACACCTGGATACTGCCTAGCAACTAACCCAGAGAATCCAGGAGAGGAGAAATGTAGATAAAAGACAAAGTGCTGGAATAAATCAGCGGGTTAGTCAGCAAATCTGGAGGACATGGATAGGTCGGGACCCTGCTTCAGACTGATTGTAGTAGGGAAAGAAAACTGGGGATAGGACAAAGCCAGGCAAGTTATTGGTGGAAGATAGACACAAATTGCTGGAGTAACCAAGCGGAACAGGCAGCATTTCTGGAGAGAAGGAATGGATGACGTTTTGGGTCGAGACCCTTCTACAGATGAGGGAGGTTGATGGGCAGATGGGTGAACAAAGGCCAGAGATAAAAATAATGCAATATTATAATGTGATATTAGGAGAGAAGCACACATTATGGAAACAGAGGAAGGGTTATTTGTGGAAGGGGATGGTGGGTGGGGCAAAGCAGGGGTAAGTAGGATAAATTGATGCACATACAGGTGGGGGATGGAGAAGAGAGGGGGAGGAAAATTATCTAAAATAGAGAATTGGATGTTCATACTGGTGTGTTGTAAGCTACCAAAGTAGAATATGAAGTGCTGTTCCTCCAGTTTGCATGTGGTCTCATTCTGGCAATGGAGGAGGCCCAGAATAGAAAGGTCAATATGGGAAGGGGAGATAAAATGGTTGAGGGGCTGTCCCACTGCGGCGACCTAATTGGCGAGTTTAGGAGAGTTTGAAAATGTGTCATGTTGAAGACCTCCTTCGACTATGTGGAAGACCTCCTTCGACCTCCTTCAACTATGTTGAAGACTAGCTTCGACTAGCTTTGGGAAAATTGGACACCGAATAGTAGAGAGTGAAGATGACCTCCTTCGATCTCCTTCGACCTCCCTTCGACTATGTTGAAGACTATCTATGACTACCTTTGATTCCTTTGACTACCCTCGATTACCTACGAATAACATGCCAACGTACCTCGACCTACCTTGAATAAGCCTACGAGTGTAAAAAAATATCGATTTTTTTCCATTGCGACCTTTTTTTACTCACAGGCATTTTTCAGCATGTTGAAAAATATGTCGCGACCTAGCTGAGGCCTTGATTACGCGGGGACTACTCTCGAGCATGAAGGATAGTTACAAAGACCTCGTAGGACCTCGTGTCGACCTTGCTGCGAGTATGTCGAGGTCAAACTCTTCTGAACTCGCGGATTAGGTAGCCGCAGTGGGACAGCCCCTTTAGCAACCGGGAGTTCCAGTAGGCTAAACAAATGTTTGGTGAAGTGGACGCTGAGTCTATGTTTTGTTTCGTTGATATAAAGGATGCCACATCAGGAGCACCAAATGCAATAGATGAGATTAGGGGAGGTGCATGTGAACCTTTGCCTCACATGGAAGGGCTGCTGGGGACCCAGGATGGATGTGGGGGAGGAGGTATTGGGACAGATGTTGAATCTTCTGCGGTTGCTGGGGCAAGTACCTGGGGAGTGGGTGGTTTGGATGGGAAAGGATAAGTGAACCAAGGAGTTGCAGAGGGAGCGGTCTCTGCAGAATGTGGAAAGGGGTGGGATGAGATGTGACTGGTGGTGGAAAAAGTTAAAAATTATGGAAACGTCAAAGATGATAATGGAAGGTAATGTGTTCAGTCACAGAAATTGAATAATCTGCAACCATGGCAGGGAAAAGAGGATATCAGTTTATTTTTGATACATCTAAAATGTGGTGTGGATATGTCTCTACTCATTTGACAATGGTTTGACAATGATTCTCGCTAACTTTTGGGAAGAGGACGACGTTTTTCAAAAATCCTCTCAACCTTATAACTGTTACCTTATTCTATTAGTTATTGAACTGTACTGGGCTCTATCTAGTCCTCTTGTAACATTTTGCACCTTGAGTAAATCTATCAGCAGTCTTGTATGCATGACTTACTGAAAATTTGCAGTTTCAATCCTTCACAGAACCATATAACCATATAACCATATAACAATTACAGCATGGAAACAGGCCCTCTCGGCCCTTCCAGTCCATGCCGACCATTTGTTTTCCCCTAGTCCCATCTACCTGCTCCATTCCCTCCATACCCCTCCATTCCCTTCACGTCCATATACCTATCCACTTTACTTTTAAATGTTAAAATCGATCCTGCCTCCACCACTTCTGCTGGAAGCTCATTCCACACAGCCACCAGCCTCAGAGTAAAGAAGTTCCCCCTCACGTTACCCCTAAACCTCTGTCCCTTAATTCTCATGTCATGCCCTCTTGTTTGAATCTTCCCTACCCTCAATGGGAAAAACGTATCCACGTCAACTCTGTCTATCACTTTCATCATTTTAAAGACCTCAATCAAGTCCCCCCTTAACCCTCTGCGCTCCAAAGAATAAAGACCTAACTTGTTTAACCTTTCTCTGTAACAGAGTTGCTGGAACCCTGGCAACATTCTAGTAAATCTCATCTGTACTCTCTCTATTTTGTTGACATCCTTCCTATAACTAGGCGACCAAAATTGTACACCATACTCCAGAATTGGTCTTACCAATGCCTTGTACAATTTTAACATTACTTCCCTACTCCTATATTCAATGCTCTGATTTATAAAGGTCAGCACACCAAAGGCTTTCTTTACCACCCTATCTACATGCGATTCCACCTTCAGGGAACTATGCACATAAGTGCACACAAGAATGAACGTCACTATTTGAAGTTGGAGTTTGGGGAATCATTTTCTGGCTTTCCCCCTTCTCCTCACCCTTGAACTGTCTATGAGTAAAATTCTGCCAAGCTACTAGTGGCTGGAATATTGCGTTCATTTACTCTAGTCTATTTCCTGTAGTTTCTTGTTCAAGAAGGAACTGCAGATGCTGAAATCGAAGGTAGACAAAATTGCTGGAGAAACTCAGCGGGTGCGGCAGCATCTATGGAGCGAAGGAAATAGGTAACGTTTCGGGCCGAAACCCTTCTTCAGACTCCTGTAGTTTCTTGTTGCTTGATGTAATTTTTGATGTGTTACCAAACTATATACTATATTGCATAAAATACATGAGCACAAAGTCCAAGAAAATCATTGCTCCTGAACTGGACCATCAAAACCGCAGCGCCCTGGGGTCTGCCACTGATTTTAAAGTTGCCAAAGGTTCATGGCCTTCAATTGAAACATTAACAGGGAAGAAGAAAAACACATTCAACATTAGGATTCAAAGCACATTGTTAATGTAGCAAAAAGCTTTACTCTGTGAAACATCATTATTACAGTTATCAAGAGGAATGCTGAAGCTGGATGAAGGAAATGGAAAACATGCTATAAGTTCATGTGGTGACAGCATTGCCTTAAGATCCTCAATTAAATTGTCACCAGAATTAAATGGGTTATGTGATCATTTTAAAGTCAGGTTATGTGTGGAACTGTATACATGGTGGTCCTGCTGAATGTATTCCTTTTCAGCATACTGTGTTTGGTTGATAAGATGGAAGATATAAAAAGAAAAGAAAGCGTTAAACTGTTTACTTTTATAGATCTGCTTATCTTATCAGAGGGGGGGGGGGGGGGGGGGGGGGGGATCTCTGGAAGGGAAGGCTGAGGATTAATAGACCCTGAATGCAAGGTAGAAGCATACTTGCATTCATAGGCATAGCTGTCCATTTTAGTTGGCAGCAGAAGAAAATAATGTAGCTTTCTACATTCCATTAGCCAAATAGAACAGATTGATAATTAGAGAATTTCTGTATATGCTTCTCTGCAGAATCACGGTGATTTATCTTTGCTGTCAGATAAAGGGCATAGCTGTAGAAGCTGAATGTTCTTTGATGGGTCATCCGTGTGACCGTAGTGACAGCTATCGTTGGCTGCAGTCTTTGATGAATGTAAATGTGTGCAGGCAATGGTTTTCCAAAAAGCTCTTAAACACTTACTTTTTGAAGATATTTACAGTATTTGAACTAATACGTGCTGAAATTATTTCACCTTGAGCATCTGTGGAAAATGAAATGAAATATTTTAGCATTGAATACTAAACCCAGTTCCATATGAGTATATGGGGTGTACACAAAAAGCTGGAGAAACTCAGCGGGTGCAGCAGCATCTAAGGAGCGAAGGAGATAGGCGACGTTTCGGGTCGAGACCCTTCTTCAGACTGGTCTTTATCTCCTTCGCTCCTTAGATGCTGCTGCACCCGCTGAGTTTCTCCAGCTTTTTGTGTACCCTCGATTCTCCAGCATCTGCAGTTCCTTCTTAAAAAAATCCATATGAGTATATGTTGTTTTATTTTGCAATGAACATAGAACAGGACATCACAGCACCAGGCCCTTCGGCCCACAATGTCCGTGCCGAACATGCCAAGATAAACTAATCTCCTTTGTCTGGACATGAACCATATCCCCCCATTCCATGCATACCCACATGCCTGTCTACTGTAAAAGCCTTTTAAATGCAACTTTGATATGTGCCTCCACCACCATCCCTGGCAGCGTGTTCCAGGTACCCACCATTCCCTATGTAAAAACATGAACCACACAACTCTTAAAATATGCCACTCTCACCTTAAAACTATGCCCTCTCATCTTTGACATTTGCACCCTTGGAAAAGTGATCTGACTGTCCACACTATTAGGGGCTTGCATAATTTTATATATTTGTAGATTTAGTTTTTTTAGTGTTCATAGGTAGGATGAAAAGCTTTGTTTTGTATGCTCTTTAATCAAACCAGATAATACTATACATAAATATAATAAAGAAAACTCAAGTACAATAGGTAGAGGAAAGGGAAAGTTACAGAGTATAGAATATATCTGGTCCCTTGAACCGTTGGCGTTCCAGAAAAATAACGCAAGTTTGTCCAGCCTCTCCTAATTACAACTGTTTCTGACACAGAATCTTTTTTGTGTAACAGCTATACTAAGAGCAACCACAGGGTAAGACATCAAAACTTTAAGGTCATAGTATTGATTGATGACAATTCATTAGTGTTACAGTTCGACACAGCTGTAGATTATTCCATTATGGGGATGGATACCCGTGGCAAGCAGTTCAATCAACTCTCCGTGTTGAGGAACAAGATGTAGTCAAGATTCTGGAAGTTTTCCCTCATATGTAATGCATAGTCTGTTAAAATGGCTGATTTATCAACAATTGGCAGTATACCAAATGTCAAACTCTGTTGGGCAAGGGCTGATTGTGAGATTGAATCTGAATTGGAAATGTGCATTTGGCCTTCACATGCATGTGTCAGAGTCACATTTGAAGGCACTGTTGTCCAAAATGATGACATTTACAATGATTTCTACAACGGGATTGTTAGATACAAGATATGGGTTTAGGATTATTATTGTTATGTGAACTAAGGTACAGTGAAAAGATTTGTTTTTGTATTCTATCCAATTGGATCAGATAATGCTGTACATAAATACAATCAAGTCAAACTCAAGTACAATAGGTAGAGCAAAGGGAACGATAGAGTGCAGAATATAGTCCTCAGCATCGTAGCGCAACAGTTGCATAGACAATGTCTAATGTCCGTAATGAGGTAGAGGCTAATCGGAGAGTTCCTGAGCTTATGGAAGGACCATTCAGAAACCTCATAACAAACATGGACCTGTAGATACAAAGTGCTGGAGTAACTCAGCGAGTCAGGCAGCATCTCTGGAGAATATGGTGAGGTGTGTTTTGTGTCAGGATGTTTCTTCAGACTGATTGTAGGGGGCGGTGGGGGGGGTAGGGGGTGAGGGGGGAGGGGGTGGTGGGGGGAAGGAAATCTGGAAGAGGGGATGTGTAGTACAAAGCATAGCAGGTAATAGGTAGATACGGGTGAGGGGGAGATTGTTGGACAAAGGCCAGAGATGCAAAGGCAGAAGGTATCAGTCAAAAGGATTGAACAGGTATGAATTGTGATGGTGGACAAAGAAATGTAGGGGGATGGGGTTAATCAGCGTGAGTCAAGTTGTGCATGGGAGGAGGGAGGAAGAAAGGGGGGGGGGGGGGTATATTTACCAAAAATTGGAGTATTGATTGTGGAATATGAGGTGCCGTTCCTGCAATTTGCATGTGGCCTCACTCTGGCAATGGAGGAGGCCCTGGACAAAAAGGACAGTAATGGGAATTGGAAGAGGATTTAAAATGGTTAGCAACTGAGAGATTCCATCCCGAGTGGACCAGCAAATGTTTGGCAAAACGGTCAGCAAAATGATGAGGCACATAGAACAAATTAGACCAACTCATTGATGATAAGTTTGGGAATTCTCTGTATTCTACTTCTAAGTGTGATGAGGAATGAACAGGTAGTGGGAGAATAATAGACACAAAATGCTGGAGTAACCCAGCGGGACTGGCAGCATCTCTGGAGAGAAGGAATGGGTGACATTTTGGATCGAGACCCTTCTTCACTGCAGAGTCTCTGAAGGGTCTCGACCTGAAATGTCACCCGTTCCTTCTCTTCATATAGGCTACCTGTCCCGCTGAGTTACTCCAGTTTTTTGTGTCTATCTTCAGTTTAAACCAGCATCTGCAGTTCCTTCCCACACAGTGGGAGAATAATGTTTCACTTGGGATTCGTTGCCAAATAATGCATCATTAGTTTTTGGTGAAAAAATAAACATGTTACATGACAAGGGAAAAATGTGAAATTGGCTTATTTGCAGATATTTTTCATAACTCATTTCCCTATATTCCTACTCAACAAACATTATGTGTCCTCATATACTATTTGTAGTGTTAGTTTGACTTGTTTAGCCTCATTGTGGTATTGACAGTCTAGGAAATATGAGTTTATTATACAGCAAATAAATCCAGTTTGTTCTGAAAGTAACCTCCATTATTTAGAGTACAAATCTGAATATTATTATGATTTGTTAAAAGTAATGGCATCCTGCAATTGAAAATTGATTTGGATTTTGCTGGGTGTTGTCAGCATTTCTGTAGTGAAATGCCAGTGTTTGCTTGGATAAATGTCAGAAATCTTGAGACTTTGCTGCATACATATCTAAACACAGAGATTCACAGTTTGCAGACACATAGACGTCCTGGACGCCGTATTTCCTAGCGTCCAGGACACTATTTTATACTCTAAAATAAGGCCTGAATATTTACCTGCGTCTTGGAGGCTGAAGGTTACGCTGAGCAATGTCACTCTCGTAGCTCCACGGAACCTGCCACGCCTTCGACCCTGGAACTGTGTGAAGTGGGAAGCAGCTGTAAAAGGACAGCGCCACTGGGGGGGGGGGGGGGGGAGTTCCTTTCCCCAGCATGTGGGGAGTCTGGCCTGGGTCAGCAAGGCGTGGACTGCACAAAGAAGTAAAGTTGGGTGGGCCGCCAGGGGTAAAGTTGTGGGGAGGGCAGGAGCATTGAGAAGGAGGGGGTAGCTACTGGGCGGAAGACTGGCTGCTCCGTCCCTCTGTCTGTCTGTCTCTCTGTCTGTCTATCTCTCTTGTGTCTTTGTGACTTTTTTTACATACATTTGTTGTAATCCTTTAATTTCTTTGACATATCACACAGGCTTGCAACAATGCAGTTCAACGTGTATATGTTTCTCTGTTCTCAGCATCACGCGAGTCCAGTGGCGTAGCTTCAACCACTTGTGTTCAATTCTGATACTCAGTGCTATCTGTGGAGTTTGCGAGTTTAGTTTAGAGATGCAGCATGGAAACAGGCCCTTCGGCCTGTTGAGTCCACATTGAGTACTGATCACCGTATACTAGTTCTATGTTATTCCAGTTTTGCATCCTACACACTAGGGACAATTTAGAAAAGCCAATTAACCAACATACCTGCACATCTTTTGAATGTGGGAGGAAACTGGAACACCCAGATAAAATCCATGCAGTCACAGGGAGAACGTACAAACTGTACAGACAGCACCCATAGTCAGGATCACACCCGGTCTCCAGCGCTGTCAGGCAGTAACTCTAACTGCTGCGCCACTGTGCCACAGCTATGTTCTTCCTGTGAACAAGCGGGTTACAAAAAGATGTGCAGATTCATGGGTAATGGACCACTGAAAATTGTCCCTGGTGTAAGTGAGTGTTAATGATATGATGGAAATTGATTGCAATGTGGGGAGAATAATGAAAGTTAGAGATCAATAATCTCAGGATATTTCTGCAGAAGTCCCTCATGGTAGTTTCTGAGTTCCAAATATTTTTAGCTGCCACATCAATTCAGCACTGTGATGCAGGGATAGTTGCTGCTTTAAAGTGCCAGAGATGCGGTTCGATCCTGACTATGGGTACTGTCTGTATGGGGTTTGTAACAAGATACAAACACTTGCTATTGTTTCGCCCACAACTCTGGTTGTGGTTAAGGCAATAGTTGATCCAGTGATGGCAAAGGCCACCTTCTGCAGGATGCAAGATTGCATAGTCACCAATGTCCACTGCTAATTTTTGGTTGGGTTTTGCTTTGCAGCAGAGAAAAAAGGTGTGTCAATTAAATTCACACAATGTGCTTGGATTGCCAAAATGTGTGCGTTCAGACTCTGAAATGTAGGTGTGAGGCTTGATTTGGTGATAAAGCATGAAGGTGAAGCAGTATCGTGGATGTTAGTATGAACCGTGGTGCATGGAAATTATAGATGAGAGTTATGAGTATTTGCAGAGATGAGTGGCGCAATAGTGGAATGGGAGATTTGAAAACCAATTCCCTTACCATACTAAATGCATGAGATTATTGAACTTTTCACGGCATTGGAGTCGTGGAGTCTTGAAGACTTGACTTCTGATATTGAATACCATAGATATTTGATCCCGCTGTCTTCTTTGAATTTGTCTGGCATGGTTATGTGACCCTTTGATATTGAAGGGGATAGCTTCACCTCCTCTTCCTCCAAGGCCTCCCGTGCAGCAGTGGAAATTTTAAATATATTCTAAGAATAACTTCCAACATTCTATTTCCATTCAAAATATTGGAGCTGTGTTTAAGTTATTAATGGTTTACTAAAGTAGCAGGCAAAGTAGAGTGGGCACGCTGTTCCCATCAGAAGCAAGGCTCACGTTCATAGGTTTTCCTGAACCCTGAGCATTTTTCCCAGGCACTATCCAATTCCATTCAACTGCAGTCTTTAATTTATTTTCACACTCATTTAACTCATCTGTTGAATGTTATATGTACATGTAATTCCCTTAACATAGAAACATAGAAACCATATAACAATAACCATATAACAATTACAGCACGGAAACAGGCCCTCTCGGCCCTTCCAGTCCGTGCCGACCATTTGTTTTCCCCTAGTCCCATCTACCTGCACTCAGACCATACCCCTCAATTCCCTTCCCGTACATATACCTTATCACTTTACTTTTAAATGTTAAAATCGATCCTACCTCCACCACTTCTGCTGGAAGCTCATTCCACACAGCCACCACCCTCTGAGTAAAGAAGTTCCCCCTCACGTTACCCCTAAACTTCCGTCCCTTAATTCGCATGTCATGCCCTCTTGTTTGAATCTTCCCTGCCCTTAATGGGAAAAGCTTATCCACGTCAACTCTGTCTATCCCTTTTATCATTTTAAAGACCACAATCAAGCCCCCCCTTAACCTTCTGCGCTCCAAAGAATAAAGACCTAACTTGTTCAACCTGTAACATAGTTGCTGGATCCCAGGCAACATTCTAGTAAATCTCCTCTGTACTCTCTCTATTTTGTTGACATCCTTCCTATAATTAGGCGACCAAAATTGTACACCATACTCCAGAATTGGTCTCACCAATGCCTTGTACAATTTAAACATTACTTCCCTGCTCCTATATTCATTGCTCTGATTTATAAAGGCCAGCACACAAAAGGCTTTCTTTACCACCCCATCTACATGCGATTCCACCTTCAGGGAACTATGCACAGTTATTCCTAGGTCTCTCTGTTCCACAACATTCCTCAATTCCCTACCATAGAAAATAGGTGCAGGAGGAGGCCATTCGGCCCTTCGAGCCATCACCGCCATTCATAGTGATCATGGCTGATCTCCCGCTATCAATAAACTGTGCCTGCCTTCTCCCCATATCCCTTGACTCCATTAGTCCCTAGAGCTCTATCTAACTCTCTCTTAAATCCATCCAGTGATTTGGCCTCCACTGCCCTCTGTGGCAGGGAATTCTATAAATTCACAACTCTCTGGATGAAAAAGCTTTTTCTCACCTCAGTCTTAAATGACCTCCACTTTATTCTAAGACTGTGGCCCCTGGTTCTGGACTCGCCCAACATTGGGAACATTTTTTCCTGCATCTAGGACATTACCATAGGAAAAATGCTATTTCTCTGCCCTAAGACCAATAACTATTTTCTTTCTGTATTATAGCTGCCCTGCATTTTGTTTTAATTTAATTAGCAGTGAAATTGAAAGGGGGCTATTTCTTCCTCAAGCCCCATTAACTATATTCATAAATAATATTTCCTCAGAGGGGGAAGAGCTGCTGAACAAATATGCTGCCTGTGTTTAAAAAATGATATTTTAATGACACAATTCAATTTCCAAAACACATGCAGTTCGGAGAATACGTTTGTAATTATGAAGTCAAATCAAGCTCAGGAGCATTTTAAATGAGGGTGACGCTTTAGAATCTGTGATTAGTTTGCAAAAATTCTGGAAGATAAAAAAATTAGAAAGACTAGAAGAGATAACCATAAAAAACTATATTGTCAATGACCTGATGATATTCATAGAGTGTATTTAAATATATAGCACATAATCAACAATGGTATGCATCTATGCATTCCCACAAACACATGCTACTCATTTCACCTCATCCTTTACATAAATAACAGTGTAAAGGGCATGATTTTAGTGCAGAAAGAAGCAGTAAATTACAAAGGAATGTTGATGTGTTAAGCAAATGGGAACAAAGAGAACATACATTTCACACTGAAAAATGAGTAGTCAACTAGAGTATTTTCTAAATGGTGAAAATCTATGAACAATTGAGGTCCAATAAGTTCTTGCACAATGAACAATGAAATGTCACGGATTGGTACACAAAACAATCAAAGAGATTAATGAAATGTTGGTTAGACATTATTACAAGCTGTGCACAACACTTGCTATTCCACACTTGAATGATGTGTGCAGTTGTGCAAATGATATATTGGCCTAAGAGGGATTGAAGTTTAGATTAATCAGAATAATACCTGGATACAAGGGTTGAGTTTTTAAAACACAAATTGAGGACACAAGGGACCTTGTAGATCCCCGAAGGTAGCACCACAGATTAATAACTTGGTTGAGAAGCCATGCAGCACATATTCCTTCAGTTGTTAGGATGCAGAATATAACAGCAAACGGTTGTGCTGCAAGTGATGTAAAACATGTTAGGCCACAACTCGGGTACTCTGTGCATTTGTGGTTGTCATACAATAGGAAGAACATGATTGCACTGGAGAAATGCAGATGAGATTCACCAGTATTTTGCCTGAAATGGATCGCCTCAGTTATGAAGATAGGCTGGATAGGTTGAGTTTGTTTTCCTTGGAGAAAAGAAGACTGAGGGGAAATCTGATAGGGTATACTAAATTAAAAGGGGAATAAATAGCAGAGGTATTCATAAACAAAGGGCAAAGGATTTAAGATAAGGGAATAGAAGATTTTTGCCAGGGTAGCTGGCAAAGCTGGAACGCTCTGCCATGGAAGAAGATGGTGGGAGGTATTCTCGTAACATTTAAATAATAACTAGATGAATACTTAAAATGCCGATGTATTGAAAAGCATGGACGTAGAGCTAGAAAACAGATAATTGATAACCAGCCTGGACATGGTGGGATGAAGAGCTTGTCTTCTTTCTGTATGACTCTATGCAAACTATGATCTGGCATTTGGATCAAAATTGTTTCACAGCCTTGAGTCAAACCAGTTTGCATGAGTGCAAAGCAAGCAACAACCAGCAAGGTCTCACATTAATGGTTTTTTTTAATTGTCTGGTGTATATCGTGTTTTTACCATGTGTGAGCAAAGCATCATCAAATTCCTTGTATGTATACATACTTGGCCAATAAAATGTTATTCTGATTCTGATTCTAATCATTTTGGTGTTGATTGGATAATTTGTTTTTACTAATGTTGGCCAGGGCACAGTTTTTAATATGGACGGGGAGTTATTTTACATTTATTACATCTTCGAGTTTTATTTGCCATCTGAAAGTCGGGAATGCCAATAATGCAACATTACCTGAGTACTTCACTGAAGTATCAGGCTTGACAACAGAGAGATCAGAATATTTGATAGTTTTGGATGAAATTTGGAGGATGAGTGATGAGGAAAAGTATAAAGCAAACTGCTGATGCAAAATTATCCACAAGCTAATGAAGACAGCATGCATTTATCAGGACATCTATATTATTAAAAGTAAGATCTTGACCACTTCCTGTTTTTCTGCTTCATGATTTTAGAAAAAAACGCTGCCACTTACGGCTGTGATTTTTGGCCAGCTTACTCAGTCCCCCTCCACTGCGCAGGACAGGAGGACTTTTCCCATCGATGAAACATAAAAGAGTTATTAATGTTTAAAAAATGTTGACATTTTCTCTGCTGCCCTTGCTGGTGGGAGGGGGGAAAGACTATAAAACCCAGAAGTGTTGTGCCTCAGTCAGTCTATGCAAGATGTGGGATGTAAGAGGGTCACGTCTCGCAGTCTGAGCTGTGAATAACACTGACCACATGTCTACAAAACCGTGAGTGTGGTTTTACTGACCTTGAGTGCCCTTAATGTGGTTTGAAAATGAAAATGTGGTTGGTTGGAAGTAAAAGCACTGCAAATGGTTGGTGGGGGTTTGGGTTGAAGTAAAAGCACTGCAAATGGTTGGGTGGAGGTTTGGGTTGAAGAAAAAGCACTGCAAATTGTTGGGTGGGGTTTTGGGTTGAAGAAAAAGCACTGCAAACGGTTGGGTGGGGTTTTGGGTTGAAGTAAAAGCACTGCAAATGGTTGGGTGGGGTTTTGGATTGAAGTAAAAGCATTGCAAATGGATGGGTGGGGGTTTGGGTTGAAGTAAAAGCACCACAAATGGTTGGGTGGGGTTTTGGGTTGAGGTAAAAGCATTGCAAATGGTTGGTCGGTGTTTTGGGTGGAGGTAAAAACACTGCAAATGGTTGGTCGGGGTTTTGGGTTGAGGTAAAAACACTGCAAATGGTTGATCGGGGTTTTGGGTTGAGGTAAAAGCACTACGGATGGTTGGTCGGGGTTTTGGGTTGAGGTAAAAGCACTGCAATTGGTTGGTCGGGCTCCGCTCATCAGGTGCAGAGGATTCTTGAAAAATATGAAAAATATAAGTGTTATTTGCATTTAAGAAATGTTGAGAATCTCTCTCCTGTCAATCACACCATGAAGGCCACACGTTTTCTGGTGGGAGGGGGGATCGATTATATAACCCAGAAGTGTGGGTGTGGCTCAGTATCTGCATGATGGGAAAGGGAGAGGTCACGACTGTCTGAAATGTGAATCAACTGAACACATTGAATGTCTACTGAACTGTGAGTGTGGTGTTTTGTGTGGTTTTATGGTGGTTTCACCCTGCTTGAAATGGTATGAAACTGCATTTGAATGTGGTGGCCTTGCACCCTGCTTGAAATGGTATGAAACTGCATTTGAATCTGGTGGCCTTGCACCCTGCATGAAATGGTATGAAACTGCACTTGAATTTGGTGGCCTTGCACCCTGCTTGAAATGGGAGGAAAATGGATTTGAATTTGGTGGCCTTGCACCCTGCTGGAAATGGAATTTCAAGGAATAGCCGTGAGTGAGCTGCCAGCACATCAGGCTTGAGGGACTGAGCTGCCACCCCAAGAATCTATTTGGCCCACAATGTCCATACTAGCCTTCTGGAGACCAGTCCCTTCAGCCCACAACACCCATACCAGCACGCCAGAACCCCCCCCCCCCCCCCCACTGGTCACCAATATTGGAATTGGGGGAAGAGGTGGAATATTGCATTGGGAGACCAGCCCTCCTGTGTGAACATGGGACCCGACGTGTCCCACTCATTCTAGTATATACACAACAATGGCCTCAAAAATTGAAAGATGATTTGATCAACGTATTCGAGATATTAATGGAAACTTAGAGGATAGATGGAAAGTAAGTAATTTGATTGTATGGGTAGTCTGAGACTATGGGCCATAATAGTCTAGCAATCAGACGGCCCTTTCAGGATTAAGGTGAAAAAGTATTCTGTACGTATTCTTTTCACAATAGGTAATGGATGCTAGATCAGTTGTTAATTTTAATTTTTAAGGAAGAGGGAGAAATGACCACTCTATGATGCCTAGATGCAGACATGCCTTGATCTTGGGCAAGATTTGTAATTGTACTCTGGAAAAGTCTGTTAGACTTTACAATCATTACACAGTGAAACAAACAGCAATGTGAAATGCACATGTGAATCTCAGTGCCGAAGATAATGCCATTGAATGTTAAGAAGTTGTCATTACCTGGCACCTGCTGTAACTGTTACCAGTTATTAGCTCATAAACAAATGTTGCCTAAATCTTGCTGAATGCAGGGTTAGATTGTTTCATTTTCTCACTTTCAAATGAAATTTATAATTGTCCAATCATCTGTGATCATCTCAACTTCTGACATAATTGAAGGAAGGTCACCGTTGAAGCAGCTGAAAATAGTTGGTTATGACCCAAGGAAATTAAAAGGTGAGGATACAATGATGAAAGCATGCAAAGTATGCTGAGATTACTTCTGGTGGAAGATAGTAGCATATGTGTCAGCCTTGCCTTGGGCTCTGTGCCATTATTGAGGAACAATTGTCATTGTGTCTTCTGTCAGTTGTATAATTGGCTTCCACCATTAAGAACTGAATGTGGTATGTTTATCTAACTTTAATCTGATGAGTTTCTTGTGGGATCCATTAGCTGTGCACATTGCATGCTAATTTTGCTGTTTAAAATGCAGGTAGCATATGTGTATGTGCATTTCTTTAACCAGGATTGTTTCTCTGGCTTTTGTATTGTATATCTTTATTATCATTTTTCCTGAGTACTTACATACCCAGAGGAAACGAAAAAACGTTGCTCAACCAGTGCCCATTCAGTGTGCGGTAAAAAATAAATAGAAATAAAACTAAAAATACATATATCATGAGTTCCAATCGGCAGCGGCACGACAATGGCTCTGCTTCAGAGTGTCCAGGTTGGTGGTTGGTGCGCGATACTTTGGCAGGGGGCAAAGTCCGTTTATCAGTCTTATAGCCTGTGGGAAGAAGCTGAGGAACCTCACTTGGGTGAGGTGTGATATAATTCTGATGATAATATTCCATACTATCTTATGAAACTCCATTTATCATTGATAGATTTGTTCTACACATATCCAATTTAACACAATGATAATTCTACCCACTTATTATGGAAGTCCTTGGTCTGAAGACGAGTATATCCAAAAGGACTCTGTGGTGGTCATTCCTTGCTATACCACCAGAGAAAGCTGTATCTGCAAATGAGATATTGAGCATTTTGACAATAATTCAACTTACTGGTCTCTGTCAAAACTTTGTATGGAAATTTTGAGCATTCCTTTGCCTTCAATAAAGGGCCTCACTTGAGAGGTAAAACCCTCCTCTTATAAGAATTTCTTAAGATTCCTAACAACCTCATATTCCTAACATGCTAATAACACAATAATAAATATCATGGCACAGTTGGCATTGAATCTCTCATCTACTGCTTATTTAGCTGTAGTTAACCGGGGAATGATAGGAATTAATGGTTTAAATGTATACCAGAGTTCTTCCCAATCACAATAAACATAAACACCTATGAAAATATTCAACTTGGAAACATGCACTGACATTACTAACTTTGTTTACATTTTGTCTTTCAAGAGACATTAGATTTAAGTGGAGAATTATAATTCCAGCAACCAAAATCAAACCAGATCGCAGTTAATTTATTCAAATTATAATGATCTGGAGAAAAGGGGGCTCAGGAGACTGATATCTGGAATGGGTTTTGACATGAGAAAAGGTTGGACAGATAGGCTTGTCTCTGGTGAAGTATAGAATAAAAGTTACTTGGTTGAAATGCATAAGGTGTTGAGGGATCTTGACAGTGAATGTGAAAAAGATGTTTCCTCTTGTGGATGAATCTGGATTTAGGAGTTGCACATTTAAGGAAGGGATGAGTCAATTGTTTTCTCTCAAAGTGTTGTGGATCAGTGGAACTCCTATTCAAAGGACAGTGGAAGCAGAATTGTTGACCAATATATCAAAAGTCTTCTTTACGCCCCTATCTACCCGTGGCACACTTTCAGGGAACTATGTACCCTTGATCCCTCTGTTAACTTCACAGGGGTCTACCATTCACTGTGAATAACCTGCCCTGTTGCGATTACCCAAAATGCACCTCCTTGCACAAACTCCATTAGCCATTCCTCAGCCCACTTGCCCAGCTGTTCAAGGGGGGTTTATCTCAAGTCTTGCCAGAGATTTTCAATTAGAATTAGGTCTGGACTTTGACTGGGCCATTCTAACACATGAATATGCTTTGATCTAAACCATTCCATTGTAGCTCTGACTGTATGTTTAGGGTAGTTGTCCTGCTGGAAGGTGAACCTCCACCCCAGTCTCATGTCTTTTGCAGACTCTAACAGGTTTTCTTCCAAGATTGCCCTGTATTTGGCTCCATCCATCTTCCCATCAACTCTGACCAGCTTCCCTGTCCCTGCTGAAGAAAAACATCCCCACAGCATGATGCTGCCACCACCATGTTTCACAGTGGGGATGGTGTGTTCAGGGTGATGTGCAGTGTTAGTTTTCTGCCACACATAGCGTTTTGCATTTAGGCCAAAAACTTCAATGTTGGTCTCATCAGACCAGAGCACCTTCCTCCACATGTTTGCTCTGTCCCCCACTGTCATTTTTGAAAACCATCCTCATTATCTATGACACCACCTACTTTAGTGTCATCTTTAAATTCACTAATCATGCCTTGTACAGTCTCATCCAAATCATTGATACAGCCCACAACCAGCAATGGGCCCAGCACAGATCCCCGAGGCACACCACTAGTCACAGGCCTCTTGTCTGAAAAGCAACCTTCCACCATCATTTTCTGCTTCCTTCCCTGAAGCCAAATTTTCATCCTGTTGGCTAGTTCTCCTGTGATCTTATGCAATCTAACCTTCCAGAGCAGCTTACCATGCGTAACCTTATCAAAAGCCTTGCTGAAGTCCATGTAAACGGCATCTATGGCCCATATCAAACAATGTCCCAGATTGAACAATGAAATTCTTACTTGCAGCAGCACAATAGAATATGTAAACATAGTTCACTGTTAATAATATTATAAAGGAGAGAGAGAAAAAAGTTCAGTGTGTGTATATATACACATACTCATACTCACAAATACTCATATATAGATCATATATAGTTCAAGTTCTTCAAGTTACATTTATTGTCACATGCATAAATTGGTACAGTGAGATTTGAGCTACCGTACAGTCACACAAATAAAAATAACACAATACACTATCTATACTATTACTAAAACTCTCATCTTGACCACTTCCAGTTTGCTTTTTTAAAAATTTGTGCAAAAACGGTACAGTTTATCACAAGGATTTTTTCCGCCACCGTACTCACCGTTCTCCTCTCCTCCAAGCGCACCAAGTTTTGTTCTGATTGGTGGAAGATTACAAAAGTTATGAAGGTTTAAAAAATCATGAGGTCAGTAGATTGGTCTTCTCGCCTGTCTGTCACCGTGATGGTAATGTCCTTTCCGGCACATTACCATCATTACCAGTCAGGAAAGCCGCTGTGTGGAGTCTGGAAAGCCGCTGTGTGGAGTCGGGAAAGCCGCTGTGTGGAGTCGGGAAAGCCGCTGTGTGGAGTCGGGAAAGCCGCTGTGTGGTGTCGGGAAAGTCACTGTATGGTGTCGGGAAATCGCTGTGTGGTGCCGCGACCGTATGCCACTGAGTCCCTCCCCCCACACACATCCCCCTCCTCCTCCTCCCCCCCCCACACACCCCCCTCCTCCTCCCCCCCTTCCCCATCTCCCCCTCCTCCCCTCTTCCCTCGCTCTCATCCCCACACACACCCCTTCGCCCCACACGCCCACACCGCCCTTTACACCTCCTCGTCCACCCAC
This sequence comes from Okamejei kenojei, assembly GCA_035221665.1. Lineage (NCBI taxonomy): Eukaryota > Metazoa > Chordata > Chondrichthyes > Rajiformes > Rajidae > Okamejei > Okamejei kenojei. The sequence goes on along the minus strand of CM069136.1, from coordinate 78,549,011 downwards.
CACCCCAACACCCCACACCACCCTCTCCCCCCCAGGCCACCCCCCACGCCACCCCCTCACGCCACCCCCTACCGCCCACGCAATTCAGTTGGTACGCCGCGAGGGGGGAGGGGGAGAGGGAGGGGGAGAGGGAGGGCGAAGATGCGACTCAGAGAAAAGACGCATCTCGACCAGGTAAGTGACTGGGAAACAGTTTCCCCCTTGCCCCCTCATAACCCCCACAAAAAAAGACTATGAAACCTTTAAAACATACTTTGTGACATACTAAAAATAACAAAAAAGGGTGAAAGGATGGACAGCTGCTGGCGAGGCTGCCACACTCTATGGCGTCACCCGCTCAACATATGTAGATCATAAAAAGACCAGTCTAAAGATAGATCTCGACCCGAAAGGTCACCCTTTTCTTCAGAGATGCTGTCTGTCCTGCTGAGTAACTCCAACTCTTTGTGTCTATCTTCAGTTTAAACCACCATCTGCAGTTTATGCAAGTGCATGCGCACACACATCCAGGTCTATGTAGTTCAGATCTTATTTGAGGTTGTAGTGTTTACTAGCTGAATGGCTGTAGGGAAGAAACTGTTCCTGAACCTGGACGTTAGTTTTCAGGCTCCTGTACCACCTTCCCGATGGCAGGGGTGAAATGAGTGTTTGGCCAGGGTGGTGTGGGTTTCTGATTATGCGGGCTGCCTTTTTGAGGCAAGGATTCTGGTAAATCCCTTCGATGGTGGGGGTGTCAGAGTTGATGATGGACTGGGCAGGGTTCACAACTTTTTGCAGTCTTCGCTCCTGGGCATTCACGTTGCCGAACTAGGCCGCGATGCAACCAGTCAATCTGCTCTCTTCTGTACACCTGTAGAAGTTCAAGAGAATCCTCTCTGACATACTAAATCTCCGTAAACTTCTCAGGAAGTAAAGGGTTGATGTGGTTTCTTTATACTGTAATTGCATCAGTGTGCTCGGTCCAGGAAAGAACTTCGGAAAATTTGCACGCCCAGAAATTTGAAGTTTTTTACTCTCTCCACCATTGATATGAAGTTGATATGAACAGGATTGTGGGTCCTCATCCTTCCTCTTCCAAACTCCACAATCAGTTCATTGGTCGTACTGATATTGAGAGCCAGGTTGTTGTGCTTGCACCATTTGGTTTATTGATTGCTCTCACTTCTATTCTCTGACTCATCACCATCTGTAATTCGTCCAAAGACAGTGGTGTCGCCGACAAACCTGAAGACTTGAACCTTTCTTAAATATAGGCACGACATTAGCTTCCATCTTCCGGCACATCATCTCACCAATGTCTACAATGATTCATATATCGCAGGCAGGACTCATGCAATTTCGCACAATGTCTGCAATTCCTCCAACTTCTCACAATGTCCGCGGATATATCTGATCAGGCCCAAGAGATTTATCTACCTTCATACGCCTTAGAACCTCCCACACCACAAGTCATGTGTAATAGAAGTGGAATTAAGCCATTCAACCCAGAGGAACTGAAGGAAATACACATTAGGCAGGACATGGTGTTGGATAGACTGATGGGATTGAAGGCTGATAAATTCCCAGGCCCTGATGGTCTGCATCCCTGGGTACTTAAAGGAGTGGCTCTAGAAATCATGGATGCATTGGTGACAATTTTCCAATGTTCTATACACTCAGGATCAGTTCCTATGGATTGGAGGGTAGCTAATGTTATCCCACTTTTTAAGAAAGGCGGGAGAGAGAAAACAGGGAATTATAGACCACTTAGCCTGATATCGGAGGTGGGGAAGATGCTGGAGTCAATTATAAAAGATGAGATAGCCGCACACTTGGATTGCAGTAACAGTATCGGTCTGAGTCAGCATGGATTTACAAAGGGGAAATCATGGTTAACGAATCCTCTGGAATTTTTTGAAGATGTAACTCGGAAAATGGACAAGGGAGAGCCAGTGGATGTAGTGTACCTGGACTTTCAGAAAGCATTTGATAAGGTCCCACATAGGAGATTAGTGGGCATAATTAGGGCACATGGTATTGGGGGTAGAGTGTTGACATGGATAGAGAAGTGGTTGGCAGACAGGAAGCAAAGAGTAAGGATTAACTGTCCCTTTCAGAATGGCAGGCAGTGACTAGTGGGGTACCGCAAGGTTCGGTTCTGGGACCGCAGCTATTTACAATATACATCAATAATTTGGATTAAGGGATTCAAAGTAACATTAGCAAATTTGCAGATGACACAAAGCTGGGTGTGAACTGTGAGGAGGATGCTATGAGAATGCAGGATGACTTGCACAGGTTGGGGGAGTGGGCAGATGCATGGCAGATGAAGTTTAATGTGGATAAATGTGAGGTTATCCACTTTGGTAGTAAAAACAGGAAGGCAGATTACTATCTAAATGGCGTCAAGTTGGGAAAAGGGGAAGTACAACGGGACTTGGGGGTCCTTGTATATCAGTCTATGAAAGTAAGCATGCAGGTACAGCAGGCAGTGAAGAAAGCGAATGACATGTTGGCCTTTATAACAAAAGGAATCGAATATAGGAGCAAAGAGGTCCTTCTGCAGTTGTACAGAGCCCTAGTGAGACCACACCTGGAGTATTGTGTGCAGTTTTGGTCCCCTAATTTGAGGAAGGACATTCTTGGTATTGAGGGAGTGCAGCGTAGGTTTACAAGGTTAATTCCCAGGATGGCGGGACTGTCACATGCTGAGAGAATGATGCAGCTGAGCTTGTACACTCTGGAGTTTAGAAGGGTGAGAGGGGATCTCATTGAAACATATAAAATTGTTAAGGGCTTGGACAAGCTAGAGGCAGGAAACATGTTCCCGATGTTGGAGGAGTCCAGAATCAGCAGCCACAGTTTAAGAATAAGAAGTAAGCCATTTAGAACGGAGATGAGGAAACACTTTTTCTTACAGAGAGTGGTGAGTCTGTGGAATTCTCTCCCTCTGAGGGCAGTGGAGGCAGGTTTTTGGATGCTTTCAAGAAAGAGCTAGATAGGGCTCTTAAAAATAGCGGAGTTATGGGATATGGGGAGAAGGCAGGAACGGGGTACTGATTGGAGATGATCACATTGAATGGCGATGCTGGATCGAAGGGCCAAATGGCCTACTCCTGCACCTATTGCCTATTGTCTATTGTCAAGGTCCCACACAAGAGATTCGTGTGCAAAATTAGAGTGCATGGTTTTGGGGGTAGGGTATTGAAATGAATAGGAAATTGGCAGACAGTGTAATAATAAAGCAAAGAGTAAGAATTAATTAGTCCTTTTCAGAATTGCAGACAGTGACTAGTGGGGTGCCACTAGGCTCAGTGCTCGGACCCCAGTTATTGACAATATATATTAGCGATTTAAACAAGGGAATTAAATGTAACATCTCCAAGTTTACGGAAGACACAAAGTATTGTGTGCAGTTTTGATCTCCTAATTAGAGGAAGGACATTTTTACTATTGCGGGAGTGAAGCGTGGGTTCACCAGGTTAATTCCCGGGTTGGCGGAACTAACATAAGATGAAAGAATGGATCTAAAGAGCTTGTAGTCACTGGAATTTACAAGGTTGAGAGGGGATCTTATAGAAACATATACATTTCTTATAAGATTGGACAGGCTAGATGAAGGAAAAATGTTCCCGATGTTGGGGAATTCCACAACCAGGGGTCACAATTTAAGAATAAGGGGTAGGCCATTTAGGACCGAGATGAGGAAAAACGTTTTCACCCAGAGAGTTATGATTCTGCGAAATTCTGTGTCACAGAAGGCAGAGGAGGCCAATTAAGTGGATATTTTCAAGAGAGAGTTATGGGCCTGTCCCACTTACGCGACTTTTACGGCGACTGCCGGTACCGGACATACGTCTTGCAGGTAGCTGAAATTTTTCAACATGTTGAAAATCCAGTGGCAACCAGAAAAATGCTATGACTCTTTGGGCGGCTGAGGAGACTACTCATGACCAGACAGGCAACACCCCGGCGACTTGTCGCGGGGTGAAGCCTGCATGGTCATGTTTAGTCGTCTAAAGAGTCGTACCTTTTTCTGGTCGCCGCTGGATTTTTAACATGTTGAAAATTTTCGGCGATCTGCAACGACCTATGACGGGTGTCAGCAGTCGCTGAAAAAGTTCCGTAAGTGGGACAGGCCCACTAGATATAGCTCTTAGGGCTAACGGAATCAAGGGATATGGGGGGAAAAGCAGGAACGGTGTACTGATTTTGGATGTTTGGCCATGACCATATTAAATGCCGTTGCCCTGAAGGGCCGAATGCCAACTCTTGGGGTTCATTTTTCCATAGAAGCCATATGTGACAGGGCAATCTGAACCCAAGCACCAAGTTGAAAGCGGCCGAAGGTGTGCATACCTCGGGACAGCCCCCACTTTCCCACGGCCACCCTCCGTGGGCTGTGGGTTGGGTGGAGTGGAGGTTTGGATCAATGTTAATGCTTCACGGTGATGTGATGGATGCGGCGGTCTGGACCAATGACTGACTAGTCCCGCCCCCCGGCAACGCCAAGTCCTTTATTGGAACTTTTCTGTTGAGTGGGAGTCGGTCCGTTGGCCTGTAGGCGCCGCCACCTTTTGGGTAGGTGGGGTATCGACTGAGCGGCCATTCGGTAAGTTAGGCGATGCAGCCTTTCGGTTCATTGGCGTTTAGGCATCCCACGCTTTGGGTTAGCTTGCATTTAGGCGTCCAATCCTTTCAGTTAGTAAGCATTTCACTTCGGACTATTTCGGTCAATTCGTCGTTTCGGCCTCGTTTCTATTCTGTTCTTTGGCTTCGGCCTCTTGTCTGTCGGCGCCGCGTCCGCACACGGATTTTCCACTCATTGTTGTTCCCAATAGTTCACAAAAGCCAGAGTATTTTTACATATACTTATGTTGGCATTCACAATACTGTTTCACACATCACTTCATGTACTTTCTTTTCCTTGTTATTCAAAATGTTTAATCTATCATTTGCTAGCTTCATATATTTCTGGAGTTGATTCAGTGTTGTGCTTGATTGGGGATGATCAGACATGATCACATCGAATCGCAGTGCTGGCTCGAAGGGCCGAATGGCCTACTCCTGCACCTATTGTCTATTGGACTTGATTACCTTCTGGATTTCATAAATCATCCAATCTCTGAGGAATTAAGTCTTCAAAAAGTAAATTGCATTTGTTAATTCAAGTCTTTGTCTGATAAGAAAGTATCAAAGGGTTCTCTGTGCTCCAGAGACTGCATGTAAAATCCAGTAATTATCAAAAAGTTCATTTTTAATCAGGTTACGAGGTCCCAGTTATGCATTTAATGCAGTTTCCAGGGTCTTATTTGAAGGCGTTATATTTTAGTACAATGTTATTCCCTCGTTTAGGTTTATGTTAACTATTGTCACATGTACTGAAGTACAATGTGACGCTTTGTTTTGGATGCTATCTAAACTGATCAAGCAGGGAGAAGAAGGAATGACAAGGTGGGACATATTTGATTATGTTAGCTGCTTTGCTGAGGCAGCATGAAGTATCAATGGAGTTAATGTCTGGTCTGTGTGATGGATTGGGCTACATCTGCAACTCTCCACAATTTCTGCCTGTCTTGGGGAGTTGTTACCAAACCCAGCTGTGATGCAACCTGACAGAATGCTTTCTATAGTGCATCTGTTGATGTTTGAAGAATCATTGAAGACATGCCAAATTTTCCCAGGCTGCTCAGGAAGTAGAGGATGTTAATTCCAAGGAACTTGAAGCTGTCAACTATTTCCACTTTCACATATTGCATATTGGGGCATGTACCCAGCATGCTTCCTGAGGTCGATAAATAGCTCCTTCGTCTTGCAGACATTGAGGAAGGGGTGACCAATGGGATACAATAACAGCCTTACTTTAGTCTACACTTCAATTGCCATCTCAGTAACAAATGTAAACTCTTATTTTCATGTTCTCCATTACACAGCCAGGTAAGCTGCTGCAGTAATTGGACATATTCACAGTTATATCATGCAGTTTGCTTTCTCTTGTAAATATCCACGTTTTCTCTTTATGCAAAAAAAATCCACCTGGGATTTGGTATTCCAACTCAAGCATCTATACTATTACTAAAACTCTCATCTTGTCCTCTTCTGGTTTGCGTTGTCACCCGCTGTCAATCACCGGCTCCAAGAATAAAGCTGGAGGAGCGGAGTGTGGGCTGTGTTCCACGGGCGGAGGCTGGCTGTGTTCCGCAGGTGGTGGCTGGCTGTGTTCCGCAGGCGGGGGCTGTGAGCACGACAGTCGCTGGGCATGTGAGCTGCTGAGTGAGTCTGGAGCCGGGTCCTGAAGCTGGTGAGTGCGGTCGGAGCCCGGGCTGGGAGCCGGAGCCGGGGCCAGGAATCGGTGAGCCCACACCCTCCCCCCACATACGCACACTCCTTCCCACACACAAACCCCTCCTCCCACAGACACCCCCCCCCCGCACAGACACCCCCCCACACACACCCCACCCCCACACACCCTTCCCCCCACACACACCTCCCTCACACCCCCCCCACGCATGCACAAGCACACATAAACCCCCTCCCCCACACACGCACACACACACACACACTCCCTCCCCACACACACAAACCCCCTCCCCCCCACACACACACACACCTCCCCCACACACAGCCCCTCCCTCACACACAACGGGTTGCGTTAGGGGACCAAGCCTCCCGTGTGACTGGGACCCAACGGGTCCCACTTAGTCTAGTAGCATCTAAATCTCATATTACAATCAAGCAACATTTCTCAAATCATTTTTCAATATTTCTCCAGGACTGGAAAGAATTTAGTAATTCAAACTGACAGGCAGGGTATTTTATTATGTAAAAGAAACACTCAGTGTTAGGACTATTATTTTCACTGTGGCTTTCTCCACAGTGACAGGCACACTGTTGAATTCCACAGGGAATAATGGTCTGGAATGCGCCATCAGCTTGTCAATGGATTCATTTGCATGCAATCTAATCTCTTGCCATGTGCTGAAACACAATGGCAGAGCATAAAGGTGGAAGTGAGCATTTTTGTACAAGACTGCTGCACTGCCTTTAGCTGTGTATATTATGTAAAGTGATTCTAATGCCAGGAGAGCAAAGGGAGATGCGAGCAGTGGTCAGTGTGTTCCTCGGAGCCTAAACCCATATAAAGATAAAAGACTGTGATCAGAAGCAGTAAATGAAATTATACTGGAGCAAGGCACTAGTAATCTGGATTTATGTGGGTGAACAGCAAAGGGCATCATGTATCTGAGCAAATTAGCGAGGTTGATATCTGTGCTTGTAACAGTAGGATTCCAAATGTATGTTAAACATTTGAAAATATATATATAATGAACAGGACAAATGTTTAGTTTAGAGATATATAACAAAAACAGGCCCTGAAGTCCATTCTGTCCATGCTAACCATCAACCACCACTCACCACCAGTTCTATGTCATTCCATGCTTGCCTCCACTCCCTATACATTACAGAGGTCATTAACCAGCACATCGTTGGGATGTGCAAGGAAATCGAAGCACCCAGAGGAAACCCATGCAATCACATCGAGAACATACAAACTCCACAAAGACAACACCAAAGTTCGGGATCAAACCTGGGTCTCTGGCACTGAGGCAACAGTGCTACCAGTGCTGCCCAAAATGCATGTTCTGTTTCTTGAAGTCCATGGTTCATGATCTTTCAGCGTAATGGTTTGACAGCAATGTGTTCGCGATTTGCTAGAACAAAGAACAATACACCATAGGAACAGACCCTTTAGTCCACAATGTCTGTGCTGAACATGATGCCAAATTAATCTCCTCTACCTGCATGTGATCCATATGCAGGATATCTTAATGTTTTAATGTGTTATGTTTTATTCTTAATTGTTTACTGTATGTCGTGTTGTTACTTGCGAGCGGAGTACCAAGGCAAATTCCTTGTATGTGTACATACTTGGCCAATAAACTTATTCATATCATTCTATTCCTGGCATAACAATGCACCTTTCCAAATGTTTGTTAAACACCACTATCGTACCTGCTTCCACCACCACCCATGGCAACTAATTCTGGGCACCAACCATTCTCTGTGTATTAAAGTCTGCCCTGCACATATCCTTTAAGCTTTGTCCCTCTCATCTTAAAGCTATGCCTACTGATCTTTGACATTTTTTCCTGTGATAAAGATTCTGATTGTCTACCCTATCTATGCCTCTCATACTTTTATATACTTTGTCAGGTCTCTCCTCAACCTCTAATGCTCCAAATGTTACACTAACGTTCTTTAGAGAAATTTCCACACTCTGTAAATGCTGCCTGCCTGTCCGCCAGAGTCATGTGCATAAAAATAGTTGGAAGGTGTAGAGAGGTGTCAGAATACTTAGGTTGTAATTGTAGGGGACACAAGGAACTATAGATGTTGGTTTATGAAGGAGACACAACGTGCTACAGTAATTCAGTGAGCTGGCAGTATCTCTGGAGAGCATGGATAGGTGGTGTTTCAGGTTGGTACCCTTCTTCAGACTGTGAGATAAGGATAAAAATTAAAAAACACATGAATGTGGTAGCGAGTCTGGGGCAGAAGATGGTCAGAGAGCAGCAAGAATCACAGAGGGAGAGACAATTTGATTCAAAATGTAGTTGCCGTGCACACCATATCCTATGAATGAATATAAAAATGGTAATCATATTTTTCAAATTGTGCGCTAGTTTTATCAAGACTTAAGGCCAGCACTAATCATATTATGTTTTTATTCCCTTCTCCCAGTAAAGTCCTCTTGCCATTCATGAACTGGTAACTGACAATTGAATTTCATTATCTGAATAAAAGTTGAATAATGTAATATTGTTGCTTGTTTTATGTTAATGAGACCTGAAATAGGATTTTCAACACTTAGGTCATTGCCATGATATTCCCACTGTTGCGGAGTTGTCTGGTTTCAGCGACTGTGGTGTCATCTTGCAGTATTCATTCTGCTGTGGAATGTACAATGTTCCCCAGAGACACTGTCATCAAGTTCTCACAGTGATTCAATATCACCTGTCATTTGAATTGTATAGGATATTGAGACTGCTACCATACAGCACAGAGATCAATGAAACAGTTTATGCCTGTGAAGAAATCATCCGTATGCAATCTTTTCTCACACAAGTCATTGTTAGTAATGGGCCTTGGCTCCACGGCAGCAATTGCAGCACAATGGAAAAAGCAAATGCATTTATTTCCCAGGATGTTAGCATGTCTAATACTTGTTCATTTATTCCACCTATACCAAACGTATTTCCAGCAAGTTTTGTTGGGCAGAACTCCAGTGACAGCAATCAAAGATATACAATTTATAGACAAGCATCTATGTGCTTAAAAAACACAAAATCCTTGGCTATCAGCATCTAATGAGTCCCAACTTGAGCATCATTGACAATCTGGACTAACATTGTTAGTAAATCTTTCATTAGGTAAAGTTATATGGATTCTTCATTGGTGTGAAATGAGTTATAATCAACTAAAATGTGGACATTAAACTTTGATCTGCACTGTAAATGGCAGTTTCCAAATTTAAATTGTCAGAATACCATTGATAAAGAAGCTGTCTGAAATGTTTAGGAAGAAACTGCAGATGCGGGTTTAAATCTAAGATAGACACAAAAAGCTGGAGTAACCCAGTGGGTCAGTCAGACATGATATAAGACAAAAGAAAGACACAAAAAGCTGGAGTAACTCAGCTGGACAAGCAGCATCTCTGGAGAAAATGAATGGGTGACGGTGACGTTTCATGTTGGGAACCTTCTTCAGACTAGTTAGGGGAAAAAGGAAACGAGAGAGACAAAGAACAATAAATGAAAGAGACAAGATAAGCAAAAAGGTAACGATGATAAAAGAAACAGGTCATTGTTAACTGTGTGCTAGGTGAGAACGAATACAGACAATGACACTCAACAAAACATCTTTCATATATTTCATTAATTTTTTACTATATCTCTTTACATCACGATTAATATCTCTTGTTTCCATTTCCCCTGTCTCCCAGTCTGAAGAAGGGTCTTGATCCGAAACATCAACTATTCCTTTTCTCCAGAGATGCTGTCTGACCCACTGAGTTACTCGAGCTTTTTCTGTCTATCTTCTATTGGAAATGTTTGATTGTTTATGCAGTTGGGAGTGAGAAGAACTGTTATATCAGTTATATCAAACATTTGACATGGTTGACATGGACTAGGTGAGCCGAAAGTCCTGCTTTTGTGCTGCATGACTCTGATTCCATTCCCAGGTGTGGGCATTAAATTAACTATACCCATTCCTTACACTCCACTATGTCTAGAAATTCATATCAAGCAGTAATTTATTGGTTTCCACATTGAACTGTGAAAGTATTGTCACCAGAATGTGTCACTAGAACTCTTTCAAAACAGTGAGTTCTGATAGCCTGATATTTTTTCTTAGTTTGGTGACTTCCAATAGCAGCCTGAATTCCTTGCCCCTTTCAGCACATTCACAACACTGTATTAAATATTTCTTCAAGATGAGTAAAAGCTCCTTTCAAATTGGTGTATGTAGGTCAGACCTCATCTATATGTTGTATTCATACAACTACCTTGAATTTGGATGATTGGGATGTTTGCAGGCTCAATGAGGACACACACCAGGGAAAATACCAAACTTGTTACGACAAATTATTTTAATAATAAAATTAATTGTGCAATTTTACTTATGGCCCTTATTTGCCACTGGGTGTCACTGATCCCTTCAACACAGTTACACAGTGAATTTCAAGCTCTCAAATGCAATTTAAGATTCCAACTTTTACTTATTAACAAGCTCACCTGTTGTTCCTGATTCACTGATTCCAATCTCATTAGGGGTAGAGCAATAAGAGTTCCCTTCTCTGGTTTATTGTAACAGCTATTACCAAATGACGTTTTAGAATTTGTTCTGTTAAATTACCTAATGTTGTAGATCCTGAAATATTTTAATAAAATATCAGTATATACCTTAAGCATATGACATAACAAGCCTTGGACTGAATCAAGCACAAATTGTGACCTCTCACTGAATGAAACATATACATAGGTTTATTTAAACATCATCACCTTTTTCTCTTGACTGGAGATATACTCTTAATGCATACATTCATTGTTTATGCTAAATATCCAACAGTTGACTCTCCCGATAAATATTTTCAAAAATGAGAGAGAATCTTTTTCCTCAGCGGGAGGTTTTGGTGCCATTTCATTGTCTCTATTCAGGGTTTATTACAAAACATCATTAGGCACTTTATTTAAATTGACTGTGGAGATGGTGTCAAATACCAAATACAGTCATGCATACAAATCTGCTTACTCTTCGTGATGTTCTCAAAAAGTATTTCATGTATAAAAAGAACATTCACTAAAACACCAACAAATAAAGCCTCAAGGAATAAAAGTCTGTAAGAGTTCATAGCTGAAAGATTCTCATTGATTGGAACCTGCTATGAGTACAATCATTTTCAAAGCCAGCATAAATTTTGCCAGTACTTGCATTACTTGGCTGTCTGCAGTAAGATGTTATGACTGGGAAAGTTGTTTTCTTCTTTTTGTGTTTTTAGATCAGAGTGATATTTAGCGTAATATAATTTGTGAAGGAATTAACTGAGCAGCATAATTTCATTTCTTTAAAATTAGAATGCTCTCTGATTCATCATCTCTCTAAATGAGAACCAGATAATTATCCTATTTTTATTTCCCAGTGCTGTATAGAAGCGACAGAATTTTTGAGCATTCCAACCATATCTGATTAAAATCATCGCAAGTGATATCTGTGAATGGAACTGAATCATTTCGGTTATTTAAAACAGTCCATTAGATTAAATGTCATGTTTTATTATTGTTGAAAATAGTTTCTTTTTATTATTGCTGATGTATTAATCTATATTACTAAAAGTCTGATCTTGACCACTTCCTGTTGTACTGTATATTGATTTTAAAAAAAAAACACTGCCACTCTCTCCTCAAGTCCAAACCCTTCCGGAGGGACTATAAAACCCGGAAATGTTGAGTGCCTCAGTCAGTCTCTGGAAGATGGGGGAGCGAGAGGGTCATGTCTCTCAGACTGAACTGTGAATAACACTGAACATATGTCTACTAAATTGTGAGAGTGGTTTTACTGACCTTGAGTGCCCGTAATGTGGTTTGAAAATTAAAATATGATTGGCTTGAAATAAAGCAAAGCAAATGGTGGTTGGTTTGAAATAAAGCACAGCAAATGGTTGTTGGTTTGAAATAAAGCACTGCAAATGGTTGTTGGCGGTGGTTGGTTTGAAAGTAAGCCCTGCAAATGGTTGTTGGTGGTGGTTGGTTTGAAATAAAGCACTGCAAATGGTTGTTGGTGGTGGTTGGTGTGAAATAAAGCACTGCAAATGGTTGTTGGTGGTGGTTGGTTTGAAATAAAGCACTTGATTAAAAGTCAAAACTTGACAACCCTGCACTGTATATTGATTTTAGATAAAACGCTACCACTTATGGCTGTGATTTTAGGCCACCTTACTCAGTCCCCCTCGACTCATCAGGTGCAGAGGATTCTTCCCATCAATGAAAAATAAGTATTATTAGTATTTTTTAAATGTTGAGAATCTCTCTCCGTTCAATCACATCATGAAGGCCATGACCCTTCCGGTGGGAATATTATAAACCCGGAAGTGTGGGTGTGGCTCAGACTCTGCAAGATGGGGAGGGAGAGGTCAGGACTGAGCTGTGAATCAACTGAACCCACTGAATGTCTACTGAACTGTGAGTGTGATGTTCATGTGGTGTTTTGTGTGGTTTTATGGTGGTTTTATGGTGGTTTCATCATGCTTGAAATGGTATGAAACTACTTTTGAATGTGGTGGCCTTGCACCCTGCATGAAATAGTATGAAACTACTTTTGAATGTGGCGGCCTTGCACCCTGCATGAAATAGTATGAAACTGCATTTGAATGTGGTGGCCTTGCACCCTGCTTGAAGTGGTATGAAACTGCACTTGAGTTTGGTGGACTTGGACCCTGCTTGATGTGGTATGAAACTGCAATTGAATGTGGTGGCCTTGCACCCTGCTTGAAGTGGTAAGAAACTGCACTTGAATTTGGTGGCCTTGCACCCTGCTTGAAGTGGTACGAAACTGCACTTGAATTTGGTGGCCTTGCACCCTGCTTGAAATGGTAGGAAACTGCACTTGAGTTTGGTGGCCCTGCACCCTGCTTGAAGTGGTAGGAAACTGCACTTGAGTTTGGTGGACTTGGACCCTGCTTGAAGTGGAAGGAAACTGCACTTGAGTTTGGTGGGCTTGGACCCTGCTTGAAGTGGTATGAAACTGCACTTGAGTTTGATGGACTTGCACCCTGCTTGAAGTAGATTTTCAAGGAATAGCCATGAGTCAACATCCAACCCACCAGCCGTAATTGAGCTGCCAGCACATCAGGGTTGAGTGACTGAGCTGCCACCCTAAGAATCCATTTGGCCCACAATGTCCATTCTAGCCCTCTGGAAACCAGTCCCCTCAGCCCACAACGCCCATACTAGCACTCCAGAAAGCCCCCTCCCCCATCCCTCACTGGCCACCAATATTGGAATTGGTGTAGAGGTGGAATATTGTGTTGGTGGACCAGCCCTCCCATGTGAACATGGGACCCAATGGGTCCCACTTATTCTAGTTACATATAAAGGCTCTGTTAGAGAGAGATCTAAACTCATGCTCCGAGGTCATTGCAAATATAAGACACAAAGTGCTAGGGTAACTTAGCTGGTCAGGCAGCATATCTACAGAACATGGACAGGTGACGTTTTGCATCTGGACTCTTTTTCAATGATTGGGGAAGGGGGTAAGTAAGTAAGTTGAGTAAGTAAGTACGTATATTGGCCAAGTATTCACATACAAGGAATTTGCCTTGGTGCTCCGCCCACAAGTAACAACATGACATACAGTGACAGTTACGAATGACTCAGAAAACACTAAACATTAATAATAATGACATTAATGATAAAACACCATTGATCAAGCATGTGAACCAACAAAATACCAGATCAAAGGGAGGATTTTTGTAGCAACTACTCATGAATAAAAACTGTTTTTATGTCTGTCTGTGGCAGCTTTGACAATCCAGTGTTGCTTTCCAGAGGGAAGTGATTCAAAGAGTTTGAGGCCAGGGTGAGAGGGGTCAGAGATGATCTTGCCCTCTCGCTTCCTGGCCCTTGCAGTGTACCGTTCATCAATGGAGGGAAGGTTGCACCTTCTCTGCTGATCGGACGATTCGCTGCAGCCTCCAGGTGTCGTGCTTGGTGGCTGAGCCAAACTAGACCATGATGGAGAAGGTGAGAACAGACTCTACGATGGCCGTGTAGAATTGGACCATCATTGCCTGTGGCAGATTGTGCTTCCTCAGCTGCCGCAGGAAATACATGCTCTGTTGTGCCTTTTTGACTTTAGAGAAAGCTGGAAGAGAGGAGGGGCAAGATAAAGCCTGACAACTGGTCAATATAGGCGAGGGGAGGTTTGTTAGGCAAATGGTTGGACAAAGGTTAGTATGGAAATGGAAGAAGGAGTTAAAATAGTTAGCAACCAAGAGATCCAGCATGTTTTGGCGGACTGAGCGCAAGTGTTCAGTGAAACGGTCGGTGAATCTTGCCTTGGCATTGCCAATGTACGGAAGGCCACATCGGGTACACCAGATTCAGTAGATGAGGTTAGAGGAGCACATGATCCTCTGTCTCACCTAAAGGACTGTTGGGTCCCTGGTTGGAGGTGAGGGAGGAAGTATAGTGACAGGTGCTGCATCTCCTGTGCTTTGCAGGGGAAATGGCCTGGGGAGGCGGTGGTTTGGATAGGAAGGGATGAGTGAACCTAGGTGTTTCCGTATGACTGGTTTCTACTGAAGGCAGAAAGGGGTGCAGATGTGACCAGTGGTGGGATGACATTGGAGATGATGAAAATTTGGAGAATGTTGTATTGCATGTGAAGGCTGGTGGGGTGACAAGTGGGGAGCAAGGGAACTCGATACTTATTCTGTCTGGTGGGAGGGGGAGCAAGAACAGAACTAGAGGACACGGAGTAGAGGGAAATTAATTGGGTCTCTGTTCTAGGGCCTTGAGACCTCCCGAGTGGGAGATGGAGGTGTAAAAGGACTGGACATCCCTGGTGAAGATGAGGCAAAGGGGGCTGAGAACTTAAAAGTTATTGAAGAGTCATAGAGTGATACATTGTGGAAACAGGCCTTTCGGCCCAACTTGCCCACACCTGCCAACAATGTCCGAGCTACACTAGTCGAACCTGCCTGCGGTTGGTCCATATCCCTCCAAACCTGTCCAATCCTTGTACCTGTCTAACTGTTTCTTAAACGATGGGATAGTCCCAGCCTCAACTACCTCCTCTGGCAGCTTGTTCCATACACCCACCACCCTCTGTGTGAAAAAGCTACCCCTCAGTTTCCTATTAAATCTTTTCCCTTTCACCTTGAACCTATATCCCCTGGTCCTCAATTTCCCCTACTCTGGGTAAAAGACTATGTGCATCTACCCGATCTATTCCTCTCATGATTCTGTATACCTCTATAAGATCTCCCCTCATCCTCCTATGCTCCATGGAATAGAGACCCAGCCTTCTTAACCTCTCCCTATAGCAAACACCCTCTAGTCCTGGCAAGATCCTCGTAAATCTTTTCTAAACCCTTTCAAGCTTGACAATATCTTTCCTATAACGTGGTGCCCAGAACTGAACAGTTTTGAAAGGCGTGTGAGATGTCTCATTGAAGGGCGTGTGAGATGTCTCATATGTTGGTGGGAAGAGATTTGACAAGGAGAATAGAATGGAATCAAGATATTTGGAGATGAGTTATGTGGAGCAGGAGCAGGCAGAAACAATGGATCTGCCAGGGCAGTCATGTTTGTGGATTTTGAGAAGGAATTAGAAACGGGCAGTGTGGGGCTGTGGAACAATAAGGTTGGAGGCTTTGGAAGGCAGATTGCCAGAGGTTATAAAATCATAAATGGACTGGGAGATGATGCCCTGGTGACCCCCTCTGAATGCACAACCCCCCACCCGCTCAGCAAAAATCCCAACATTATTATTAGTGCCTTTGGGCCTTTTTCTCTGGTGAGGAGGCTTCATCTCCCAGTAAGGACCCCTTCACCCGTCTACAACATTCCTTCTCATCATTGTCTTCCTCTGCCCGCCATCTATGCTCTTTGGACCTTTTTGTTTCCAACTGCCAGCACGACATCAACCATCTTGACTCCTTCAACCCCATATCCATTCAAATCTCACTCCCTCGAAACGCACAGCCTTCTACTCGGCGGAGTAGGTCTATTGTACCTCCCGGTTGCTAACCATTTTAACTCCTCTTCCCATTCCCCTGCTGACCTTTCTGGAGACCACAGGCAAATTGGAGGAACCGCAGCTCATATTCCCCTTGTGTTGCTTGCAACCCAGTGGTATTAACATAAAATTCTTCAATTTTAGTTAACTACAAAACCCCCACCTCCCCTTAATTTCCCCCCCCCACCCTTCCTTTATTCCTCTCTCTCCTGTTTCTCGTCCCGTTTCCCCTCCACCTATTTCTCTCCTTCCTTGGCCTTTGTCCAACCATCTGTATTGCCAGACGTTGTCCTGTCTCTCTACTCTTAAAGCTTTCTTGCTACCCTTCCCCCACCATAATCAGTCTGAGGAAGGTTCCTGAACCAAAACTTCACCTATCCATGTTCTGCAAAGGTGCTGCCTGACCTGCTGAGTTACTCCAGCACAATGTGTCTTTTCTTTGTAAGCCAACATCTGCAGTCCCTTGTTTCTCCAAGGCCATTGGGTCAGTAACTGAAATATTATTATCTATCCATCCATTTAAGGCTGACTGATGAATAACAGCAGGCTGCTTGTGGAACTATCACAATTATACCTGATCCTGCTCTTTTTCATTTGCTGTAGATGTTCATTTTCAAGCTGGATACTTTCAAATGCAAACAGGGACAGAGATTTTTACAGAATTCTTTTGCCACCGTTTTGGGATGCTGGGCCATTTTTATTATGATAATAGCATGTGATTTTATCTGCAAATGTTACAGCTCCAAAATTGATCGCAAATATGAATATCCTACATTTTCCAATTACCATTGAAGCTTGGCGCAATTGGCACAGGAAAAGGCCATATGGTTCCTCAAGCCTGCTCCCCCATTCAATATGATCATGGATGAGGGCACACAAGAGACTGTAGATGCTGAAATCGAGCAAAATCAAAACAAACTGCTGGAGGAACTTTAGATTGGATCTGAAATGTCGTCTATTTCCATGTACAACTGCTGCCTTGCCTGCTGAGTTCCTCCAGCAGTTTGTTTTTATTGTTCATGATCACCGGATGGCCCTTCGATGGCAGCCTCGCCTACAGTCTGTCTGTCTTTTTTTTGTTATTTTTAGTGTGTTTAAAAAGTATGTGCTTAATGTTCTCTAGTTTGTTTTATGTGGGGGGTGGACGGGGGGCCAGGGGAAACTATTTTTCAATCTCTAACCTTGTTGGAGATGCGATTGTTTTCTGGATCGCATCTCCGGTTACTCAGTGGCCTAACATCGTGGAGCTGGCGGCCTTGCTCGGGACTGACTCTGAGCCCCACCGAGGGGCATGGACTTCCATCTTTAACATCAAAGAGCTCGCAGTCTCGGGTTGAGACCGACGTCGGGAAGCTCCAAAAGCCGCATGACGTTCGACTAGCCCCAACCCGAGGTAGATCTCCCGGCGCAGGGGGGCTGAGATTCCCCCCTTCCCCCCCTCCCCCCCTCCCCCCCCCCCCTCCCCCCCCCCTCCCCGAAGCAGGAGCTTTATCGCCCCGACGAGGAGGCCCGTCGCCGGGTACAGGAGTAAGATCGTCTCGTCAACATAGGGTTAGAGGCCCCCGACCGCTGGAGGACAGAGATTGAACTTTTTTTTCACCTTCCATCACTGAGGAATGTGGAGGAGTCATTGTGGTGGATGTTTATGTTGACATGTATTTTGTGTGTTCTGTTGCTTTTTATTGGTATGACTATGGCAAGTCAAATTCCTTGTATGTTGCAAAACACACTTGGCTAATAAAGTACGATTATGATTATGATCATGATCAATCCCAGGCCTCATTTTCTCTCTACCCTATAGCCATTTTAGTTTAGTTTAGTGATACAGCGCGGAAACAGGCCCTTCGGCACCGATCACCGATCCCCGAATATTAACTATGCCCTACATACTGGGGACAATTTACATTTATACCAAGCAAATTAACCTCCAAACCTGTACATCTTTGGAGTGTGGGAGGAAACCGAAGATCTCAGAGAATACCCACGCTGATCACAGGGAGAACGTACAAACTCCTTACCTACACAAGCACCGGTAGTCCAGGATCGAAGCCAGGTTTCCGGCGCTGTAAGGCAGTAGCTCTACTGCTATGCCACCGTGCCACCCATTATATCCTGATCATTTACAAATGAAAGATTTTGCTTTAAATATCCCTATGGTGAAGCCCCCACCATTATCTGAGGTAGTGGAAACTAAAATTCATTACCCAAAAGGTTGATTACAACCCAATGGTACAAATGTTAAATTCTCAATTTTCAAATAATAGTCTTTACACTCCCCCCCAACCCCCTCACAGGCTCGGAATTCTGCGGCGAGTAACTCACCCTCCAACTCCCTAAAGCCTGTCGACCACCTATAGAGATCAAGTGCGAAATGTAATGGAATACTCTCCGCTTAAATGAGACTGCAGCTTTAAAAATACTCAGGAAGCTGAAAATTATGCAGGACGTATCAGCCCACTACAATCATTCGCTATCCAAGGCAGCCTATCTACAATCATTCACTCTCCCCACTACCTACGCACAGTAGTAGCAGTTTATCCCACCTACCGATTACACTGCAGCAACTAACCAAGACTTCTTGACAGAACATTCCAAACCCACGACCTCTACCAGCCAGAAGGACATGGGCAGAGAAGAATGGGAACAGTTCCATCCGGGAGTGGCCCTCCAAGGCACACCATCTTGACTTGGAAAGAAATTGCTGTACTTCCAAATTTCTTCGTTAGAATCCCGGAATCCCCTTTCTAATAGCATTGTAGATATATCCACATCTCAGAGACGGTGATGGCTCAAGACGGCAACTCATCATCACGAGAAAGTCAGGGAAGGGCAATTAAATGTGTGGGGAAGAACTGCAGATGCTGGTTTAAACCAAAGATAGACACAAAATGCTGGAGTTACTCAGCGGGACAGGCAGCATCTCTGGAGAGAAGGAATGGGTGACTTTTCGGGTCGAGACCCTTCTTTAGACGAAGGGCAATGGAATGTTGACTCAACCTGCAACGCTAACATCCTTTGAATAGATGTTTCCTACCCTTTGCTCGCACTCCCCAATCACCCATGTCTTTTTGCGAGCAAGATTTGACTCAAATTACACAACTATCAGCAGTGCCTTTAGTCCCTCAATAATGCTGCACCATAATTGTTCACCTGGAAACCAGTTAGACATCGTTGCCTCCCTCAGGAGAACACCAGCCACTGCCACAACAGCTTCTTGGGTGCGTTTTTTTTTTTTTTTTTAAATTTCAAAATATACTTTATTCAAATGATAAATATATACAATACATTAACCTTGCAGAAAATCCATCCGACATTTTCAGGGGCTGTACAAATTGATGAATACAGTTTAGACATTTCTTTTCCCCAAATTTCCACAAATCAGTCCCCCACTCGTGCCACTCATTTGGCACAATGGCGTGGGATACCTTCCCTTATTTTGAGGGGCGTCTCCACCATACTGTGCCCCCCATGTCCAGTTGCAGAAGGGCCTTAGACTGTGGCCCTCCTCCACCGAGCCTTGGCGTTGGCTGCACCGAGCTTCAGTGCGTCTCTCAGCACGTACTCCTGCAGTCTGCAGCGGGCCAGTCGGCAACATTCCCCGACGGACATCTCGCTCTGCTGGGTGGTGAACAACGCTCGGGCAGACCAAAGGGCGTCTTTTACCGAGTTGATGACCCTCCAGCAGCACTCGATGTCAGCCTCTGAATGTGTCCCTGGGAACAGTCCGTAAATGGTCAGTGACTCTAAAGACAATGGAGCTCAAACTGGCATCTTTAAACGTGCGCAGTATAAAGAGCACTGCGCGATGTGTTAATGCCTTACAGTACCTGGCCAAGGTCAAGGCAGATGTGACTTTTCTTCAGGAGTGCGGGCTGCCACACCTCCGCTGCTATCGAAGGTGGTCAAGATTGTGGCCCCACGGACTGTTGGTGTGGTCGGGGGGAAATGACTGTCGTGCTTCCGGCCTGGGGATTTTGCTGCGGGGTGGGAACTTCGCCATCACTGAGGTCAGGGAAGTGGTTGGAGGGCGTCTCCTCGTGGTGGACGTTATGTACCGTGGCTCTCCGCTCCGGCTGATAAATGTGTATGCCTCACCCACGCAGAGCGAGCGGCTGGCCGTTCTCCAGCAGCTCCCAGTGGTGCTGGCCACGTCCCGGCAGCTCGTTCTGGCCGGTGACTTCAACTGCATCATTGATGCGGCTGGACGATCCGGCAGTGCCGACAGCAGACTGGACAGCACGTCCAAGTTCCTGATGGAGATGGTAAAAGACGCAAAGCTGCGTGACGCCTTCAGCGACCCTGCAGGGGGTCCCAGCCGCGTTTCACCTGGTCGAGATCAAACGGTTTAGCCTGATCTCGGATAGACTTTGTCTTCACGGTGAGACACACTGACCTCACGCCAGTGTTTTTTCTCCGACCACTGCCTCCTTCAGGCTTCCTGTTACCTACAGGAGGACCGGAAGGCAGGCACGGTGAGGGACTCCCCCACACGTGGAAGGTCATAATTAAAGGGGTTCAGAGAGCAAGACAGAGCCAGAGGGAATTGTGCCAACTCCAGACAGATTTGCAACAACTGCTCCTTCTGCAGTCGAGCGGGGTGGATGTGAGGGAGGAACTTAGAGAGTTGAAGGACCGGCTAGCTCATCTCTTCACCTCTGAATCCTCCAAGATCATTTTCCGATCCATGGTCCGCCATGTGGAGCAGGATGAGATGTGCTCACGTTTCTTCTTCCATAAGGTTCACAGGGGGAGCTCTGTGATGAACAGCCTTAGGGAGGAGGACGGCACGGTAGCATCCTCACAGACAGACATGCTGAGGATCTGCAAATCCTTTTACACAGATTTGTATGACCAAAAGACCACAGACAGTACCTCCTCCCAGAACTTCCTGTCCTCAATCACGGAGGTCTTGGAGGACAGCAAGCGGGAGAGTCTGGACCAACCACTGACCCTAGAGGAGCTGACTGGCTCCATCCGTTCCTTTGACTCGAATAAAACTCCCGGAAGCGATGGCTTACCGGCCGAGTTGTATTCGGCTCTGTGGGACTGGATGGGCCCGGACCTGCTAGAAGTGTACAACGACATGCTTCTAGCTGGTAGCATGTCAGGCTCCATGAGGAAGGGCAACATCACCCTAATCTACAAGCAGAAGGGGGAGATGAAGGACATAAAGAATTGGAGACCCATAACACTCTTGAATGTAGACTACAAGATCCTGTCAGGTAAGGCCACCTGGCAGGAAAATCTCAGACAGCCTAGCGCTGCTGAGAGATACCATTGCCCACGTGCAGGACAGACGGGTGGATGCCTGCCTAGTCAGCTTGGACCAGGAGAAGGCCTTCGACAGGATTTCGCACACGTACATGAGGGACGTGCTCTCCAAAATGGGTTTTGGGGAGGGAATCAGGAATTGGATCAAACTGCTCTACACCAACATCCGTAGTGCAGTCCAAATCAATGGGTGGGAATCAGACAGTTTCCCTGTAAGGTCTGGAGTTAGGCAGGGTTGCCCTCTCTCTCCTGTCTTGTTTGTCTGCTGTATTGAACCTTTTGCCGAATCCATCAGGAAGGATGCGAGCATAAGAGGAGTGACATTGCCAGGCAGTTGGGGCATTCAAGTAAAGACCTCCCTGTACATGGACGATGTCGCTGTCTTCTGCTCGGATCCAGGGTCGGTCCGCAGACTGATTAGTATCTGCGACCAGTTTGAGTCGGCCATGGGAGCCAGGGTGAACCGCAGGAAGAGCGAGGCCATGCTCTTTGGCAACTGGCCCGACAGATCTTCCGTCCCCTTCACCATCAAGCCTGACTTCTTGAAGGTGCTGGGGATCTGGTTCGGGGGGGGCTGAGGCATGTAACAAAAATTGGCTGGAGCGGATAGCCAGGGTGGGGAGGAAGCTGGAGCTGTGGAGGCAACGCTCCCTCTCCATAACGGGAAAAAATTTGGTCATCAGGTGTGAGGTGCTCTC
Organism: Okamejei kenojei; assembly: GCA_035221665.1. Classification (NCBI taxonomy): domain Eukaryota; kingdom Metazoa; phylum Chordata; class Chondrichthyes; order Rajiformes; family Rajidae; genus Okamejei; species Okamejei kenojei. Next base: position 78,526,764 of record CM069136.1, on the reverse strand, counting down.
GGGGCTGCTGTACTTGGCACAAGTGTGGCCTGTCCCTCCCTCCTATGCCACAGGGATCACCCGGGCCATCTTCCAGTTCATCTGGGGGTCGAGGATGGACCGGGTGCGACGGGCCACAATGTACAAGTCAGCAGACAACGGGGGTAAAAGAGTGCCCAACGTCACCCTCATTCTGATGGCCATCTTCGTGTGTGGCTGCATCAGGCGCAGTGTAGAGCCAAGGCACATGGGCACCAAGTGTCACTACCTGCTGAGGTTCTACCTGTCCCCGGTGTTGAGAAGGATGGGCCTGGCACAGGTGCCACGCAATGTGCCAGTCAGCTGGACATTGCCGCCCCATCTGTCGTCGGTGGAAGGGTTCTTCCGGACCAACACCTTTGACCACATGTCCATCGGGCAGTGGTCAGCACAGAATGTCCTGCAGGCACTGCAGGGAAAGGACTCTATGGACCCGGTGGCGTGGTTCCCTGAGCAGACTGTCCAGCTTGTCTGGCAAAATGCCTCATCGCCAGAAACTCACCAACAAGCACCAAGACCTGGCTTGGCTGGCGGTGAGGGGAGCCCTCCCAGTCAGATCCTTCCTGCACCGTCGCAACCTCACTGCCAGCGCACGCTGCCCTCGGGACGGCTGCTATGGAGAGGAGACGGTTGCCCACCTCTTTACAGAGTGTGGGTTTGCTAAAAGAGTCTGGAGAAAAATGCAAGGGTCCCTGGTACGCTTTATCCCGAACAGCTCCGTCACAGAGGACTCGGTGATTTACGGACTGTTTCCAGGGACACATTCAGAGCTTCTTGGGTGCATGCTAATCATGTCCCAGAATCAGCAAGCAAATTAGTCCAAACTATCATTCAGGATTAGGTTTCTTGTGGATCTCTGAGAACAACTATATAGACATTATGAAACTTCCAGTCTGCAGCAACACAGGGAATATTGTGACCGAGTACATTATTTTGAAATGAAGATATTGTGGTCGCTGGCATTGATGTATACCAAGCCTCGTTTCTCCTTGAATGATTTCTAATGTCATGATTCTATTGTGAATGTGCTCAAGGTTAATCTTGAGTGGACAGATGGCTTCACTTCAAGGATACAGCTAAAGACAAGTACTTTGCTGCTCCGTCATTCTGATAATGACTGTGCCTAACCCTTGATTCTGTTGTTTCCTATGTCACAGTTCCTTTTCTCAACTTGATCTGCTCTCTCATTAGCTGTTATTGCCATTGGCGTGGATGGACTCCTCAGTGAGGTATCTTGAATATGAGTAGGAAGGAACTGCAGATGCTGGTTTAAACTGAAGATAGACACAAAATGTTGGAGTAACTCAGCGGGATGGGCAACGTCTCTGGACAGAAGGATTGGGTGACGTTTCAGGTCAATACACTTCTTCAGTCTGAAGAAGGGTCTTGACCCAAAACGTCACCCATTCCTACAGTCCAGAAATGCTGCCTGTCCTGCTGAGTTACTCCAGCATTTTATGTCTATCTATTTTGAATATGAGGCAGGTTGGCTGATGAGATAGAGGCACTACTTCAGGAATCCTCACATTATTCAGAGCAATGTAAGCTAGAGAATTAGGTGAGAAAGTTTTCATGAAACATGACAGTTTATGCAAGGAAGTGTGACGTTACATTGATCAGATCAAAGCCAAATGAAACTCAGTGTTTCTACTGCTAACGATCAATACTTGTTGGCCCATTGTGCCTCTTAAATTAGTTAATCAGTGCATTGGGTGAAAATGAGCCTCCATCGGAGTCTCTGCGGGGATATCTTATTTCTGAATAATTGTGCTGGATTGGCTTGAAATGTTAGTGCCTCACTGCAGATCACTACTCAGCGAATTCCAATCTGATTTAATTGCTGTTATGTGTATTATTCACCGCTACTGTATTTATAATACTGAAAATCCTCTAGATCTTGAGCAGCTGTCAAAAGGGATCAGGATTTGGATTACGATTACGAAGAGATGATCTGACAATAGTACATTTTATATAGAGGTCAGTATTTCATAGTCGACTACACATACTCTGCAATAATCCCTTTTGGTATTTAGTCAGAGATTCATTCATTCTTCAACCAATGTAGATCTGCAATATTACAACATAATCTGGGCCATCTTCTCCGATTTTGGCTGAATGATTGCGGTGGTCAGATGTCTGCAGAATAAGTTTATTTTTGCTGCCGTTGGTCATATAGATATAGTCTGAAGAACGGCCTTGATGCGAAATGTCACCCATTCCTTCTCTCCAGAGATGCTGCCTGTCCCTCTGAGTTACTCCAACATTTTGTGTCTATCTTAGATATTACAAGAATTTTATTTCTCCACGATGGATTCATCCTTTTGCTATTGATGTTACTGCCTCCCTTGCTTTATTGGTAGAAAAAACAATTGTAGTTCAATAGGGACTTTGCCACATCTGTACATCTGTGAGGAGTAATTATCACTCTCCTCACAGATGTACAGATCCCTGAGCTCCTTAAACTATACAGTTAGATTGTGCTGCTCATGGAACAGAGTAATATCAGTGCAACTGAATCCCTTGAACTGTTAAAAGCATTGGAATTAAATTTTCAAGAAGACAACGGCATTTTCCATTGCAATTCTAATGTTTGCTTTTTAGCAGAACCGTGCAGCTGCGGGAGAACTGCAACCTGATGTGATATGTCCGGGAAGTTGATGTTCCCCAGGAAAAACCTTCTGCCCAATGCTTGCCAACAATTTAGTTTCACATGGATGCCAGGAAACATGGTAGCAGGCTGGCTGCATGATGTCCCACAATTTAACATTTGCAGCTATGTTCATATCATGATAAAGGCTCTCTTGTCAAGGATAGGGGTATTCATGCCCTGCTGGTCTGAGTGGACAACAGTGAACAGTGTGCACATATGGATTTATTTTAAATTACTGAACACTCTCGGGCGGGCACAGGCTGTGGAAGATTGCATGCGTGTGAACCTTGAGCAATACTCAATAAAGAAAGATCATTATTCGTTGTACAAGTAGTGGTACTGTACTATGTGACTGGTGTTAGAAGAGCTTCATGGTGATGCTTATGTGATTAAATCAGACTGAGTTTTAGTGACTGAAAGAATGTACATGGTGTAGTTTTGCAGAGTATAATGTTGGCTTCTTCCTTTTCTAGTGAAATATTGTCAATGATTTGAACCCACAGGGACATAATTAAGCCATGTATTGAATATATTAAAATGGCCATGGTTAATAGCAAGGAGAAGAATATTTCAATCGGCTGCTCAGGCAAGTAAAGATTCACTATTGGAATTCAATATGGAAATTCAATATTAAGAAATAGATTAAAAAGAGGTAAAACAAGACAAGGGAATACACAACAAATATTTGGAAAGTGAACAAAATGTGTAGGATAGAACTGCAGATGCTGGTTTAAATCGAAGGTAGACACAAAATGCTGGAGTAACTCAGCGGGACAGGCAGCACCTCTGGAGAGAAAGAACGGGTGACGTTTCGGATCGAGACCTTTTCAGATTGTCTGAAGAAGTTTGAAGTAGGGTTTCGACCCGAAGTGTCACCCATTCCTTCTCTCCAGAGATGCTGCCTGTCCCACTGAGTTACTCCAGCATTTTGAGTCTATCTTTGGAAATTGAACAATGTAATGGAACAGGTGTTCATCTTCCGAGATCCTTTCAGTTAGCAGAGTGGCTGTTAAGCTGGTTAAGAAGGCATCTGGTATACATGAAGCGCTGGATTAACTCCACTGAGTTACCTCAGCACTATCTGTCTTTAAAAAAAAATCAGCATCTGCAGTTAATTTTTCCATTTGCTGTATATGCCTTTATTAGTCAAGCCATGGAGTCTACCAGCAGCAGGTAAATGCAGAATGAACAGGTTAGATCACAGAGTAATCTGTACAGCAATGACAACCATTCCATAGGTAGGATATGATTGTTTTTGAGTGCAGAGGAAATGTATAAGGATGTCAGCATCGCTCCAAAAGCTTAAGCCACAAATAAAAATGTTTGGGCAGAGTTGGCTCTCTTGTAACAAAAGAGATTAGTTGAGGTATGCTGAATTATAGAAGTTGGTCAAGAAAGACCCATTTCTCTTAGCAGTAATGTGAGTAAGTGGGGGAAGTGAAATGAAGGTGATTGATTGAAACAGTAGAAGTGAATTGATTTTTTCCTTCATTGAGGATAGTCTGGGACTGTAACTTAATGTCCAAATGAAGGGTAGAGGCAGGAATTTACAACAAAATATTTACATATCCGTATCATAAAGTCCAATGCTGCAGGGCTGAGATGTGGATATGCAGCTTAAATGGAGAAAGTGTTGCATGAGTGGGGCACATATACTGTATGAGCAGAATGTGTCAATATTTCAAAAAAAAATTCCCCTCCCAAACAGAACTGTTTTATTTTTATCTGCTATCCTAGTTCAACTAGTTCTCCTGATAGTGGAAGAAGCTTGTAGTTGTACCAAATTCATGTGCTCGCTCCTCTGGGCTAAAAGTAAAGTAGGTGAATTATTTCCTTGTGAATTAAACTTGAATACCTTCTAGCTATTCAACCATGACTAGCAAAACTGGAGGTGACAAATATCAGAGACAGTAGCCTGAAGTAATCCAGAGGCTAAGAAACTAGGAATTACTGCCACCTTGACCTCCATACATAATGAGATCCAGTACATGTAAGACTCTATATTAGAGGTGTCAGGAGAAAAGTTCACGTCATAGGAGCAGAAATAGGCCATTGTGTCTACTCAGCCATTTAATAGTAAGAATAAATGCGAACTTACCAGTTTGAAGTTTGATCTTTATTTTATGAGGAGTCACGATGAGCGATTACGTGAAGAACGCCGTCAGCCCGCTTCAATCTTCAAAGCAGCGGTGTAAAATCACAGATAACAGTTGTTGAACTGAACATCGTAAGATTAGAGAAGACTAGAACTACCAGATGACCTTTATGATATGAGGGTTGGGAGCGGAGGACACGTAATCGCTTATCGTAACGCCTCATAAAATAAAGATCAAACTTCAAAATGTTAGGTTCTCGTTTAATCTTACTATTTTACTTCGGAGTCACGTGAGTAACTACGTGAAGATTTAAAAGCTCTGTGATTTCATGCCATGGATACGAGTCCATGCAACACACACTGCATCAGTTGACCATGATGAGTGAAATATAAATAATGCATTCAGACATGACATAAATTTAAATGTTGATGCTTTAATGAGCAAATGAAAATAATAGTGACCCCTCTCATCCAAGGGGAAACTATAAAACAGAATCTAAAATAGAGTTTGCAAATACCCCCTGTCTGGCAATGGGTTATTATAAAATATTAGGAAAGTATGTTCATTTGACCATCCTGCAGCCGCTAGGATGTGGTCCAGCGGAACGTACATAACCCTTGCTGCTGATGTGGTAGCAGCCCTGGTGGAGTGAGAGTTGAAAATATTAGTATCTACTCCTGCATAAGCCAAATCCCCGTTTTAACCACCTGGAGATGGTCTGAACTAATAACTTCTTATGAGGTTTTTTGTACCTAACAAACATTGCTAGTTTAGAGCCTTTAAGGCTCTTGGTGACCTTGATGTATTGTTGTAAATGTGTGACCACACATAACCGAAGGCCCATGGGGTATGCCATGAAAACTAGTTTGAGACCTGACGCCCCTGGTTTGCTATGCTTAACTAAATTATAAACATAAAATATTATGTTATTTGCAGATGTAACCATCCTGTCCGGTCACAATTTAAGTAGTGACTGGACCCATTGCGCTGTGACCAGCGCCATGAGGGATAACTACCTTATGAGAGTCGGCTAAAGATAAGGATGTAGCTGGAGCCTCCTGGTGAAGTAGTGTTAACACAACGTCAATATTCCATACTTCTGTGTACCTGGGCCTGGGACAACTTGTGTTAAAGATATCCTTTATAATTCTGGATATCAGAGAGTGAAACCCAATAGAGTGGGTCCCACTCACTGCAGCAAATATGATGAGAAGGCACATTTGGCACAGTTAATGGCACTATAACTTAATTTATTGTCAAAGATCCATTTGAAAATGAACTCCAAGACATCAGTTATCCGTGCTGTATTATATGTAACGTGTATTTAAACAAAAATGCTTCCCATCTCCTGAAGAGGAAATGTACTGCTTTTTTGGTGCTATTCCTGCACTCTGCAGTGAAAAAACATACATGGATCGGTCTGACAACGCGTGCTACAGGAACAGTCGTCTCAGAGTCTGCAAGTGAATGAATTGATTTTATCATGCAGAGGCTGGTTTCCCAAGTCATAGGCTGAACCATCAAACTTTTATGTTTAAAATAACCATATTAGGTTCTATTATTATTCCCATCATTAGCGGGAATTAGATCCAGCAGGAATACCTCTGTAACAGAGATTCCTGCAAGGAAAAATAAAAAACAGAACCTGGGAATGAGTTGAAAAACTTACCTTCAGGTTTAAACTTATCGCTGGAAGGAGCAACGCGCCCGCCAGTCAGTCGTTGCACAATGCACTAGAGGTAATGACGCGCATGGGGGCTGACGGCCTTCTTCACGTAGTCACTCACGTGACTCTGAAGTAAAATCATGGCTCATATATCTTTCCCTCTCAACCCAATTACCCATCCTTCTCCCCAGAACACTTGCCAACCTACCTAATCAATTATCTGTGAATCTCCTTAAAAATACCCAATTACGTGGTCTCCACAACTGTCTGTGGCAATAAATTCCACAGATTCATCTCCCTTTGACTAAAAACATTTCTTCTCATCTCCTTTCTAAATGTATGTAATTTTATTCTGAGGACATGCCCTCTGTTTCTTGCCTTTCCCACGTGGAAACACCTTCTCCTCATCCATTCTATCCAGGCATTTTACTATTCGGTAAGTTTCAATGAAGTCCCCTCATCCTTCCAAACTCCAGGGAGTAAAAGCCCACTTCTGTCAAACGCTCATCAAATATTACGCCAATTATCTCGGGATCATTCTCGTAAACCTCCACTGGGCCGCCTTCAATGCCAACACATTCTTCCTCAGATATGGGGGCCAAAACTCTTCACAATACTCCAAACGTGATCTGACCAGTGCCTTATAAAGCCTCAGATTTACATCCCTTTTTTTATAAAGTTTATAAAGTTATTTATATTTTAGTGCTCTCGAAATAAATGCCAACATTGAATTTGCCTTCCTTACTACCTATTCAATTTGCAAATTAACCTTTTGGGAATTCTGTACCAGCACTCCCAAGACCCCTTAAACCTTTAGTAGGAAAGAACCGCAGATGCTGGTTTAAATCAAAGGTAAACACAAAATGCTGGAGTAACTCAGCAGGTTAGGCAGCATCTCTGGAGAGAAAGAATGGGTGACTCTGAGGTCTGAAGAAAGGTCTCAACCTGAAACATCACCCATTCCTTCACTCCAGAAATGCTGCCTGACCCCTGAGTTACACCAGCATTGTGTGTCTACCTCCCCTGACACCTTTGATTTTTGAATCCTCTGCCCATTTAGAAAATAGTCCGTGCCTTTATTTATATTGCCAAAATGCATGACTGCACACTTTTCTATACTGTATTCCATCTGCCAATTTGTCCACTCTCCCAAACTGTCCGTCCTTCTGCAGTGTTCTGAGTTCTCTACACTACCTGCCCCTCCACCAATCGTTGTATCATTCACAAACTTGGCCACAAAGCTTTCGATTCGCTCATCCAAATCATTAATGTACAACATGAAGAGTAGCAGCCCCAGCACCGACACTTAAGGAACACCGCAGGTCATTGGCAGCCAACCAGAAAAAGCTCCTTTTATTCCTACTCTTTGCCTCTGCAATTCAGCCAACCTGCTTTCCATGCTAGTATCGTCCCTCTAATACCATGGGATCTCATCCTTTTTAGCAGCCTCGCGTGCGGCACTTTATCAAAGGCCTTCTGAAAATCCAGGTAAACAACATCCACTGAATCTAATTTGTCTATCCTGTTGTTAACTTCCTCAAAGAATTCCAACAGATTTGTCAGGCAAGTACTCTCCTTCACAAAACCATGCTGACTTTGCCTATTTTATCATGTGCTTCGCTACATACTTTGAAAATTCATCCTTTATAATGGACTATAAAATCTTACCAACCACTGAAGTCAGGCTAACCAGCCTATAATTTTGTCTCTTTTGCTTCATTCCTTTCTTGAACCATGGAGTAATCTTTGCAATTTTCCAGTCCTCTGGAAACACTGCTGCCTGTTGTGATTATTGAAATATCACAACCAATGCCTTCATCTATATACTTTTAAAAGTGTGTGTGTGTGTTATTTTACATGTGAAACGTATATCCTCGAAAACCAGATGCAAAAACGCGGAGATTTTTACAATTTTGGTAGGGATTTAACTTACGATTTCACAAATGCACTGGTGTGTAAATTTGGTCATTTATCTCCCCACATTTTCAATAAAATTGATCACAAAACGGACTGTTTTTAAAAAATTAAAGTGCTGCGGGAGCTGCGGACATCACAATGCCCTTCCTCGCGGCACCGCCCCCCCCTTCCCCCCGCCTGCTCTCGATTAAAGCAGATGCTTTCAACACACAGGCGCATTTTCCACCACCCCTCCACCCCCTTCCGCTACCCCTCCTCAGTCATTTATTTTGCCTCCCACTGTGCTGTGAACCAAAACACAGAGGGAGTAATGGCCGCCAGGGCCACCTTCTCATTGCGTGCCCTGTGCGACGATAACGGCTGCTGCCGCCCGGCTCTCATCCACTGCCCCCTCCCCCTGGCCCGGCTCTGTCACGCTGGCGGAAGCCACGATCGGCTGATCCCCCTGCTGCTTTTCACCGTCCTCAGATCGTTCCGTGCTTTGCTTGCGGCCCGCAGCCTCACTCAGGACCACGCCCGCCCCCCACTCCACCCTTCCCGTACTAGGGGTCTGATGCATTTGGGAATCGGTCCACTGGGAGTACAGAGAGGATGCGAGGCCAAGAAGCTGAGGCTGACTCTGAGACCGACAGCTGCTGGGCGGCCATACCCCTCTCCTCCCTCCTTTCTTCTCCCTCCCTTCTCGCCCCCCTCCCTTCTCCCCCCTCCCTTCTCCTCCCCTTCTCCCCTCTCTCCCCCTCCCCCTCCCAATCTCTCCCCCTCCCCCCTTGCACCCATCTCCCCTCTCTCTCCCCCTCGCTCTCCCTCCCTCTTTCTCTCTCCCTCTCTCTCCTCCCTCTCTCTCTCCCTCCCCCTCCTCTCTCTCTCTCCCCCCTCTCTACCCCTCTCCTGCTCTCTCTCTTCCCCTTTCCCCCCCTCCCTCTCCCCCACCGCCCTGCCCTCCCTCCCCTAAACCCCCTTCTCCCCTCCACCCCTCCCCTACCCCCTCCCCCCCTCTCACCCCCCGCTCCCTCCTCTCTCTCCTCCCCCTCTCTCCTCGCATCTCTCTCTCCCCACCCTCCCTTTCCTCCTCCTCTCCACTCCCCTCTCTGTCTCTTGCCCTCCTGTCTCTGCCCTCTCACTCTGTCTCTCCCCATTCTTTCTCTGCCCATTCTCTCTCTGCCCATTCTCTCTCTGCCCATTCTCTCTCTGCCCATTCTCTCTACCCCCCTCCCTCTCTTAATAATATTAATATAATATCAAGGAGGGGTAGTTAGCGTGTGTAAGTAAGTAAGTAAGTTTATTGGCCAAGTATTCACATACAAGGAATTTGCCTTGGTGATCCGCCCACAAGTAACAACATGACATACAGTGACAGTTACGAATGACTCAGTAAATGCTAAACATTAATAATAATAAAACATTAATGATAAAACACCGTTGATTAGGCATGTGAACCAACAAAATACCAGATCAAAGGGAGGCTATAGATTTTAGCTGTTGAATAGAGCAACTACTCATGGATAAAGACTGTTTTTTTGTCTGGCTGTGGCAGCTTTGACAGTCCGGAGTCGCCTTCCAGAGGGAAGTGATTCAAAGAGTTTGTGGCCCGGGTGAGAGGGGTCAGATATAACCATATAACCATATAACAATTACAGCACGGAGACAGGCCCTCTCGGCCCTTCCAGTCCGTGCCGACCATTTGTTTACCCCTAGTCCCATCTACCTGCACTCAGACCATACCCCTCCATTCCCTTCACGTCCATATACCTATCCACTTTACTTTTAAATGTTAAAATCGATCCTGCCTCCACCACCTCTGCTGGAAGCTCATTCCACACAGCCACCACCCTCTGAGTAAAGAAGTTCCCCCTCACGTTACCCCTAAAACTTCTGTCCCTTAATTCTCATGTCATGCCCTCTTGTTTGAATCTTCCCTACCCTCAATGGGAAAAGCGTATCCACGTCAACTCTGTCTATCCCTTTCATCATTTTAAAGACCTCAATCAAGTCCCCCCTTAACCTTCTGCGCTCCAAAGAATAAAGACCTAACTTGTTCAACCTTTCTCTGTAACATAGTTGCTGGAACCCTGGCAACATTCTAGTAAATCTCCTCTGTACTCTCTCTATTTTGTTGACATCCTATAACTAGGCGACCAAAATTGTACACCATACTCCAGAATTGGTCTTACCAATGCCTTGTACAATTTTAACATTACTTCCCTACTCCTATATTCAATGCTCTGATTTATAAAGGCCAGCACACCAAAGGCTTTCTTTACCACCCTATCTACATGCGATTCCACCTTCAGGGAACTATGCACAGTTATTCCTAGATCCCTCTGTTCCACAGCATTCCTCAATTCCCTACCATTTACCATGTACGTCCTATTTTGATTTGTCCTGCCAAGATGTAGCACTTCACACTTATCAGCATTAAACTCCATCTGCCATCTTTCAGCCCACTTTTCCAAATGGCCCAAATCTCTCTGTAGACTTTGAGAATCTACTTCATTATCCACAATACCACCTATCTTAGTATCATCTGCATACTTATTTATCCAATTTTCCACCCCATCATCCAGATCATTGATGTACATGACAAACAACAGTGGACCCAACACAGATCCCTGAGGCACCCCACTGGTCACCGGCTTCCAACCTGACAAACAGCCATCCACCATTACTCTCTGACATCTCCCATTCAGCCACTGTTGAATCCATCTTGCTACTCCGCCATTAACACCCAAAGATTGAACCTTCTGAACCAACCTTCCATGGGGAACCTTGTCAAAGGCCTTACTGAAATCCATATAGACAACATCCACTGCTTTACCCTCATCAATTTCCCTAGTTACCGCTTCAAAAAATTCAAGAAGGTTTGTCAAACATGACCTTCCAGGCACAAATCCATGTTGACTGTTCCTGATCAGACCCTGTTTATCCAGATGCTTATATATATTATCTCTAAGTATCCTTTCCATTAAGTTGCCCACCACTGACGTCAAACTAATAGGTCTATAATTGCTAGGTTTATTCTTTGATCCCTTTTTAAACAATGGAACAACATGCGCAGTACGCCAATCTTCCGGCACTATTCCCGTTTCTAATGACATTTGAAATATTTCTGTCATAGCTCCTGCTATTTCTACACTAACTTCCCTCAATGTCCTAGGGAATATCCTGTCAGGACCTGGAGACTTATCCACCTTTATATTTTTCAAAAGTGTCAGTACTTCCTCCTCTTTGAATCCATAGCTACTCTACTTTTTTCCTTACCTCACAGAGTTCAATATCCTTCTCCTCAGTGAATACGGAAGAAAAGAAATTGTTCAATATCTCCCCCATCTCTTTTGGCTCTGCAGATAGCTGTCCATTCTGGTTCTCTAATGGTCCAATTTTATCCCTCGTTATCCTTTTGCTATTAATATAGCTGTAGAAACCCTTTGGATTTACTTTCACCTTTCTTGCCAAAGCAACCTCATATCTTCTTTTAGCCTTCCTAATTTCGTTCTTAAGATTCTTTTTACATTCTTTATACTCCTCTAGCACCTCATTTACTCCATGCCTCCTATAATTATTGTAGATATCTCTCTTTTTTCGAAACAAGTGTCTAATTTCCCTTGAAAACCATGGCTCTTTCCAATTTTTACTATTTCCTTTCAACCTAACAGGGACATAAAGATTCTGTACTCTTACAATTTCCCCTTTAAATGTCCTCCATTTCTTTCTACATCCTTCCCATGAAACAAAGTGTCCCAATTCACTCCTTTAAAATCCTCACGCATTCCCTCAAAGTTAGCCTTTCTCCAATCAAAAATCTCCACTCTAGGTCCTGTTCTGACTCGCTCCATAATTATATTGAAACTAATGGTATTGTGATCACTGGTCCCGAAGTGCTCACCAACGCATACCTCCGTCAACTGTCCTGCCTCATTTCCTAACAGGAGGTCCAGCACTGCCCCTTCTCTGGTCGGTACCTCTATGTACTGCTGCAAAAAAAACTATCCTACACACATTTTACAAACTCCAAACCATCCAGCCCATTTACAGAATGTGTTTCCCAGTCTATTTTTGGGAAATTGAAATCTCCCACAATCACTACCTTGTGCTTACTACTAATATCTGCTATCTCCTTACATATTTGCTCTTCCAATTCTCGCTCCCCATTTGGCGGTCTATAGTACACCCCTAAAAGTGTTGCTACACCGTTCCCACTTCTCAGTTCCACCCAAATAGCCTCCCTAGACGAACCCTCTAATCTATCCTGCCAAAGCACTGCTGTAATATCCTCTCTGACAAGCAATGCAACACCTCCACCTCTGGTCCCTCCAATTCTATCACCCGGAAGCAACGAAATCCTGGAATATTTAGTTTCCAATCACAGCCCTCCTGCAACCATGTTTCACTGATTGCCACAACATCATATTTCCAGGTGTCAATCCAGGCTCTAAGTTCATCCACCTTACTTACAATGCTCCTAACATTAAAATATGCACATTTTATAAACCCACCATCCTTTATTCTCTGTCTATTATCTTTTTCATCTTTCTCGCCTACATTATGGGTCCGAGTGCTTCCCTTCTCTGCCTCTTGCCCCACACCCTGTCCCCTAGCCCCCTCTACCCGAGTCCCTCCCCCCCAGCCTTTCTATGATCTTGCCCGTTCACTTCCTGGCCCTTGCAATGTACATCAATCGAGGGAAGGTTGCAGCCAATAATCTTCTCTGTTGTTCGGACAATTCGCTGCAGCATCCAGGTGTCGTACTTGGTGGGTGAGCCAAACCAGACCATGATGGAGAAGGTGAGAACAGACTCTACGATGGCCGTGTAGAATTGGACCATAATTGCCTGTGGCAGATTGTGCTTCCTCAGCTGCTGCAGGAAGTACATCCTCTGTTGTGCCTTTTTGACTGTGGAGTCGATGGTAGCCCTCCACTTAAGGTCCTTGGAGATGATGGTTTGCCAGGAACTTAAAAGACTCCATAGATGTGACTGTGGTGTTGATGATGCTGAGTGGGGTGAGGGGAGGGGGAGCTCTCCTAAAGTCCACAATCAATTACAGACTACAATCAAGTGTGTGGGGATGGTTAGTGCGTGTGACGCTGTATGCCCCCCCCCCCCCCCCCCACCACAACCGGGCATTGAAAGAACAGACACAACGGGTCTGCACTTGGTCTAGTAATCTCTAAAGCTACTCCTTTTAGAATCCTCGGGTACAGTCCATCTGGTCCAGGTAACATATCCGCTTTCAGACCTTTCAGCTTCCCAAGCATCTTATCCTTAGTAATAGTCACTCCACTAACTACTGCCACTGATTGTCTTGAATTTCAGGCACATTGATGGTGTCTTCCACAAAAAACATATTCAATTCCTCTGCTATTTCTTTATTCCCCGTCATCACTTCTTCAGCATCATTTTCCAGTGGCCTAATGCCCACTCTTGCCTTTCTCTTGCTCATTATGTATCTGAATAAACTTTTATATTATTGGATAACTTGTCTTCTTATTTCATCTTTTCTCCCCATATTGGCTTTTTAGTTACCTTCTGTTGGTCTTTAAAATTTTTCCAATCGTCCGGCCTAACACTGATCTTTGCAATATTTTATGCTTTTTAATACTACTTTTGACTCCCTTGTCAGCCACGGTCATCTCATTCTTGTCTTTGGGGTGAAAAGATCCTACATCTTCCGAATTATTCCTAGAAACTCCTGCGATTGCTGCTCCACCGTCATTCCCACCAGAGTCACTTTCCAATCAACATTAACCAGGTCCTCCCTCATGCCTCTGAAATCACCTTTATTCAACAATATTGCTGACACATCTGATTTTATCTTCTCCGTTTCAAACTGCCGATTGAATTTTATCATATTAGTAGACCAAGTGGAACACGTTGTGTCCCGTCCCCTGAACGTGCATTTGCAGGGGGGGGGGGGGGGCTTCCTACGGCATCAGACACACTAACCACCCTCCCCCCCCACACACATACACACACTAACCACTCCACACACAAACACACTAACCATTCCCCTTGATATTATATTAATAGCATTAATTTGCTCCTTTTAATCCAGCCCCTGCCCTATCCACTCACGCATAGCCCCGATCACGCATGCGCGGCTAGAGAGGGAGGGGGTAGAGAGAGAGTGACACAGAGGCACAGAGAGGGACACAGAGGCACGGAGAGGGACACAAAGGCAAAAACAGGGACACAGAGAGGGACACAGGAGCCCAGATTGGGAGACAGGGGCACAGGGGCACAGAGAGAGGGTCACGGGGACACAGAGGGATACAGGGACACAGAGTGGGACACGGGGGCACAGAGAGGGACACGGGGACACAGAGAGGGACAAGGGGGCACAGGCAGGGGCACAGAGAGGGGCACAGAGAGGGACACAGGGGCACAGAGAGGGACACAGGGGCATAGAGGGAGGGGGAGCGGCAGGAGAGAGGGGGGAAGGAGAGAGGGAGAGGGAGGAGAGAGGGGAGGAGAGCTGTAAAAATCTGCAAAGCAAATAACTGCTAACTTTTAAAATTGTAAAGGAATTATTGGTTCAAAATGAATTATTTTCAAATAAACCGAGAATTTTTTAAAAAGCAGCCAAAGCTGTAAAGATCTGCGGTGCAAATAACCGCAAACTTTAACAATTGTGAAGGAATTATTGGTTCAAAATGGATTCCTTTAAAATAAACAGTTTTTTGTCAAAAGCAGTCAAAAGCTGTAAAAATCTGTGGAGCAAATAACTGAATTTTTTAAATTGTAAAGGAATTATTGGTTAAAAATTGATTATTTTAAAATAATGAGGGATTTTTTTAAAAAGCAGTCCAAAGCTGTAAAAATCTGCCTTTGAAATTAAATGTAAACTTTAAGAATTAGTATAATTCGTCTTTAAAGAACAAAAAACTCAACGTTTTCTAAGTTAAACAAAAACAATGAAGTACAATCGGACTATCTTTAGAGATGAGGAATTCAGCACTTTGTTGTCCACAAACAAAGTAAGAATGACTTTGGTGAAGGATTTGAAGAATGTTCTCGAAATGCTAGCTCGCTCATTGTGATGTCATCAGCGAAAGGCACTCAAGAGAGGGGAGACCGGGGCTGAGATCTCGGCAGCTCTTGGGTGCTCTCGGGAAACCCGAGTCGAGGCACCAGCGTGCATCGACTGAGAGATGCCAAGGAACATCCGAAGCTCTCGGCAGCTTTCGGATGTTCCTTGGCATCTCTCAGTTGCTTTCGGGAAACTCGAACCGATGCACAAGCGTAGAAAAAAATGCGGAGCAGGCCGTACCTCTCGGCAGCTCTCGGTTGCTCTCGGGAAACCCGAGCCGAGGCGCAAGCGTGGAAAACAGTGCGCAGTGGGCTGGGACGAGCAGAGCCATTGTGACGTCATCAGCTCGTCAGCTTTTTTAAATATTTCAGTTTTGTGAACAATTTTAATAAATCACATTTTCAGATAAGGTGATTTTTGACATCATGGCGTAAATCTCTATGGGAACATGTAAACATTTCACTGTTAGAGCATCATGTTTTCGAAGAGATGTGAATCACAGACTAACAAATCAATACACAAATAAGTGAATCCACATCCAAGATCAGTATAATTATAGAGATATGATAAGATGGTCACTTCTTCCTAGGGGTTCCTTTACCTTAGACTCCCTAATCAAATCCAGTTAATAACACAATACCAAACCCAGAATTGCCTTTTCTCTAGTCTGCCCGACTACAAACTGCTCTAGTAGGCCATCTTGTAGTCACTCTAGAAATTCATTCCCTTGAGATCCAGTACCAACCTGATTTTCCTCGACTTCCTACGTATTGAAATCCCCCTTGACCACTGTAACATTGCCATTCTTACATGCTAATTGCATCTGCTAATGTAATGTGATTAATACATCCTGCCTACTGTTCAGAGGCTTACATATAACTCCCATCAGGGTCTTTTCAACCTTTCAGTTTCTTAGCTCTGTCCACAATTACTCCACATCTTCTGACCCTCTTGCTAAGGAATGAATTTCACTCTCTACCAGCAGACCTACCACACCACCTCTCCCTACCTGTCTGTCTTTTCGATGGGATGTGTATCCTTGGATATTCAGCTCCCAGCTCCAATCCTCTTTCAGCTACATCTCCATGATGCCCGTACCATCATAACTATCAATTTGTAACTGTGCTAGAAACTCATCTACATTGTTCCGTATACTGTATACATTCAAATATAATACGTTTAGTTCAGTTTTCAGCACCCCCCCCCTTCTCGCATAGGTCCCAATTATATTATTTCCATCTATACATAACTAAAACTCTGATCCTGTTATCTTCCAGTTTAGCGGTCTTTCTATTTGCGTAAACATATTTCACGATAGCGCTACGATTTTTCGCCAGTTCACTCACCGTTCTCCTATGCTGCGAATGCACCAAGTTTCCTTCCGATCGGTTGAATGTCGTAAAAGTTAGCGAGGTTTAAAAATCCTAAAAACTGCATGTGCGCAGATCGATCTCTTCTCCTGCCAGTCAGCGCCGTGCCGATTAGTCTCTTCCCCTGTCACTCCCCGGTACTGTCCGCTCCTTCCTGCGCCATCGAAGCAGACAGCCCAGCCCAGCAGCCCAGCCCAGCCCAAACAGCCCCGCCCCTCTGCTCTATGATGTTTGCTGGTCCCCCTCGCTGGCTCCTCCCCCCTCCGCAGTGATGCCCCCCCCTCCACTATGGCACTTCCCCGCCTTTTTTCTTAGATTACTTCCCCCGCCCACACACCCTTCTCCCCCCACAATGCCTTACCACCCACACAACCCTTCCCCTCACAAGCCCTCCTGCCACCACACTCCCCCCCCCCCGCTCAAACACACCCACCTCCCCCACACACTCCACCGTGCACACACCCCCCCCCCCCCCTCCGCCCCCACAACTTCACCCCACCCTCACAACCCACCCCGCCTCCACAACCACATGGTGTCCCTTTGTCACCTCAGCAAAGCTTGACCTTTTTCACAGAAGCCTGCCATGTCCAAAGTACCCAAAACCCTCCATATCTACACCCGGACTTCCCACGAATTGCAGGACATGTTTTCCAAGTGGCTAAGTTTTCCTGCCATCCTCTTGGTGTCTGCATTAAGTAACACCCATTTAATTTATAGTGCTTGTTATACTGGAGACTTTCTTGTGTTTTAATTATTATCTACTGTAAACTAAAACTGCTGAAGGTGTTAAGCAAAGTAGATAATACATACTTGATCAATTCACACCAATTAATTGTCTCTTCTAGCATGCATACTTTTAATTTTAGTTCAATGAATGGGAGTTGTAAGGATCAACCTTTTCACCAAAGCTCATGTGTGCATGCTCACACAGATACAGTGACCCAGAATGCAGTTAGGAGGACAAATGAGATAATTTGAAGTCTGGCCGTGCAGGTTCATGTAGGAAGTCCAGGTATGACCTCGATGAGGCTTTCAGACAGGCAAAGCGACACTGTCACTCTAAACTGGAGGATGAGATGGATGTTCCACATCTGTGGTGGTGCATGCATGCCATCATTTCCTACAATACAAAACCAAGAGGCATTGAAGCAACAGCCAGGCATCACTCTTGGATGAGCTCAATGCATTCTACCCTTGTCTTAAAAAGGAGAACAGCACCATGCTGTCTTAGGACAGCAACAGATAACTCCCGATGGCATAGAAATCTCATTCACTTGAGCCAACAACAAAAGATCCTTCATGGGTGTAAGCCCAGATGGTGTGCCTGGCTGTATTCTTGAAACCAGCACAGACCAACTGACTGGAGTTTGTGCAGACATCTTCAACCTCTCATTACTGTCCAAATTGGTGTCATCTGCTTTAAAAGGACATTAATGTTACTGGTACTCCAGAAGAATAAGGTGACATGCTTCAATGACCACCGACCGGTAGCACTAATGTAGTGGTGATGAAATGTTTTGAGGTTGATTATGGTACATAACAATGCCTGAATTAGCCAGGATCACTAAAATTTGCCTACTACAAGAATACCTCAATGTGGGGATGTGATCTCACTGGCTCTCCGCTCGCCACTGGACTGCTTAGACAATGAGAATACATACATCAGGCTGCTGTTCATCAACTACAGATCAGAGTTCAACACCATCATCCCCTTCAAAATTGTTAATAAACTTATGAAACTGGGTCTTAGCTCATCTCTGTGCAACTGGATCATTGACTTCCTCATTAGGAGACCACATTCAACACAAACTGGAAAGAACATATCCCCCTCGATAACCATCAACATAGGAATAACTCAAGGCTGTGTGCTAATTTTTTTTTAGTTTAGAGATACAGCATGGAAACAGGCCTTTTGGCCCACTGGGTCCTTACTGACCAGCGATCCCCACACATTAACACTATCCTACATACACTCAGGACAATTTACATTTATACCAAGCCAATTAATCTACTAACCTGTCTGTCTTTGGAGTATGGGAGGGAAGTGAAGATCTTGGAGAAAACCCACGTGGTCATGGGGAGAACATACAAACTCAGTATAGACAGCACCCTTGGTCAGGATTGACGTGGGTCTTTGGAGGTGTAAGCACTGTAAGGCAGCTACTCTACTGCTGTGTCATTGTGCCACCCTAATCGCCATGCTCTACACATTCTAAACCCATGACTGTGTAGCCAGACATAGTTCCAATGTCATCTTTAAATTTATCCAATAATCTCACTGTTGTTGGATGAATAACCAGTAATGATGAATCAGAGTAAGATTAAATGAGAACTTACCAGTTTGAAGTTGATCTTTATTTTATGAGGAGTCGAGTTGAGGGACTACGTGAATAGAAGCCCGTACAGCCGTTGGTGCGTCAATCTTCAAAGCAGCGGAATGAATTCACAGCTAACAATGACCGAAGTATAACGGTAAGATGATAAAACTAGAACTACCAGATGAGATCTATGAGGGTGGGAGCGGAGGGCATGTAGTCCCTCAACTCGACTCCTCATAAAATAAAGATCAAACTTCAAACTGGTAAGTTCTCGTTTAATCTTACTATTTTACTTCGGAGTCACGTGAGTGACTACGTGAAGACTTCAAAGCACTGTGAATTCACGCCGCAGACTCAAATCCGACGTTCACACTGCCTGGATTGACTCAAAAGTCGTTAACAATCAATCATGCATCAGTAATACATTTGTTAAATGAAATAACAGTTTATTTACAAACAAATCATAACAAACCCCTCTAACTCAGGGGAAAAATGTAACAGTACTGACACCAGAATCAGCAAACACCCCGAGCCTTGAAATCGGCTTGTGACCAAAACCTCTGAAAAAGTTAGCTCACTGGACCATCCTGCGGCCGCGAGGACCTTGAAATCGTTTGCACCGACACCTTACTGTGTGGTTTTTTGTGACTAATAAACAAAGCCAACTCTGTTCCTCTCAGAGGTTTAGTAATCTCAATGTAAAGAGATAAATGTGAGACTATACAGAAGCGATCATCTGCGGGGTATGCTGAAAACACCCATCTTACATCCTGTCATGCCTCTTTTATTATGTTTAAGCCAATCATAGACATAAAATATAATGGCATCAGCCGACACATGCATTCTATCTAGCCGTAGCTTTTGCAATGTTTGTACAACGTTGGGCTGAAACCAACACCAGAAGCATGACCACCTTCATAGTTAATTTGGCTATAGATAGGCTTGTAACCGGAGCCCACTGGCGAAGAAGCATAAAAACCTCACTCACATTGCAAATACCGGCATACCTGAGTTTAGGAGGATTAGAATTGAAAACTCCCTTCATGAATCGTGAACTAACGGATGTGTCCCTACTGTATGCAATTCTGCATTCATAGGTAAATAAGAAGACAGAGCACTTCTGGCTGAATTAATTGCACTGTAACTTAATTTTTTTGGTCAAAATAAAGAGTTGACAAACTCCAATACATCCGTGATCCCTGCCGTGTGATATACAATATCCTGCTGTAGGCAGAATTGCTCCCACTTCCTTATATAGGTGATATATTGCTGCTGTGTACTATCCCTGCAGGCCGACGTGAGAACATCCACCGTCCGATGAGACAGTCCTCTCCCCAGGTATGGCCTCCTTAAAATCTGCAAATTAACAGATCAATATGATCCTATAAAGGATGTTGATCCCCAGTGACTGGATTTACCAGTAGATTTTTATTCTTGGGCATAAGCATGTAAGGATCCCTAGCCATTTGTAATACAACGGGAAACCATGCTCGTTGTAGGCCAATCTGGCACTACCTATACCCCTGAAGCGGAGTCCTCCTTGATCTTTTGCAAACATCTGCTGATGAGACAGAATGAAGGAAATACATACACAAACATTCCTCCCCCAATGCAGCGAAAAATGCATCCACTGCTACTGCCCCAGTATCTGGTTACCATGAAACATATCTAGGTAACTGATGATTTAATCGAGATGCAAACAAGTCAATATCTGGCAATGCATACTGATCAATCATTTTGTTAAACACATCCTGATTTAACCTCCATTCAATGTTGTCATTAACTGACGTGACCTCTTCCTGGCAAATAAAAGTGCTGAAAGCCAGATATTTTGGTCAATAAACCAGCTCCAAATCTGGTTAGCCAGTCTATCACAAGACTGTGACTTAACTCCACCCATGTGGTTTACATATGCCACTGCTGTGGTGTTGTGAATCTGAGCTGCACATGCAGATCCTCCTTGTAGAACAATAAGCTTTGAGCCCATACCAGGTGCCCAACAACTCTAAATAATCAATCCCTCTTAATTGAGGAAGCGATGTCTCATCCACATTCCATCTGCCTCCACAACTAGAAGACATATATGTTGCAACACCCAACCCAGTGCACTCACATCAGTCTGTAATATCAGTGACGGTGATTCCACGAAACCTTCCTTAAATTTTTTTTAAACATGTACTATCCACCATTGTATGTCAGCAATCGCCCCAGCTGACAACTGCATAGGCCTATCAAAAATAGCCCCTTTGTATTCTCAGTGCCTGTTCCTTTGATGGTTGTAATTGTTGATAATGCAGAGGACAATACTGCACAGCTGGAAAGGCTGCAACAACTTCCCAATAAAACTGGCTACTTGTCTAATCAAAGGCCGTTGTTCTCCAACGAGATTAACACAGTCCTCAATTAACTGATTCAATTTATCCCTGGGCAAAGTTACCAACATGTGATTGGAATTAATGGTAAATCCCAGATAATCAATAATTTGGACTGGTGATAATTTAGATTTACCTGGGTGAATAACAAATCCCATTTGTTCAAAAGTGATTTTAACAACTGAAAACTGATGATTGAGTTTCAGCATGAGTCTTTCCAACAATCAGAAATCATCTAAATAGGCCATTACCACATGCCCCTGAGCTCTAAGCAATGCTAACACAGGTTTTACCAATTTAGTAAATAATCTAGGAGCTGAAGTTAATCCATTCAGCAATGTCCTGAATTGCCACAGCTCAGTCATCCAAATAAATTTCAAATATCTTCTATCATCACCATGAATAGACACTGCGTAATACGCATTCTTTAAATCAATGGTTGCCATATAATACCCTTTGGACACTAGATGTTTGCCCGTGGTAAAGTTCTCCATTTTGAAATGCCTATAACAAACAAATTTGTTCAAATTCGATAAATCCAGAATAATTCTACATCCCCCAGTCTTTTTAGATCTGGGAAATATACTTGACAGAAATTGTTGACTTTGATAGACAGACGGCTCAATTACCCCTTCTTATGTAACGACTGAATCTCTGCTTGAATAAGCACATTTTCCTCATCTGAAAAATAAGTTTACGACTAGGAAAATGTTGATTAGGTAGACTGTCATAGTAAAATCCAATTTTTCACCCCTTCAATACACTAAGTATGAACAAATCTGATGTCAACTGCTGCCATTGTTTGAGAACAATTTTAACCTTCCCCAATTTGAACAGGAACATCAGTTAATTCATCGTCTGTCAAATGTTATATTCCTTACCAGCATCTTTCCTTGCGGCCTTGTTGTCCTCGACTTCTTGTAGAGAACCTTTTTTGCCTTGCTTCCAGCTGGCTTAATGAGGGCCATGGTTATAACAACCTCATAACAGTCTTTGACCCTTTTTGCAAGGTTACCACCAAACAACAGATTTCGTGGTGGTACACTGGTCGGGTTGCACAACTCGCCAAATTCGGGTTAGCACTGGCCTAATAGCGGCCCTCCCACATTATTAATTTCAAAATGCATTACAAAGGAGTCCCAGTTCATCCTGGTGTGCTTCAACCATATCAATTTGTATCAATAACTTTCACCACAGCTGTAATACCTGCTTACAACAGTTTAAGCACTTTTTTAAAACTTCATCTCCTGGGCCCTAGCAGGCAAACCCATCTATGCAAATTTGGTGATTAACCACCGGTACCTTCAGGAGATCACAATTAACAGGAGCTTTATAGTTTTTTGCTACTTCATCCATAGCTAGCTCCTGTAACTGGTGGGAGAGCATATACTGAATGGCTTCGGCCAATTCTACATCAATCGCCTTTCCTGCCTCTCTACACTCAGCAAACTTCCCAGCAATGTTCGGAATTGCCTCCAACCGAACACCTTGCTCTCCCCCAGCATAGAAACAGTGTCAGCAAACGGCCCTGATAGAACATCCTCCTCACAGGCAGGATAGTTCTGCAGCCCTGAAACAGGTGCTGCTAGCACAAGCTCTCCATCAGCCTGGCTTGGGCACCACTCCTCCTCACGGAGCTGGAACATCCTCCTCACAGGCAGGATAGTTCTGCAGCCCTGAAACAGGTGCTGCTAGCACAAGCTCTCCATCAGCCTGGCTTGGGCACCACTCCTCCTCACGGAGCTGGTCCCTGTCGAGCATTCTTTTGTAATAGAATCTCGACGTGGGAGAGCCGTGAGCAAACGGACTCTCCTATGGAGGGTATAACCTCCAGGCCCGACTCATCTACGGGCCACAGAGACTTGCCAGTGGCCTTCCGCCCTACTGTGCAAGCCTCCACTGCCCCCCGGCAGTGGGTCCGCAACCACTGGCTATGTAGCCAGCACCGGACCAGGTGTACCAGACGGGCCTCCATCCTCAACACTCCTGGTCACTCTCCTTTCTACCCCCGGAGCGCCTCGCCGACACCTTCTTCACTTTCTGCAACATATCTACCAAAACTCCCAACTGTCGCAGAAAATGACCTGTGGTAAAGTATTTCAACAAACCTTACCTCCGTTTAAACCTGTTAACGAAAACTGCAGATGCTGGAGAATGGAGGGTGAAGTCTGAAGAAGGGTCTCGACCCGAAACGTCACCCATCTCCTTCGCTCCTTAGATGCTGCTGCACCCGCTGAATTCTCCAGCTTTTCGTGTAACCTGTTTAAACTTACCGCTCGGAGGAGCGCTGCTGCTCCAACCGTTCCCGACTGCACCAGCGTCTGACGTCATGACGCACCAACGGCTGTACGGGCTTCTATTCACGTAGTCACTCACGTGACTCCGAAGTAATGATGAATCAGAGTATAGCAGGGAGATTGAAAATCTGATTGATTGGTCCCAGAACAATATCCTTTTGCTCAATGTCAGCAAGACCAAGGAATTGATTGTTGACTTTAGTAGGGAATGGATCCACAAAACTATCTTCATCAACAACTTCAAGTTCCTGGGCATGCATAAATCTCAAGTTCTTTCCTGGGCCAAGCACATTGATGCAATCATAATGAAAGCCCATCAATCCATCTATTTCCTCAGAACATTGAGGAGATTTGGTGTGTTGATGAAAACTCTCTTGAACTTCTGCAGGTAGCATATTGACTAGTTTATCATTTGTTCATTCTAACTAGTCTTCGGAAGAACAATACGTGATTACAAGCGAGCCATTTACATTCGGGTCAAGACCCTTCTTCAGACTGGTCAGGGATCAGGGAAACAAGAGATATAGACGGTGATGTGGAGAGATAAAGAACAATGAATGAAAGATATGCAAAAAAGTATCGATGAAAAAGGGGACAAGCCATTGTAAGCTGTTTGTGGTGTGAAAATGAGAAGATAGTGCGACTAGGGTGGGGGAGGGAGATAGAGATAGAGGGAATGCCAGGTCCCGAGGGCTGAGGGAGAGCTGGGAAGGGGAGGAGACAGCAAGGGTTAACAGAATTGAGAAAATTCAATGTTCAAGCCCAGAGGATGCAGACTCCCCAAGCGGAATATGAGGTGCTGTTCCTCCAACTTACGGTGTTGCTCACTCTGGCCGTGGAGGAGGCCCAGGACCGAGAGATCGGATACGGAATGGGAGGGGGGTAGAAGTGCTGAGCCACTGGGAGGTTGGGTTGGTTATTGCGGACCGAGCGGAGGTGTTCGACGAAACGATCGCCAAGCCTCCGCTTGGTCTCACCGATTGAGAAAATTCAATGTTCAAGCCCAGAGGAAGCCCAGAGGATTTGCCAGATGATCTATATCGGTGAGACCAAGTGGTCTGGTATTAACTGGTATTAAACTATGCTGTCTGTCAGACAGAATATGCTTCAGTTGCGAAAAACGTTTCTACCCCAGCTGAGCCCACTGGTGCATGGCCGAATCAAGCTACCAACTCTATATTCATGTCGCTACATTGTGCATTACAACTCCCTTTGAGAACTTTAGCTATGTTTTGTATTTCTACAAGATCTTTGTTAGCTAAACTCACTTTCTCACATTTTCCTTGTATGCCTTTACCTACATCTCCACGAACGTTATGAATATCATCAGTTACTTTGTTGAAAACCTGCAAGTTATTCACTAATGTTTCGCCACGTTTCTCAAGGGAAGTGATAGCTTGTGGGACGTTTGCAAAATTGAAAGCTATAAACACAAGATCGCGGAGTATGATTTTACTGCATGATTTCACTGATGATCCTGAATACAGCAGATTCTTCTTCTTCAAAACAGTTGATGATTTATTTTATCTTTTCAAAATATGCAGCATAGTAGAGAACAGCAGAGAGCCATGCACCCCACCCAATCAAAACGGGCTGAGGACACCAGTGACTGTCAAGTTGCCGGCAGTCGCTTGAAAAACATGCAACTGGAAGGGCGACTGTCAGAGTGGAACACACACACATCGCTTCCTTCACCAATCCATTATGCAGACAGGGGACAGGGCAAGCAGGGGGAGCGCTGTCTGAGTGAAATTCACACAGTGCAAAGCCAATGTGATACAGATACACACTGCGATGAACAGGAAGGTTTGCGCTGTAATTAAGATGGCTAAAGCACAGTGTACGGTAAGTCCTTTAAAAGCAGGGGGAGGGAGAGGGTGGAGAAGGGGGGAGAACGAGTGGAGACAATTTTTAAGAAGCCAGAGATACACGGCTGTGTAGCTCAGCAGACATTTAACATTACCGGTCAGTTATCCTTGGTTCTGAAAACTACTGCTTTGGTTTTGTTTTCCAATGAGCCAATGAAATTTACCAGTCAGCACCGGCTACAACCTATAAGAACCTTCGACCCCCTGGCAATCCACTAGGACCTCCTGGTGACTGATCTACTGTTATGCTTCTGCTGCTGGAATAACTTAAGTCACACACGGTGATTAAGATCCAAAGACTTTATTAATGTTACAGCATAGGTAACTTCATCTTAGCACGTTACTCTAAATAAGGCATGCATATCAATTGAACAATAAGCTGGAGGAAAGTCAAACATAGCCAGGGTACTTCACGGTGGGCTTGCAACCACGATCAGCACTGTGCGATAAAGACCATCTCCCTTTTTCCCCAGCAGGGACAGAGCCGGTGGCTTCACAGGTGATGGAGACTGAACCAGCATTCCCGGTGATGAAACAGGGGACTGGCGCAGGTGGAGGGGGCGTCGCCATTGGCAAAGCAGCCATTGCAAAAGTGGGTTGTTGTGCTGGTGTAGGCGGATTAATGCCGCTGGACACGGATGGAAGTATACTTGTACGGATGTGGATAATACGGAGGTGGAGCTGGCTCCTTCACGGTAGGATATGTTGTCTGTTACGCTGGTAGGTGCCGCCATCGGCATCACCAGATATGAGCGTGGCTCAGAAGCAGTTACAGAAATTACACCGATACAGTCATGGCGTTTGTCAGTCTGCAAATGAACCACCTGCCCCTTGGTTAATGGTGGCAGTGGCCTACATGTTTTGTCACACCACTGTTTTTGAATGTCACGCTTTTGTTGTAACCTGGACTGGACCTCTAATGGTGGAACCACCTGAGGGATCAATGATCCGCCACAGGCACCGTGGCTCGGGTCTGCCTCGACAATAAACGTTGAGCAGGTGAACCCAAAATAGGGCTGCGGGGGATGTTGCGTAAGTTGAGTAAATCCAGGAACATGTCAGAATTAGCTCTGTACGAATGTTCCATGAGCTGTTTGGCACTCTTGACAGCCCACTCAGCTAGTCTATTCATCTGTGGATATTCAGGGCTGCTGGTGATTTGGCGAAAACCCCAGCGTGCAGCAAACTCCTTGAAGTGTTGGCTGGTAAATTGACTACTGTTATCAAATGACAGTATGCATGGAGCTCCATGTTCTGCGAGAAGGGAGGCTGCTAAGAAAACCAATGTCAAACCAGCCAGAATACGAATCGACAAGTACCAGATACTGCTTGCCATGCCATTCAAATACGTCAGTTGCCACTGTAGACCACTGGAGTGCAGGAGCCGGATGTGAAAGAAGTGGTTGCTTTTGTTGATGAGGTGCCAAGCTGTTACACACTGCACAGGACGCCACATTCACCGTGATGTATTCGGCCATGCCAGACCAGTAAAACATGTCTCGTGCCCGTAGGATGGTAGCTTCAGCGCCTGGGTGCTCTGCGTGGACAGCGTTAAAATACTTGCTGTGCAGCGAAGCAGGGACCACAGCCGTGTGTCCTTTTACAATAATGCCATCCTGCAGCACTAGCTCATCACGGACGGCAAAGAAAGGCCGAACTGGCAGCGGAACGTTGTAGTGCTTGTCTGGCTCGACGCGCTTAATGACGGAGGCAAGCGACCGTAGAGTACTGTCAGCAGCAGTGATGGCAACCAAGGACGAGGGAATAAAAGACACAGTCATTACGATAAAGTCATCATCCGACGAGGACGGATCCTCGCAGTTCTTCTGGGGTGCATGCGAGAGTGCACGCCAGGTGCCTATCCTTACCATGTTTGTAGGTCAGAACAATGTCATATTTTTGAAGTTGCAGCAACATCCATTGTAAGCGCCCTGGAGAGGCATGGATCGGTTTGTTAAAGATGCTGATCAGAGGTTGGTGGTCAGTTTCAATCGTGAACGTTTATCCGAAGATAAAATCATTAAATTTATTGCAGGCGAAAACAACCGCCAACAGCTCTTTCTCGATTTGGGCATATTGTTGTTCTGTGTCAGTCATAGACTCCTTACCCTCTGTCATCATGTTGCGCTTCTGCTGCTGGAATAACTTAAGTCACATACCGTGATTAAGATCCAAAGACTTTATTAGCGTTACAGCATAGGTAACTTCATCTTAGCAACGTTACTCTAAACGTGAGAGAGAAAGGGCAGGGAGGCTTTCTGTTAAACTAGTGGCCGTAGCTACAAAGTATGACTCATAACATGAGTCACAGATCTACACCTATGGCACAAGAAATCTCAGTTCAGTTTATTTATTTATTGTCATTCGATAAAAACATGCTTCCACTTGAATCATGAACGAAATTTGTACTCAGGTCCGAGCAGCGTAATGGCCCTGTCCCACTGTACGAGTTCATTCAAGTGCTCTCCTGAGTTTTAAAAAAAATCAAACTCCTGGTAAGCACATAGAATGAACGTAGCAGGTACGTCGGAGCTCGGGGACGTCTCTTAGCGGCTCGTATCGCTAACGGCAGGTACTCGGGAAACGCGGTAAGCTCGGGTAGACTCGTGTAGATTTTTCAACATGTTGAAAAATTTCCACGAGAGCCCCGAGTACCTGCGAGCGGCCATTACCGTAAATATCTGAGTTCGAATCATGACAAACTCGGGAGAACGCTTTGAATGAACTCGTACAGTGGGCAGGGCTTTAATAGTGCAGTAAGATATCAATAAAGTGCAGTAGAGACATCAATAAATTCTAACATATAAAAACCTTCCACAATAAAATCTAATTAATAATGAGCCTGTGAATAGATAGTAAAAAGTAAAAAAGCAGCGTGGTTAAAACACAGAAGCATAATAATGTCCATAGCAGCAGCAGTAGCAGCAGACAGTTCACTGAGGTAGTGAGGGTTCAGTCAGTGAGGTAGGGAGTTTAAAAGTCTCACGGCCTCGGGAAAGAAACTGGATTTCAGTAAGTAAGTACGTAAGTTTATTGGCCAAGTATTCACATACAAGGAATTTGCCTTGGTGCTCCGCCCACAAGTAACAACATGACATACAGTGATAGATACGAAAGACTCAGAAAACACTAAACATTAATAATAATAAAATTTTAATGATAAAACACCATTTATCAAGCATCTACACCAAAAAAATACCAGATCAAAGGGAGGCGACAGATTTTTGGCTGTTGAGTAGAGCAACGACTCGTGGATAAAAACTGTTTTTATGTCTGGCTGTGGCAGCTTTGACAGTCCAGAGTCACCTTCCAGAGGGAAGTGATTCAAAGAGTTTATGGCGAGAGTGAGAGGGGTCAGAGATGATCTTGCCCGCTCGCTTCATGGCCCTTGCAGTGTACAGTTCATCAATGGAGGGAAGGTTGCAACCAATAACCTTCTCTGCTGATCGGACAATTCGCTGCAGCCTCCAGGTGTCGTGCTTGGTGGCTGAGCCAAACCAGACCATGATGGGGAAGGTGAGAACAGACTCTACGACGGCCGTGTAGAATTGGACTATCATTGCCTGTGGCAGATTGTGCTTCCTCAGCTGCTGCAGGAAGTACATCCTCTGTTGTGCCTTTTTGACTGTGGCGTCGATGGTAGCCCCCCACTTAAGGTCCTTGGAGAGGATGGTTCCCAGGAACTTAAAAGACTCCACAGATGTGACTGTGGTGTTGTTGATGGTGAGTGGAGTGAGGGGAGGGGGCGCTCTCCTAAAGTCTACAATAAATTCCACTGTCTTAAGTGCATTGAGCTCTAGGTTGTTGCTATGGCACCAGGACGCAACTGTGTCACTTCCTGTCTGTAGGCAGATTCCTCCCCATCCTAGATCAGTCCAATCAGGGTTGTGTCGTCCACAAACTTGAGAAGCTTGACAGAGGTGTCTGTGGAGGTGCAGTCGTTGGTGCAGAGAGAGTAGAGGGGAGGAGAGAGTACGCAGCCTTGCGGTGCTCCTATGCTGAGTTTTTGCAGGTCCAAGATGTACTTTCCCAGCCTCACATGCTGCTTCCTGTCTGTCACGAAGTTGGTGATCCACTGACAGAGGGGTTCAGGCACAATCAACTCGGAAAGTTTGGAGTGTAGTAGCTCTGGCACAATGGTGTTGAATGCAGAGCTAAAATCAACAAACAGGATCCTCACATAGGACCCCTGGCGGCCTTGGTGCTGGAGGATGAAATGCAGGCCCAGGTTGACTGCATCATCCACAGATCTATTGGCCCGACATGCAAACTGCAGAGGGTCCAGCAGGGAGTTTGTGATATTTTTCAGCTTGGCCAGCACAAGCCTTTCAGGTGTCTTCATGACTACAGAGGTCAGTGCAACAGGCCTGTAGTCATTAAGACAAGTAATCCTTGCCTTTTTGGGTACTTGTTGTCCTGAACTTTATGCTGTGCAGCCTTCTTCCTGAGGGGAGGGGGGGGGGGGGGGGGGGGGGGCAAAGAGTCCATTTGTCGGGTGGGTGGGGTCCTTCATGATGTTTGAGGCTCTGTTTTTGCACCTGCTGATGTAAATGTCCTCAAAAATTTGTGATTTTTCTGGGCAGATTTGATCACCCTCTGCAATGCCTTTCTGTCAGCAGCAGAGCAGTTTCCGTACCACACTGTGATACACGATGTGAGGACGCTCTCCACCACACACCTGTAAAATGATGTCAGGGCTAGGGTGCTAAGGCCAGCACGCTTCAGCTACCTCAAGAAGTAAAGGTGTTGGCGGGCTATTTTAATGATGCTAGCCGTGTTACAGGTCCAGGTGAGGTTGTTAAAATGTGCACGCCCAGATATTTAAAACTGGACACCATCTCCACAGCTTTTCCTCCGATGTAGAGGAGAGGGGGGCTACTCTTCATGGCGGCTTCATTCTAGTCGCCGCTAATTTTTCATGAAGGCGACTTCCCGGCAATCACCCACGAACATGTGGCGACCAAATGGCAACTGCATTCGCCTAAAAATTTGCCTAAGTGGGACAAGCCCATTAGTTGCCAGTGAGATATTGGAAGATTGGAGGATAACTAAAGTTATTCCTATGTTCAAGGGCAGTATGAATAAAACAGGAAACTACAGACTATTGAGCCTTATGTCAGTAGTAGGGAAACTGTTAGAAAAAGTATGTGGTGGAAGGAACAGCAGATGGTGGTTTAAACCGAAGAGAGATACAAAAAGCTGGAGTAACTCAATGGGTCAGACAGCATCTCTGGAGGAATAGTTGACAATTTTGGTCGAGACCTTCAGTCTGAGAGTCATGGGAAAGGGAAACAAGTGATACAGATAGTGATATAGAGAGATACAGAACAAATGATTGAAAGAGATGCAAATAGTAACAATGATCAAAGAAAGGTGGTGCCCACAATGGACAATTGTTGGCTGTGGGCTGTGATAATGAGTTATACAGACAGTGAAATTCAACAGGATGGCAGTGAAACTAGCATGGTGAGTGACAGAGAGAGAGGGGATGCAAGGTTTACTTGAAGTTAGAGAAATCAATATTCACAACCCAACGATATGAATATTGATTGCCTTCAGTAACTGAATAATGGAATATCAGCATTGGGAAATTATGTTACAACTTTGCAAAACACTGGTTATCCCATGCTTGAATATCGTGTGCAGCTCTGGTCATTGCATCATGGGAGGGATATTATTGTATTGAAAAGAGTGCAAAGGTGATTTACCGGGATGTTGCTTAGATCGGAGAACATTAATTACGTGGAGAGATTAGATAGGCTGTGCAAAGGAGGCTGAGTGAACTGATAAAAATATATAAAATTGTGGAAAGGATAGATGGCCAATATCTTTTCCCATTGTGGGAGTATCAAAAACAAGAGGTTTAAATTGAGAGGAAGTAGTTTTAATGGAGATCTGAAAGCTAAGCTTTTCATAGTGTGGTGTCAGTCATGACACCAGGTTGACAATACCTACACGGACACTCTTAGTAGAGTAAACTCACGTAATATGATTTCTTTCTGAAGATGGACAATAGTGACAAAAAGGTCCAGGTCCACACTTGGCTGTCGTCCATTGTCATCACTAAGGAGGCACAATTAATACGGAATACTCTGCTTTCTGTCCTGCTTTCTTAAGGGCCTTTCCTACCAGCATCCGACTCCATGCAGTGAGCGTGATCAAACTAGAAGCGGGGTGATCCCTGTACCGAGCCGTTCCCTATAGCATGCGCCTGCATGTGAAGAACGCGACCAAACCGGCAGTGGGGGCCGCGCGGAGGTCGAGTGAGTGGCGCAACACGGCGCAAAGTGAGGCGAACTTGGAGCGAAGTCTTAAAGGTAAGTTCGCCAGGACAGAGAGGGACACACAGAGAGGGGTACAGAGGCACACACCGAGAGGACCACGGAGCCACACACAGAGAGGGTCACGGAGGCACCTACAGAGAGGGTCACGGAGGCACCTACAGAGAGGGTCATGGAGGCACGACATCGAGGCCGTGTGTAATGTGTCGAGGCGACTGCGAGCCGACAAGCCGTTGCCGCGCGGAATTTTTGAACATGGTCAGTTTTTCGGAGCCCCGCGCGATGTCGGGACGAACTCCGCACAATTCCGCACGGTTTCGGCGATCGAAGTGGGACCGGCCCCGCGATGCAGGATGGCTCGAGCGACCACGTTAGGTCGCGCTCATCGCATGGAGTTGCATGCTGCTGGGACAGGCCCTTTACTTGCTTGTCTGCTTCCTGCCCTGCTTGCGTGCTGCACTGCTTGCTTGCTGCACTGCTTGTTTGCCTGCTTCCTTCCTTATTTCCTGCACTGCTTGCTTGCCAGCTCCCTGCCCTGCTAGCTTACTTGCTTGTTTGCTTCCTTGCATACAGTCTGAATGTGGGGAAATTAGATTACTGTACTGTAGATTAACAATATGTTTGGCATGGACATGGTGGACTGAAGTGACTGTTTCTGTGCTATACGATTCTGCAACTCTGACTTCCACTGAGTGCTGCATAGCACTCATGCACGTCACATTTTAGTGCATGATTTGGGTGCAAGCTGCCACAGCACTCACTTTACTGTACCCTGGCCATGTTGGTAATTTATTTCAATTTATGAGGGTCACTTGAGAAATAATACTTGCCATTGAAAGTTAAATTATGGATTTCAATAATATTATTGATCATTTGATGGGAAAAAGCAAGTTACAGAACATTATGCATTACAAGTCATAAAAGAAAATATGTGAACTCCACGAAAAAAAGATTTATTTAATAGGATTTTAAATACCATTGTTTTTATTCATTAAGTTGCATCACTCCTAGTCTATGGTTCTATAGACTATGGTTATAATCATATCCTAGTCTACTCTCGACTGCCTGAACCTGCAGAGAGTGGTCATCACAGGCATGTCACTTTCTTCTATCCAGTCTATCTTCACTGTACTTTGCACCAGGAAGGCTGCAAGTATTGTCAAGGATGATTTGTCTCCCTAGCCATTCCTTTTTCTCTCTTCAATCATCTTGGAGAGGAGACAGCTTGAAAGCTCAGACCTCCAGACTTAAGAACAACTTCTTCCCCATTGCTATCTGAATCTTGAACGAATCATCTCTATTTCATCCTCCTCCCGAAGGTGCTGCCATAATTTCTACTCTTAATTCTACCTCATTTGGTTATTCTATTGCATTTTAATTTTTTTTTTTTGCATTACTTCAGATTTGTTTTCAGTACAATTTTGCCCCATATCACTGTTTTGTGCTCATCATTGTACTTGTTGTTGTAGTTATTGTTTGATACGGTTTATTCTGAGCTTCATGTGAACAAGGATTTTCATTGCACCTGGTGTATTTGACAGAAACAAACCCAAATTTGAATCTAAATTCGATCTTTAGCTTTGCAAATCTAAAAAAAATGGTATTGGACTATGTAGGGTCTTGACGGGGAGAATTAATATAAATATTTCAATAATATTTAGCTGACCAGCTTTGAACTCATAAAGAGGCTATGGTGGGTAAATATATTTAAATGGTTGGCAACATTATGTGAGTACAACCTTCATAAAAATTTCAGAAGAGAGTCTATTCTGAAAGCAAGTAAAGACTAATAGATTTGCAAGAGACAACCAGGTACTTAATCACTTAAATGAGACAGATGTGGAGGGGGAGAGAAAAGAGGATGTCAGAAAAGATATATTGTCTGGTATAGGATAGTCAATAAGCTGATCTAGAATCAGTGAGAAGAAATGTGCATGAACCAAAGATCAGTACAAGCAGAGCTCATTTGAAAAGGCATATGTATGTCTATATATTGTACAGTACATGAGTTCTGGAAGCAACATAAATAAAATAACAGAACTGAGGATTGCGAAGAGAGTAGTGTAATTGTAATGCAAATGTCAGAAATACTGTTTCAAATGCATACATTAATGCTCAAGTACAACCTGTTTATAAAGAGCCTTTTTAAACTAGAACAATTATGTTGCTAAGAGTGAAATCCGCTTGATAAAACAAGTTTATCCCGTGTCAGATGAAAAAGCTTTGTAATTTTCAAAGTATGTCATTCATTTTAATAAGCCAACGCATCACCAATAGACAACCAGATCAGTTTATGAGCTGGTGTGAATTTTTATCTGATGAGATGATAAAGTGTTATGTACAGTAAATAATTTTAAATAAGAGAATTAAATCAATGCATAAAAAATTTATTCAACCAAATTGATATTATAAAATCAAAATATATTTGATTAAGATTTGGTAAAAGTAATGCATAATGTTTATCATTATATCAAAGAAGACGCATGAAGCAAAGATCATCTGGTATCAATTTTGATCCAGGAAATATACAGCAAATGGCAGTTGTTAAATCGTGGGACATCAAGAACCATCAAATGCAATTTCATTTGGTCTGAAGTTCCAAGTTATTTGACCATGAGCCTTCCATTAGCTAGGGTACTGTCCAATGTACCGTCTTTACCTTATTGTGGACTTTGAACTTTGTCTATAGAGTTTGCCTTGATTGTATTTATGTATAGTTACATCCGATCTGATTAGATAAGCACGCAAAACAAAGCTTTTTACTGTATCTCGTACATAACAAGAATAAAACTAAACTTAAACCTAAAGCCTGGTAGCTACTTTCAAAATGGCTAATATTAATAGAAAGTGCTATAAACATTCAGCAGATCAGGCAGCATCTGCTGAAAGAGAAATAGAATGCACCTTTCAGGTGGAACACCTTTCTTCATAACTTGGAAATGGTGGCACAAAAGGTAGTTTTAAGTTTCACTGAGGATGGCATGGATGAATAGAACAAAGGGTTAAAGAATGTTGTGGTATGAGCTCAGGGTTGCCTTGAGGGTGAGTTGTAGGAGTTGACTGAACGTTTATGAGGGCAGTTAGAGGATAATTACACAGACAAGATGTGTAATGTATTGCTAATAGCTGTGCTATGCTACGTACCCAGTAGGTCAGGCTGCACTAATGGAAAGAGAAAAACGGAGTCATTAACTCTGATGGATGATTACAGCAGAAATGGCAGTTCTGATTCTGACAAAATTAGAGACTTGTTGAAGTATTCAATACTGATTCCAGAAGGTTGCAACAGAAGGAAGATAAGGCAGTGTTCCTCAAGCTGCATTGGGGCTCATTGCAACAGTGCAGAAGCCCAAGGGTTTCAAGGTTTCAAGTTCAGTTTATTCTCACATGTACTAATTAAGGTACAATGAAATTTGAGTTACATTACAGCCGTACTAAATGAAAAGCAACACGACACACAGCCACATGAAATAAAAGTTAACATAAACATCCACCACAGCAGCTCCCCACATTCCACACTGTGATGGAAGATAATACAGTCCAAACTTCACCCTCTTTATTCTCCCGCAGTCGGGGCCATGAAATCTCACGCAGCCGGCGATCCAAAGCCCTCGCGTCGGGGTGATTGAAACTTCGACGTTGGGACGGTTGAAACTCTCTGTGGCTTGGAGCTTTCAAATCGGTCTCTAACCAGGGACAGCAGGCTCCACGATGTTAAAGTCCACAGGCCCATAGTTGGAGCTCTCCACAATGATCCCCAGCAAAGGGATCGCAAGCTCCACGATGGTAAGCCTGCGCCTCGCCCGCGGTTGAAGCTCCGGATCGGTCTCCAAGAAAGCTCTCGCCACTCCATGATGTTAGGCCACGGTGGGGACAGAGATACGATACGGGAAAAAAAAATTGCATTTCCGTCAAGGTAAGATATTGAAAAAAGTTTCCCCCAGCCCCCCCACCCCCCACATAAAACAAACCAATGAACACTAAAACATACTCTTTAACGTACTTAAAATAACAAGGAAGAAGGACAGACAGACTGTTGGCGAGGCAGCCACTTGCTGGCGCCACCCATAGATAGCTAAATTAAAATAGGGTGGAGTGTTAAACCCCTGTCTCACGGTGCAAGTCGACCCACGAGTGACCCCAAGTTTTCACTCGTGGTAATCACGTACAATTAACGTAGCGGGAACGTCGGAACTCGCGGACGCAACTTAGCGACTCGTGGCGCTAACGGCAGGTACCCGTGAAACTTGTTAACTCTTGAAAAAATTCAAACATAAAGAGTCAAATTTACTGTTGAAGTTAAAAATTGAACCATTTAAACTTGTTGTAAGAACGTAGTGACCCGTGTGTTTACCTTAGTGACTCGTGAGTCTACCGTGGGCACTCTCTAACTCAGCGGGCAGGCAGCATCCCTGGAGAGAAGGAATGGGTGACGGGAATGAGGTTTCCAAATTTCTGCTGTGTCTTTGTGTAACTCCAGCATCGTGTGTTCACTTTTTGTCAACCAGCATCTGCCCTTTCTTGTGTATGACATTATTTGTATTCATGGCAGTTGATTGTCACTCCCTTCAGTTTCCCAGGGGGTCGGGACGGGACTGGAGTTGGGAGGGAAAGGTGGGCGGGGGGGGGGGGGGGGGGAGGAAGGAGGGCGGGGGGGGTTGGGGTGAGTTAGTACAGGAGACAAGTGTACTGACTGTGTGAGCAGACACTTTGGTAGTGATTGCCCATGGGGTTCATTGTCGAGGACTTCATAATGCAGAGAGCATTATAAACAGTGGAGTAAAGGGGGGAGACTTCTCTCTGAGTTGGACCCAGGAAAATGAAGCAGGAATTTTCTTGTGGTTATTAACAACAGATAAATGGATGGGAAGGTTTAGAGGGCTATGGGCCACATGCAGGCAAATAGGACTACCCCAAAACACCAAATTGGACGGCACAGCAAAGCTGGGCCGAAGGACCTGTTTCCGTGTTGTATAGCACCATAACTAAGCCCTATCCAATGTGATTGACATATTTTGTATTTTTCCTTTCTAAAGATGCAGTGTATTTTGGTGACTATTGCACACTGCAGACCAGAAGCGTTATGGCGGGTGATTGTCGCCTGCCCGCTGTTTCTGATGCTACAGCCTTCGGATCATTGCCCTTCATGTTGGCGTGGAGGGGGAGGGGGGTATTGTGCTGTTTGATCGCCCCCTGCTATCCCAGGGACAGGGAGCCCACACAGCCCACACGGCTTTTGCACTAAGAATGCAACCCCCCCCGCCCCCGCCCCAACTCACACCTGGGCACCAAAGCAGCTCAGGAGGCGAACCCACTCCCAACAACTGATGTGCAACTGAGTGAAAGAACAGCGGTTGGCCCACACAGAATCAAGGTGAAGGCAACCAAAAATATACTCATCCGTACATTCAAA
The DNA here is from genome assembly GCA_035221665.1 of Okamejei kenojei. Classification (NCBI taxonomy): domain Eukaryota; kingdom Metazoa; phylum Chordata; class Chondrichthyes; order Rajiformes; family Rajidae; genus Okamejei; species Okamejei kenojei. The sequence goes on along the minus strand of CM069136.1, from coordinate 78,489,472 downwards.
GATTGTCTCCCGCCTCCCCGCACTAAGTAAAATCCAATTAAAATATAAAAATCATCTAACTACGTGATGTGGTGTTTCAATACAAATCATAAGTATAAGCACTGGACGGTGCAACATTTTCCCAATAGATGCGGCCACGCTGAATTCTATCTTTAATTCAAAGCCGCAGGATGGAGATGCACTGTTGTCATTCACCCAGTAACGGGAGAGGAACTTGCTAACTCGGGAGAGGAACTTGGAACATCGCAGAAATTGCATACCTGTGGGAACTCGGTTAAACTCTTGAACATAAACTTAGAATCTTGTACACAACCACGAGTTCTGTTTTTTTTCTTTCACTTGGGGTCACTCGTGGGTGGACTCGCACCGTGAGACAGGGCTTTTAAGTGATCGTGGAATCTGCATTTAATATCTCCAGTGTAGAGGTGAACACACTGTGAACACTGAATATAGTATACTACTGCTGTACACTCGAGCAGATTGCAAGTGAATTGCTATCACCTGGAAAAAATTGTTTTATGTCCTTGGTTGAAGAGAAGAGGTGAAAGATGTTACATCTCCTTGATGCTTTCTCTCTCTAACAGAGCCGGCCTCCACTACTGTAAGTTCTCCATGTGTGATAACTGATATGTATGATATTAGTTCAATTTTACACCTGACCTGCTGCGCTTGTGCCATAACCCTGCTATTACACGTGATATCAGCCTCTAGTAGCCCCACCAAGCCATTTGATTTGAAGCCCTTTACAACTCTTCCTGATGGTAACATGAGCCTCAACTTATCACAGAAAACCAGGAGAAAATATTCAATTTCTCTGGTCAGCATTTCTTGCCAGGCATCTGTCCTCTGCCATTAATTCATGTAAGCAATCATATTCCAGGACCAGGTTCCATGAAGTTGGGCACATTTTAGAGATTTTGGTAGGGGTGTGATAAAGGTGCAGGTCCACTTATCTGAACACCTAACTGCAAACCCATTTGGCGAGATATGAATGTTTAGTTTAGTTTATTGCCACGTGTACAGAGGTACATTGAAAAGCTTTTTTTGCGTGCTAACCAGCCAGCAGAAAGACTATACATGATTACAATCGACCCATTCAATGTAGATCTGCTGCGCACGGAAAGGGGAAGTATGATTTTGATTCCTTTGTCTTGGAAGCAAACATAAGTTGTATTTTAAAGACTCGGAGAAGAGACAACTTGAGACAACAATCTGAGACTGAGACCTTTTTTTGTGTCAATGGGTGGCCATAGCTGTAAACACGCAGTGGCAGATCACAGTGATTTTGATTCGACGTGCTTCCTGAAACTAACAAATTGGTTTTGACAAGCATTGACACTTACTGAATGTTGCAGAATATCAGAAAACTCATTCATTTTGATTAGGTGGTATGATATTTTGAGCAATGCAGATTGGAAGTTGATTAAAATACCAAAAGTAAGTGAAAGACTTACTTTTGAAATTTATCCTGCCATTGATCTTTTTGTTCCAACGCTCTTTTACAGTCAAATCTGATGATTCATCTATTTTTTCAAATGCATTAATGATGTTGAACATTTGAGTCCATCATGGTTGTTTAGACATGAAAGCCCGGAAAATGTAGTTGACATTTTTTTTATGCAAATAGCAGACAGCACCTGTCGGATTCAGAAATTAATGAAATATGATTCAAATAATTGATTTACAGTGCCCTCCATAATGTTTGGGACAAAGACCCATCATTCATTTATTTGCCTCTGTACTCTGTACAATTTGAGATTTCTAATAGAAAAGATCACATTGTCAGATTTTAATAAAGGCCACTTTTATACATTTTGGTTTCACCATGTAGAAATTACAGCAGTGTTTATACATAGTCCCCCCCCCCCCCCATTTCGGGGCACCATAATGTTTGGGACACAGCAATGTCATGTAAATGAAAGTAGTCATGTTTAGTATTTTGTTGCATATCCTTTGCATGCAATGTCTGCTTGAAGTCTGCAATTCATGGACATTACCAGTTGTTGGGTGTCTTCTTTGGTGATGCTCTGCCAGGCCTGTATTGCAGCTATCTTTAGCTTATGCTTGTTTTGGGGGCTAGTCCCCTTCAGTTTTCTTTTCAGCATATAAAAGGCATGCTCAATTGGATTCAGATCGGGTGATTGATTTGGCCACTCAAGAATTGATCATTTTTTAACTTTGTAAAACTCATTTGTTGCTTTAGCAGTATGTTTGGAATCAGTGCCCTGCTGTAGAATGAGCTGCCGGCCAATGACTTTTGAGGCATTTATTTGAACGAGCAGATAGGATTTGTTTGTACACTTCAGAATTCATTGTGCTACTACTATCAGTAGTTGTATCATCAATGAGGATAAGTGAGGCAGTTCCTTCAGCAGCCATACATGCCCAGGCTATAACATCCCCACCACCGTGTTTCACAGATGGGATGCTTTGGATCTTGGACAGTTCCTTCTCTCCTCCATACTTTGCTCTTGCCATCACTCTGATATAAGTTAATCTTCATCTCATCTGTCCACACGACATTTTTTCCAGAACTGTGGTTGCTCTTTTAAGTACTTCTTCACAAACTGTAACCAGGCCATCCTATTTTTGCAGCTAACCAGTGGTTTGCATCTTGCAGTGTAGCTTCTGTATTTCTGTCCATGAAGTCTTCTACAGACAGTGGTCATTGACAAATCCACACCTTACTCCTGAAGTGTGTTTCTGATCCATCGGACAGGTGTTTGGGGATTTTTTTTAATTATAGAGAGAATTCCCCTATCATCAACTGTGGTCTTCCTTGGCCTGCCAGTCCCTTTGCGATTAGTATGCTCACCAGTGATCTTTTTCTTCTTAATGATGTTCCAAAGAGTTGATTTTGGTAAGCCTAAGGTTTGGCTGATGTCTCTAACAGTTTTATTCTTGTTTCTCAGTCTCATAATGGCTTCTTCGACTTTCATTGGCACAACTTTGGTCCTCATGTTGATAAACACCAATAAGCATTTCCAAAGGTGATGGAAAGATTGGAGGAAAGACGAGGTGGTGAGAGCTCTCTTAAACCTGCATTAAGGAGGCAATTAAACACACCTGAGCAATTACAAACAGCTGTGAAGCTATGTACCCCAAACATTATGGTGCCCTGAAATTGGGGGACCATGTATAAACACAGCTGTAATTTCTACATGGTGAAACCAAAATGTATCAAATCTGACAAAGTGCACTTTTACCACCTGATTTTTTTCAATTACAAATCTCAAACTGTGGAGTACAGAGGCAAATAAATAAATGATGGGTCTTTGTCCCAAACATTATGGAAGGCTCTGTATGCGGTTTTCACTATGAATCATGCTGTAAACATTCCTTGCACTTTTCCTGATGACAATTGTTCTGTGATTACCATGTTGGTCAAGTGTAGCCAGTCAGCTCTTAAAGAATGCTGTTTATGGCACAGCCAGACAAAAAAATAGCAGCCATGGAGATGAGGGAAGATGACAACATGGAAAAAGGTTGAACCCAGCATTCTGTGCTGTGTTTGGACACCTTCTTTCCCCCAGTGCACATGATCATTTGGCAGCTGAGATGCATGATTGTGTAATAATTAAATTTTGGGGACAAAAGTGAAGTACAAAATGAGTCTGGCAGTGACTATGGACAATGTATTGATGCCCCAGTGGAAATCTGTTAATTTGTGTTTATTTTATGACTTGATGTAGAGTTTGTTCCTTGTTTTAAGCAGAATGAAAAATGCAGTGGCTAGATTGCACGTTTTAAAAGTTGATTCCTGTCAGTAAACCGTGAAATGGCTGCCCTGCACCGAATTATATCATTAGATGTATACGTGTTGCTGGAGAAACATCAGAAATGCTAAGGTGAACCATGCCCATACTAATTTCCCAAACATTGCTATTGCACCCAGATATGAATGCATGTGCAATATAACTTGCACAACTGGACTTTTATGAATATATAGTACATAAATAATCCATACAGAAGTGTTGAATCTCTCAGCAGAAACAACCACTTCTTGTAAAATCAAAACGCCTCTTTTTCTGCTTTTGGTAAATGGCTGTCATAGGTTTTTTGAAATGCATGTAGGTACATTTGTTATAGTCTAACTTATGCCAATGACCACATAGTCTGCTATTTTTTTAATATGTGCAGAATTTTTGATTAGTAAGCACATGAAGCACAAACATCCAAAAGCTTGTGAAGAAATTTGAAATATCCAATACTGCACCCCATGTATCCATTAATGTTCGATGTGACATATTCATCTTGACCTTAATTTTTTTTTTTTAGATCAATAATACCAGGACATGAAATAAAAGACAGACAGTGTATCAATAAGTGCTAAAAGGCCACAACTATAAATCTGTGCAGTGAATTTACAAGAAAAATGTACTTTGGGGTGAGGATAAACATTGCCAGGTTAGGCAAAATATCTTAAGAATTGTGGGGTAAAGTTCACTTCCAAAGGAGATGGGAAAATTAAAAGCAGTAGATTAGCTCCCAATGATTCATAGCATGCTTATCCGTTCCATTACTGCCAATAAAAGAAAAACATTGGTGAGCTTTTTGACATGCTAGGAATGCATTGTTGTCAATTTGCCGTTTTGCTAATTTATTCCTCTTTATCTCTGATTTGTTAAAGTGCACTTCTGTCACACAATGGTCCTTGTGGATTTCACATGATGCGTATTTGTAAAATCAACCAATTCTTTCAGTTTTATTCGAGATAATTTATATGATTTGCAAATTCTACTGATGTTGAAATTGGTAAGATACTAGCATGATTTGTAATATCCAGGGATTTTGTCATTTCAAATAATATTGTTAAATATTTTTAAATATATACTAGACCAAGGGGGACCCGTTGGGTCCAGTCCCCTCAACGCGTGGTTGCGGGGGGTGGGGGGGCGGCCTTAGGTATCACACACACACACTAACAACCCCCCAAACACACTAACCCCCCCTTGATATTATATTAATATTATTAATGCGCTCCTTTTACCCCTTTCCCCGCCCTATCCACTCACGCATAACCCCCAATTGTGCAGACATGGCTAGAGTGGGGATGGAGAGGGAGGTGGAGGGAGGTAGAGTGGGAGAGAGAGGGGGTAGAGATTGAGGGGTGGGGGCACAGCATCTCAGGGGAGGGCTGGTTCCCGAATGCAATACTCCACCACTCACCCATAGGTCCCAATATTCACCACTCCCCAGAGAGGGAGAGGGGCAAAGATGTGGGAGGCGGGTGCAGAGAGGGAGGGGGGCAGAGAGGGAGGGAGGGGCAGAGAGGAAGGGGTGCAGAGAGGTGGGGGGACAGAGAGGGTGGGCGGGCAAGGGGGGGCAGAGAAGGAGGGCCCCTTTCCTTTTCTGCCTGTACATGATGCATATACCTCTATTTCCTGCATTTCCATGTGTCTATCTGAAATCCTCCTAGATGCCACTATCTTATCTGCTTCCACCACCACCCCTGGCAATGACTTCCATGGTCTCACCACTCACCATGTAAAAGAACGTATCCTGCATACCTCCATTAAACTTTCTCTCTCTCACCTTATAGCTATGCACTCTAGTGTTCGACAAATGCACCCTGACAGTCTCCCCTATGTATGCCTCTCTTTATCATATAATTCTATCAAGTCTCAACTCAACCTCCAACCTCCCAGAGAAAACAATCCAAGTGTATCCGACCTTTGTAGATTGAACTCCGCAATCCAGGCAATATTCTGGTAACCTTCTCTGCACCCTCTCTAAAACCTCCACACGCTTTCCTGTACTGGGGCAACAAGAATTGTATGCAATACTCCAAATGCAACATAACCAAAGTCTTATAGAACTGCATCATGACTTCCTGACATTTAGACAATAAATAATAGGTACAGGAGTAGGCCATTCGGCCCTTCGCACCAGCACCGCCATTCACTGTGATCAAGGCAGATAATTCACAATCAGTACCCCATTCCTGCCTTCTCCCCATATCCCCTGACTCCACTATATTTAAGATCTCTAACTCTCTCTTGAAAGCATCCAGAGAATTGGCCTCCACTGCCTTCTGAGGCAGAGAATTCAACAAATTCACAAACCTCTGTGTGAAAAAGTGTTTCCTCATCTCCGTTCTAAATGGCTTACCCCTTATTCTTAAACTATGGCTCCTGATTCTGGACTACCCCAACATCAGGAATATGTTTCCTGCCTCTAGTGTGTCAAAACCCTTAATAATCTTATATGTTTCAATAAGATTTCCTCTCATCCATCTAAATTCCAGAGTGTACAAGCCCAGCTTCTCCATTATATCAACATATGACAGTCCCCCCAACCCAGGAATTAACCTGGTGAACCTACGCTGCACTCCCTCAATAGCAAGACGGTCCTTCCTCAAATTTGGAGATCAAAACTGCACACAATACTACAGGTGTGGTCTCACTAGGGCCCTGCACAACTGCAGAAGGACCTGTTTGCTCATATACTCAACTCTTCTTGTTATGAAGGCCAACATGCCATTTGCTTTCTTCACTGCCTGCTGTACCTGCATGCTTACTTTCAGTGACTGATGAACAAAGACCCCCAGATCTCGTTGTACTTCCTTTTTTCCCAACTTGACACCATCCAGATAATAATCTGCCTTACTGTTTTTACCACCTCACATTTATGCACATTAAACTGCATCTGCCATGTATCTGCCCACTCACCAAACCTGTTCAGATCTCCCTGCATCCTCATAGCATCCTCCTCACAGTTCACACTGCCACCCAGCTTTGTGTCATCTGCAAATTTGCAAATGTTACTTTTAATCCCTTCATCTAAATCATTAATGTATATTGTAAATAGCTGCGGTCAAAGCATCAACCCTTGCAGTACACCACTAGTCACTGCCTGCCATTCTGAAAGGGACCCATTCGTTAATCCATACACTTTGTTTCCTGCTTAATGACCAATTTTTTATCCATCTCAGTATCCTACCCTCAATAGCATGTGCTCTAATTTTTCCCACTAATCTCCTATGATGGACCTTATCAAATGCTTTCTGAAAGTCCAGGTACACTACATCCACTAGCTCTCCCTTGTCCATTTTCCTAGTTACATCCTCAAAAAATTCCAGAAGATTAGTCAAGCATAATTTCCCCTTCGTAAATCCATGCTGATTTGAACCGATCCTGTTACTGCTATCCAAATGTGCCCCAATTTCATCTTTTATAATTGACTCCAGCATCTTCTCCACCACCGATGTCAGGCTAACTGATCTATAATTCTCTGTTTTCTCTCTCCCGCCTTTCTTAAAAAGTGGAACTGATCCTGAATCTACAGAACATTGGAAAGTGATCACCAATTCGTCCACAATTTCTAGAGCCACTTCTTTAAGTACCCTGGGATGCAGACCATCAGGTCCTGGTAATTTATCAGCCTTCAGTCCCATCAGTCTACCCAACACCATTTAAAAAGTAAAGTAAAGTATCCTTTATTGTCATTCAGACCTTTCGGTCTGAACGAAATTTCATTCCTGGCAGTCATACATTTAATAAATTAACAAAACACAATAAACACAAATTAACATCCACCACAGTGAGGAGGTGCTTGGTGAACTCACTGTGGTGGAAGGCAAAAGTTTTAAGTCTTTATGTCTTCCCTCCTTGCTCTCCCTCTGCGCTGAGGCGATCCAGGCCTCCGATGTTGTGACCCCACCGGGTGATGGTAAGTGAGTCAGTCCCGCGGCTGAATCCGAGCTCCGCGAACGGGCAGGTTCAAACTCCGCGGCCCGCCGTGGTTGAAGCGTCCGCCCTCCAGTCCAGAGGACGCAGCCGTTGTTGCGGGAACTCCGGAAAAACAGGTCACCAACCTGTGACCCGTGAGCTCCCGACAATGTCGTCCACTCGGCCCGCGGGCCTCCGAAGTCGCTGCCGCCGCCGGGACACCTCCACAGCCCCGAGTCAGGCTGTGACCGCTGCCAGAACGCCGCCACAGCACCGAAGTCCTGGCTGGCTCTGCCTCTGGAGTCTCGGGTCGGTCGCAGTTGGAGGCTGCCAGCTCCACCATTAGGCCTCAGCGCAGACGGAGACGGGGGATACGAGAAAAAAAAGTCGCATCACCCCTGCAGGAAGAGACTAAAAACAAGTTTCTCCTACACACACACACACACACACACACACACACACACACACACACACACACACACACACACACACACACACACACACACACACACACACACACACACACACACACACACACACACACACACACACACACACAACTCAACTCAAATTAACTGACCAAGCAGGACAAGGACAACAAAAAAAAAAGAAAAAACAGACGGACTGCAGGCGAGCCGCAGTTGCTAGGGCAGCGCCGCCACTTCCGGATTTCCTGCCTAATGTGAATTTCCTTTTGAATAGCACATAATGAGAATGATCCTTTGAAAAATCAATGTAGAATTATAGTCCCTGATACCACTGGAGCACAGAGCTAAATTGTATTCACCATTGTTAAAGACCTTTGTGGGGGAATTAGCACCTTCTCAAGATAGGTGCCAGATGGCAAGTGGAAAACAATTAAAAACTCGTATCCATAAGTTTAATCAATTGGCACAGCGAGAGTGCAGAAATTACATTTTGACAGCATTAGCTGGCAGACTACTAATTAAAGACATCCATTTATGTAAGATTCCATAGATTCAATGTCTTCCTGTCAACATTACCACACAGAGTTAAAGGTTTGATCTTTGGTTTTGTTTGTAATGTTTAATGTGAACTAATTAAAATAATTTGCTTTGAATGAAAAGGACTAGATGCTGAAAAACAGAAATAAAAACAGTAAATAGATTCATATTTAGTTCCATCATTTTGATGAAGGATCCTTGACTTGAAATGTTAAAGGGCCTCTCCCACTTAAGCGATTTTTTAGGCGACTGCCGGCGACCGTCATAGTCATAGTAGGTTGCCGAAAAACTGGCGACTGGACCCCCCGACACCAATGTCTACGACAAGCTACAACAACCTACCACCTTGTCGATGTCACGCTATGGCAAGCCACTGACAACTGGAGACCCATTAGGACGTCTACCTATGACAACACCTACGACAACCTGCAACCGCACAGGCGACAACCTACGACAACCGAAGTCGACCTATGTCCACCCGCGACAAGCTACGACCCTGTCGGCGACAACTGAAGACAATTCAGTCGCCGGTACCTTTCACCGGTTGACATAGGTTGATGTAAGTAGTCGCCAATGTAATTCATTCAAGTCAGCACCGGCGACAGCCTACTTCACCTGGCGACAACCTACGTCATCCTGGCGACAACCTACGACAGCACCTACGTCAGGAGAAAACAAGCTACGACAAACCCACGGTCGCCTACTGTCACCGAGACGTTTCGAACATTTCAATATCCAGTGGCGACGAGAAAAACGCTACGACTCTTTGGGCAACTGCGGAGACTACTCACGATTATACAGGCGACACCCCGGCGACCGTGTGGCGACAGCCTAGTCGCCGGCAGTCGCCTAAAAAATCACCTAAGTCGGACAGACCCTTAACTGTTTCACTTCCATTGACTCCACTCGAACTGCTGAAATTTACCAGCATTTTCTGTTTGTATTCCAAAGTTGATGGCCTGCTTCTGCAAAATACAGTTGAATGTGAGGCCCAAGGTACCTGTGCTTCTGAATATGCCCACATTTCAAACATCATTATTTTAAAGTGAAGGCAGGTGGATTTGATGGTCATTTGTTAGCACATCAGTAACAAAAAATCTAGGATCTATATTGCATACAGTCTGGAATTTTCAATTAAGCTGGTTTTCAGTGAAATTGGATCAAGTGCTCATGGAAACCTATTGCTAAATGATCAAATTTCTAAAAATTCAGGTCTCCTTTTATAGCTGATGATGACATTTAGTCTTTTTATTTTCATTACAAGGACAAATCTATCTTCATGATGAAAAGATTAGCTAAACAGTTAGACATCATTGTTTTAGGTATTAATCAATTAGTTGGGATCATATTTTCTTTTATAGATCCTGACACAATGTAGCAGTTAACTTCAGAGTTTAATAAAGGTGCAAACAAGACTTCATTTGATATATAAAATGAATGTATTTTCACATCACTATTTCTAATTCTCCATTGAACGGTTTGACTGCTAAATATTGTTTTTAAAATTAACATTTTTTAATTTCAGTTACACACGACAAGTAGTTGGCAATGGTATCAAAGCCCAGTCAAATAACCCAGAAGTAAATGTTAAAGGAACTGATCCAGTCATAAATCGGATCATTGATAAACTGAAGCACATCAATCAGGTAAGCAAGATCGTTCCAATATGCCTGGACACCCTATGGGAGAGGTGTTATAGTAATCTACTTTACTACTGGAGAAAGCTTAATGCATGAAATAATGAGAAAACATATTATTTTCAAAATCAATTTTTGGTATAAGTTTCATGTATTTTCTGCAGCCACAAATGCTCGTCAATAATAAAAGATTGAATCAAGTTATTTATTTTTAACTTCATGGGATCTGAATTCTATCACCTAATGTTGACTGGGACCACCTTAGTGTTCGGGGATTAGATGGGACAGAATACTAGTTATGCCCAAGAAGGTTTTCTGATGCAATATGTAGCTGGATAAGCAGTTCATATGATCACTTTGGGACCAGGGACCATGGTTCTATTAATTTTAAGATAGTCTTCGTCCTAAATTAGCGAGTTCGGTAGTCCGATAAATGCAAGGAATCATGGGATTTGTCAAAGGTCATTCTGGAAAAAAAAAGCTAATGCAGCGCCGTATAAACTGGGTATAAATTGTTAACTATTCTACTAATTAATTAATCTAGAATTCTGTCAACTTAATAGCTTCCTTTCTTAACTACTTACACAGTCTCAGTTCTAGTTCAATTCATTAATTAGCAATTATGAGATATTCATTATTTATTTTCATTTCATCCTTACTGTGTTTGCTACTGAAATAAGAAAATATTACTAGTGTTTGAAACATTTTCTTATCTTTATTCATAATTTATGTGTAAAAATATATATAATCTGAGGCAGGCAGTGACTGTATCAGTGTGATGTGGGCTGATGCTTTACCTACAGGCGGTGTGAATGTACCGTTAATGCAGGGGTCGGCAACCTACAGCCCATGGGCCGGATCCGGCATGTAACCCGAAATCATTCGGCCCGCAGACGTATTTATTTAGTGACTAGAATGTTGTTCTTGCCTTCAGTGGTACCTTGCCCAGAGTTGTCCCAGTGCTCGGGCAAGGCAGCTCCCTTGGACGGTTTTGACTGGGATGGTTTTACATTGTGAAGTTCACTGTTCCTGAGTTATTGATCAGAGTGAACACCCACTCCTGCGGACACGTCTCACTGTGGAGTCTGTCACGGACAGATTTCACCACCTGTTGGTCAATAATTGGATCGATCTCCCGAACCAATGGCTGTGGATCCACCGGCGTGTGTTCTTTCCGAACTTAACTCACTGTGGAATGAATTTATTAACAGAGCCACTGCTGCTGGATTCTAAGTTGACCCTGCCTTCCCTCTGGAACCCTCCTCGTCCCCATCAGATGCTGAGTTCCCAGAGGCCTGCTTAAGCGTGGTTAGTCATGGTTAAGTCTGTGAAACCGACCCCATTAGAGACTGCGGGCAGGATTAACAAAATAAAGGGCCATTCCGCCTATTGTAGCGGGTGGCTGCTCGAGAGGAGTGTGAGAGAGAGAGTGAAAGAGTGTGGGGCGAGATTTAATTTCCAACAGCATGTAAATGATGGACCCACAAGTGTTGACACTGCAACAGCAGTAGCGAGATTGAGAGCGAGACTCTGTTTCAACAGTTTGTTTATTTTCAGCTGAGTTAAAAAAATAAAACACAAAGCCATCTGAATGCTCAGCGCAATTACTGCTGATGTCTGAGTTGGGACATTAGGGTGTGCAAAATTATTTATTTTGGAATGGAAACAAAGGAGGCAACCGAGTCGAAAAAGGCAGCCAAATTTAAACGATGTGTGTTCTACTCGTGTGGCGCTAGAATGAACCGGTTACAGAAAAAACCTGCGAATAAACTCCCGTGCTCATGTGACCATACCAGCCAATTGTGAGTGTACAATCTTAACAGGGCCACCACAAGGTATCGCTACAGGACCCCTCCCAGAACCCGAGGTACGGAACCGAGCGTGAGGCCGGACACGGTGACCGGAACGCGTGGTAACAACAGACGGGACGGGCGTTACAGGAGGGGCTGGCGGAACAAAGCCAGGGGACCATAACAGTGTGGGAGTAACAGAAGTAACCAGCGTGGGGGGAACAGGCACAACGGGAGCCAGCGGATCGGCCAGCTGACGGCCACTACGCCGAGGCTGCGCCACCACTACCGGGCTGTTGATGTCTAGGTGAGCCGGGCGACGAAGACAACCTCCTCCCGGCCCCCAACGTCCAAGACGAAAGGCACGACCCCACGGCGCAACACCCGGTACGGACCTTCATAGACACACTGCAGTGGGGACCGGTGCGAATCTCTGCGGACAAAAACAAATAAGCAGTTCTTAAGGAGGTACGCACAGGAGCCAGGCCGCCCACTCTCTCCCGGAGACTTGCCAACACTGCCGGGGCAGATTCCAGCTGTCCTCGAACCGCAGGGAGGAAATCCCCAGGCACTCGCAAAACCGAGCCATACACCAACTCAGCTGACGACACATCTAAGTCCAATTTGGGGACCGTGCGGATGCCTAATAGCAATAGAACCGGCAGCTGGTCGGTAATAGAACCGGCAGCTGGTCGACCCAGTCCAGACCCGTGAGCCGTGCCTTCAGTGCCGCTTTGAGGTGGCGGTGGAACCGCTCCACGAGCCCGTTTACCTGGGGGTGATAGGCAACTGTGTAGGTATGTTACAAAACTTACCTTTAGCAGCGCTGCAGTTCTGCCACTGCCCGTGTGCGCGACTTTGGAGCCTTTGAGAGGGGGGCGGGTTTAAAATGCGATTTTTCTTCAGACTATTCAAATCAATTTTGAACAGGCTTTTTAGTTGCTGAAGAAAAATCGCTTTGACTGCCATTTTATTAAGTTTATTAAAATTAGCGCTGGAAAAATTAAAAGCAGGAGTAAATTAAAAATCATCTTTTAATGCCGTCAATGTCGACAACGGGACGGATCTTACGTAGGGGACAAAATAATGTACAGAGTTTATTTTTACATAAAAACGTGCTTCTTAGGAAGCCTTTAATCAAAATTTCATGTTGCGAAAAGGTGACTAAAAAATATATACGAACCAGCAGTATTTTTCCTGCCGACTGGGGGTTAAATTCACCGCAAACCGCAACGTTCCAATCCATCGCTTTCCACAAAAACCCATTCGCAAGTTGATTTAAATGGCCATTAATTTACGGGAATTAAACACTAAATTCCTTCCATTTGGCCTATAAATTCATGACAATGAGATTTAAAAATCATGTTATATTGTAAATTCTTGTGTGAATGTTATTTGGACACTTAGGCTTTTGAAAAATGTTAACCTTTTCTTAAGAAATGGATAGATGTTTAGATCCAGTAATTGAATTTTGTAATTAGCTACAATTAGGTAACTAACTAATTATATGCTTTAATTTCAGGTCATCCAAGTAAGATTGGTTTATATTTGTTTCAGAATGCTTCAATCTATAATAACTGAAAATTTCATTCAGTTCTCTTAATTTTTAAGAAAGTTATGGGCTTTTGACTGTCCTTGATCACAGCTTTTGTGTTAAGTCAATGGAAAAGCAATAGGAAACAAGATGCTAATTTCTGAGTAAGAAAATTGCCATCACTTTTTTAATAGTGAAGTTATGAAAGTGAATTAAACTTTTTTTTATGCTTTATCTGATGGGATAACTTGCAGACTTGATTTTTTTAAATCTCAAAATGTTGTAACATTGCTAAACTGTGCCCCGTATAATTTTGCCAGTGAAGCCCACAACGAGGACGTGAACTGTGCCCCCCGGTCGGTATAAATGTCTGCCGGAACCCCAAACCTTGCAATCCAATTGGCCGCAAGGGCCCGGGAACAAGACGCGGCGGAGGTGTCTGAGAGGGGAATAGCCTCAGGCCACCTCGTGAAACGATCCACCACCGTGAGGAGATGCGTGGCAGCGCGGGACGGCGGCAAAGGGCCCACCAAATCCACATGGTGGTGTTGGAAAGGGCCCGAGGGAACTGCAAAGTCTTGCACCGGGAGCCGCACATGCCGTTGCACCTTGGATGTCTGGCAGGGGATGCAGGCTCTAGCCCAGGCCGCGACCTGTTTGCGGAGGCCTTGCCAGACAAATTTGTCCACCACCAGCATGGCAGTCGCCCAGATTGAAGGGTGGGCCATGCGTGGATGGTGTCAAAAATCAGACGGGGCCAACCCAGGGGAACGATGGGACGAGGTCGCCCGGTGGAAATGTCACACAGCACCAACACCCCCGAGGGCCCGAACGGTAGGTCGGCCACCTGCCACCCAGAAGCAGCTGTCTTGTATTCCGCCATGACATCGTCCGCGTGCTGCACTGCAGCCAAATCCCCGTAACGAACAGCATGGTCCGAGGCCGCCACAGCTGGGAGGGCCGGGCGGGACAGGGCATCGGCGCCCGTGTTGCATTCCTGGCCACGTGCTGCAAGTCCATCGTAAATTTCGACACGAATGCCAGGTGTCACTGCTGCCGAACGGATAATGGGTCGGACACCTTGGCCAAGGTGAACATCAAGGGCTTGTGGTCGGTAAAGGCCGTGAACGGACTGCCCTCCAGGAAGTATCTGAAGTGCCGGATGGCCAGGTACAGTGCGAGGAGCTCTTAGTCAAAAGCAATGTAGTTGCGCTCGAGAGGCCTCAGCTGACGGCTGAAAAAGGCTAGCGGTTGCCAGCGGCCGTCAACAAGCTGTTCCAACCCCACCCACAGCCGTATCGGAGGCATCCACCGTGAGAGCCGTCGAGGCCGTGGCCCGCGGGTGTACCAACATGGTGGCTCCCAGTCACGCCGCTTTCACGACCTCGAACGTGGCCTCCGCCTCGGTGTACCATACGATCTCCCGTGGCTTACCCGTGAAGCACTGGAAGAGGGGACGCATGATTCTGGCTGCCGCCGGCATGAAGCGGTGGTAGAAGTTGACCATCCTGACAAACTCCTGTAGCCCTTTCACCGTGAGTTGCCAGGGAAACTGCCGGATGGCCTCCGCCTTACAGGGTAATGGGGTGGCGCTCTGCAAGGTGACGTTGTGCCCCGGGAACGAAATAGAGCAGAGGCCAAACTGGCATTTGGCAGGATTGACTATAAGACCATGGTCTTGGAGCCACTGGAACAGAGTACGTAGGTGCGTGCGGTGCTCATGTTGGGAGTGGCTCGCAATCAGGATGTCATTGAGGTAGATGTAAACGTAGTTCAATCCCCTACCGACCATGTCCATTAGTCTCTGGAACGCCTGCGCGGCATTTTTTAAACCAAAAGGCATATGAAGCCACTCAAAAAGCCCGAACGGGGTGATTGTGGCGGTCTTTGGTACTTCGTCCGGGTCCGCAGGGATCTGATTATAACCGCGGACCAGGTCCACCTTTGAAAAAAAGGTAGCGCCTTCCAGCTGGGCCGAAAGGTCTTCTATATGTGGGACTGGGTAGCGGTCCGCGGTCGTAATGGCGTTCAGGAGCCTATAATCCCCGCATGGTCTCCACCCCCCAGATGTTTTAGGGACGATATGTAATGGGCATGACCACGGGCTGTACGAGAGTCCCCATGTCCTCCATCAGCTGGAACTCTTCTCTGGCAATGCGTAGCTTGTCGGGCCAGAGCCAGTGCGCCAGAGCGTGCACTGAGCTGCCGGCTGGGGTGTGCCGCAGGCCGCAGGGCCGCAGGGCTGAGGCCCGCCGGAGGAATCAGGTGCCCGCCCTGCACGTTGACCAGGAGGGAAAAGGCCCGAAGGAAGTCGGCGCCTAGGATCGGTTGCACGACATCTGCGACGGTAAATGTCCATTCGTACGGGCGGGAGTCAATAGGGAGAGGGTCAGCGTGCTGCAGGTACGGATAATACACCATGGCTGGCGTGCGGGCATGGACAACCGGTTGATGGACCCACCGTCCTGTTGCTCAGCGAGCCACAATTCGTTGGCCCGCTCGGCAAGCTGCATAGGGTCGGTGAAGTCGGACCCGGCAAGCATCAAGCGGATGTCATCAGGCATTTGTTTGAGAAATGCCTGCTCGAAAAGGAGGCATGGTCGATCGCCGTCCATCGAGGTGAGCATCTCGCTCATTAAGCTGGACGGTTTGCGGTTGCCCAGACCGTCCATGTGTAGGAGGCGAGTGGCGCGAACTCGGCGGCTGAGCCCGAAGGTACGGAGGAGAGGGGCCTTGAGGCGGTCGTATTTCCCGATCGCTGGTGGGTCCTGTAAGTATGGCAGTAACCGCGAGACAGTCTCCTGGTTGAGAGCCCGTGGAAATACTTGGTGTCGTCGACCACGATATTCCTCAGGTGGAACTGTGCCTCTATGTGGGCAAACCACACCCGAGGCAGCTCTGCCCAGAACACGGGCAGCTTCAGGCCCACAGCATTTTGCTGGGCATTGGGGATGGCGGCGGCTTGCATGTCAAATGTCCGACTCTCGGGGTCACCAGTTTGGCGAGTCGACATGTTAGGGTGTGCAAAATTCTTTATTTTGGAACGGAAATAAAGAAGGCACCCGAGTCGAAAAAGACAGCCAAATTTTAACGATGTGTGTTCTACTCGCGTGGCGCTAGAATGAACGGTTACAGAAAAAACCCGCGATTAAACTCCCGTGCTCATGTGACCGCACCAGCCATCGCGAGGGTTCGATCTTAGCAGGGCCACCACAAGGTGTCGCTACAATACTGCCATTGAAATAGTTACATTACTATACCACAAGGAGTGAAAAATCCAAACTTATCACAGAAAAGTTTGTTTGCCGAAGTTCTTACCAGGCACACCAATAACGGTAATGTGCGTAAAACTGTTATACCAGTGTCTCAAACTAACTACTTTGTTCAGGAGACATAATATTGCTTAAAGCAGTTATACTCTCCGAAGCATAAAGCAATAAAACACCGAAGCATAAAGCAATGACCAACAAAATCATCATAGTTTTGTACAAATGAACCATAAATATACCTAGTTAATAGTTTTGAAAGCAGTATTTTCTTACCTCGAAGAAGCAAAACTGGAAAATACGGATGAAATGCTAGTCTGTATACCACGCAGCAGCTCAGCTGGCTAGAATGTTTATCGCGAATGACAAGTTGCGCAGTTGAAATACCGAACTCGCTTATTGGGGGAAGGCTAATTTTGATGGTATCAGCAGGGACTTTTCAAAAGTTGAAAGAGTGGAAGAGGCTATTTTCACATAAAGAGACATCTGACTAGTAGGAGGCTTTCACGCTTGGGATAATAAGAGTTCAGGCTAGCATGTTACTGTTACAATGAAGTTTAAGGCTGGCAAGATTTAGGAATTTTGATTGACAAGGTTTTCTAGGGCTCTATTCAGGCAAAAGAAGGTGGCATATGTCAGGTATAGGCAGCTGGGATCATCGGTTCTTTGAGTTTAAGAGATGTAGGAGTATGCTTTGGAGGAAATTAGGAGAGCAGAAGGAAGCCACTAGAAATCCCTGGCAGATAAGATTCAGAAGGGTCCAAACAAATTATGTATTCAAAGCCAGGAACCTACAGACCAATGAGCCTTATATCAGTGGTGGGAAAGTTAATGGAAGGGATTTTGAGGGACATGATTTGTTTGCTTTTGGAAAAACAGAGACTGAATAGGCATTGTTAGCATGGATTTATGCATGGGAAAATCATGTTTCACAAATTTGATTGAGTTTTTTGAAGAGTTGACCAAGAGGCTTGACAAGGGCAGGTTGGTACTTTTTTTCTATATGGACTTTAGCAAGACCTTTGACAAGTCCTGCTTGTCAGAGTATCACATGGTAAACTGGTCCAGGAGGTTAGAATCAAGAGATCAAGGGTCTACTTCTTCTTCTTGCATATGGCGTGTACAGCCTAAAGTTGTAGGACAACTTGATCTATTTGATCTTATTTGATTGTGCACACCGGGTTGATTGCATTCGTGGAAAAAAGGGCGAACCACATGAAGGTTGCAATCTTCCACTCCAAGATCAAGGGTGAGTTAGCAAATTGGATACAAAATTGGCTTGGTGATAGAAGGCAGAAGGTAGTGGTGGAGGGTTGATTTTATTAGATTAAGAGACCTGTGATGAGAGATTTGCCAGAGGGATCGGTATGGGTCGTCTGTTCTTTTTTGTACTGGGTTGCAAGTTGGTGCAGAGGGAGAGGGAGAGGGAGAGTTGCTGCCTTACAGTGCCAGAGACCTTGGTTCGATCCTGATTACGTGTGCTGTCTGTATGGAGTTTGTACGTTCTCCCTGTGACTGTGTGGATTTTCTTGGAGTGCTTTGGTTTTCTCCCACATTCCAAAGCTTCTGTAAATTGTTCCTAGTGCAGAGGATAGAACTCGTGTAGAGGGTGTGGTGTGTTGTGTATGTGTGTGTGTTGTTCAGCACAGACTTGGTGCGCCAAAGGGCCTGTTTCTGCGCTCTACCCATAAGAAACTAAAAGTAAAACTAAAAGCTGGGTAATTAGTTCCATTGTTCACAACCATGTATCCCTTTTGGGCTCACATCTGTGTCTAGCCAACAGTCAGCCTATCAGGGAACCCCCTCACTGGAGGTCAACTGTTTCTGGCCCTGATCTGTCCTATTTTTTCTTTACTTCCAATTTATTCTCCTACTCTCCCGACAACAATCAATCTGAAGAAGGGTCTCGAGCTCAAACGTCACCTAGCCATTTTCTCCAGAGATGCTGCCTGACTTGCTGAGTTACGCCAGCATTTTGTGCCTAACTTTGGTATAAAGATATACCAGCATCTACAGTTCCTTTTACTTACTCCCCATGACTGTTTCTCTCTTCACAGTAGCTGTTGTGGTTATCTAGTTTTGCTGTGACTAATTTATTGTAACATTGATTATCGTATATTTATCTGTGTTATTGAGTTTACAAGCCTGTTAAGTTAAGGTCCTGTCCCACTTGGGCGTCATTTGCGCATCATTTACGCGACATAATTTACGCATCACGATGCACAACATGTGCGTTGTGACGCATGCATTGCACGCACATGGCGGGTGGTGAGGCGTGGTGAGGCGTGGTGGCGTAAGCAGTGACGCATGATTGTGCGCGGTGCCCAGGATTTTGGGATTCTCAAAATCCGCGTGCGTCACCTGCGTGACGCGCAAATGACGCCCAAGTGGAACAGGCCCTTTACAGCAATTACATTTATTGCCCCATTGTACATGTGACTATTAATGACTCTTGACTGTCTGAACTGCTGGGTGTTTCTTTATTTTGTGTTTGTTCCCTTTGCTATATTAAAAGCAGCTTTATCTTAGTTGACCAAACTAGGCATTGATACCATTATTAAATCTCCACTTAAGTGTCTTAGCTCCAACTTCATCCTGAGCTATTTCCATATCATATATAAAGTATGACACCATTATTTTTTCTTTCCTCTATGTACTTGTTTGCACTTGTCTGCGTTATCTTTCAGCCCAGATTTCTGCATCCTGATATATATTTTTTCCAATGCAGCAATTCAAATGATTGGCAGAGGTACAAAATGTATGCAAACTGTACACTGCAAGGGCTAGGAAGAGAGCAGGCAAGATCATCTCTGAACCCTCTCACCCTGGCCACAAACTCTTTGAATCACTTCCCTCTGGAAGGCGACTCCGGACTGTCAAAGTTGCCACAGCCAGACATAACTGTACACAGCCAGACATAACTGTACACAGTTTTCCACAAGTAGTAGCTCTACTCAATAACCAAAAAATCTGTAGCCTCCCTTTGCTCTGGTATTGTTACTAATTTACATGTTTAATCAATGATGTTTTATTATTAATGTTTAATATTTAATGTGTCATTCCTAACTGTTACTGTATGTCATGTTGTCACTTGTGGGTGGAGCACCAAGGAAAATTCCTTGTATGTGCATACTTGGCCAATAAACTCATTCATTCATTCATTCGAATGTGGAACCCTGTTTCACTACAATTGTGTAGTTATATTCTATAAAAGTTGCAAAGGAAAAGTGACAGAGCAGCAGACACTAAGAAGCATTTAACCATAACAAGAAAGATAAATGAGATGGATGAAAGAGAAAAAGTCTTGCAGAGATTATTAATTAGTTGTTGCATGCAAAGATGTGTTTAGCATTTGCTTCACCACATTCACCTGAGTTGATTAGGTGAATTGAATATCCGATTGAATGATGCAAGAAGAAACACTCTTGCTCTCAACAGTACAAAGACCAAGGAGTTAATTGTTGACTTTGGGGGGGGGGGGGGGGGGGAGCCAGGGAACCACAAAGCTCTACATCAACAGGATAGCAGTGGAGAGAGTCAACAGCTTGGGGTCCTGGGTGTACATATCTCTGACGTTCTTTCCTAGGCCCATCACATCACTGCAATCACAAAGAAAGCTCATCAACACCTCTACTTCCTTACAAGGCTGAGGAGAATGTCAACGAATACTCATAGAATTGAACCACTACAAGTGTGTTGTAGAGAGCATACGGACTGGTTGCATCATGGCCCCAACACCAACAATCAAAGAAAACTACAGAGAGTGATAGACATTCCCCAGTCCATCACACGTATTGAACCTCAAACGGATCTATATGAGGTGCAACCTCTAAAAGGCAGCCACTTCATCAAACACCCTCACTACCCTGGCCATGCACTCATTTCACTTCTATCATCAGGAAGAAGGTGCAGGAGCTTGAAAACTAACCATTATGTTCAGTATACCAACAAACATCAGGCTCTTGAAATACACAACACTAACCTGGACAACAATGAATTTCTATGGACTGTGGTATTTGGTTTTTCACTATTACAGTTACCTCGCATTATGGTTAGTGATTTATTGTTTTATTGATTGTGAAATATTTATCTCTGTGTTATTTGCATTTATGGGCCTAATAACCTTCAGCAAGTAAGAATATCATTGTTCTGTAGTCAGTACATGAAAATAGTAAGATTAAACGAGAACTTACCAGTTTGAAGTTTGATCTTGATTTTATGAGGAGTTACGTTGGTGATTACGTGAAGAAGACCCGCCAGGCCGCATGCGCACCAATCTTCAAAGCAGCGGTATGAAATCACAAAAAACAACACCGAAGTACATAGAAAGATCAGTGACTCGAGAACTACCGTATGATCCTTTATGAGAGAGGATTGGGCATGGCGGGCACGTAATCACCAACGTAACTCCTCATAAAATCAAGATCAAACTTCAAACTGGTAAGTTCTTGTTTAATCTTACTATTTTACGTGAGTGATTCCATGAAGAGTTCAAAGCTATGTGATTTCATGCCGCAGATTACAAACTCGGCATCCCACTGCACTGATTGACTCGAATGAGAAATAATGCATTAGTAGTAACATTGCATTCAATGTAGTAATAGGGTTTATTTAATAACATAAACAAACGACAGTACTCTTTAATACCAGAGCAATTAAACAGAACTTAAAATGGCATTGGCAAACAGCCCTGGATCAACAATCGGCCATTGATAAAAATTCTGAAACATCAGCTCATTTGCCCATCTGGCGGCCGCCATAATATGATCGACGGGCACGTCCTTCGCTTTGGACGCCGAAGTAGCTGCTGCCCTAGTGGAATGAGATGTAAACACATCTGTGTTAATACCTGCATCAACCAAAACCTGTTTCAGCCATCTCAAAATAGTGTTAACTAACACTCTTTTATGTGGTTTTTTATAACTGATAAACAATCCAGTCTCCATGTTACGTAAACTCTCTGAAGCTGCAATGTATTGCATCTGTTCGTGCCCCACCGAACACATTTCCACATACCTTGACGCCATCCTATCCCCCTTTGTTAAATCCCTCCCCACCTATGTTCAAGACACCTCAGACACTCTCCGTCGGCTCCGTGCATTCCATTCTCCAGGCCCCCATCCTCTCATCTTTACCATGGACGTCCAGTCACTCTACACCTCCATCCCCCACCAGGATGGTCTCAAAGCCCTCCGGTTCTTCCTCGACCAGAGGAGCAACCCATACCCGTCCACTGACACCCTCCTCCGCCTAGCGGAGTTGGTCCTCACCCTCAATAACTTCTCTTTTGATTCCTCCCATTTCCTCCAAACACAAGGCGTAGCTATGGGCACACGCATGGGCCCCAGCTACGCTTGCCTCTTTGTTGGGTACGTCGAACAATCCTTGTTCTCGGCGTACCAGGGCCCCATCCCCGACCTCTACCTCTGTTACATCGATGACTGCTTTGGTGTCACCTCCTGCACCCACACACAACTGACTGACTTCATTCATTTCACCACCAACTTCCATCCGGCACTCAAATACACTTGGACCATTTCCGACATTTCCCTACCATTCCTTGACCTCACCATCTCTATTGCAGGTGATACACTCCTGACCGACATCCACTACAATCCCACTGACTCCCACAGCTACCTGGACTACTCTTCCTCCCACCCTGCTTCCTATAAGGACTCCATCCCCTATTCCCAATTCCTCCGTCTACGCCGCATCTGCTCCCAGGATGAGGTGTTTCACACCAGGTCACCACAAATGGCCTCATTCTTCAGAGAACGGGGATTCCCCTCCCCCACTATTGATGAGGCTCGCACCAGGGTCTCCTCCATACCCCGCAACACTGCCCTCTCTCCCCATTCCCCCACTCGCAAACAGGGCAGAGTCCCCCTGGTCCTCACCTTTCACCCCACCAGCCGGCAAATACAACAGATAGTCCTCCGCCAGTTTCGCCACCTCCAACGTGACCCCTCCACCCACCACATCTTCCCATCTCCCCCCCTGTCTGCCTTCCGCAAAGACCGCTCCCTCCGCGACTCCCTTGTCAATTCTTCCCTCCCCTCCTGCTCTACTCCTTCCCCGGGCACTTTCCCTTGCAACCGCAAGAAATGCAACACTTGTCCCTTCACCTCCCCCCTCCACTCCTTTCAGGGACCCAAGCAGTCCTTCCAGGTCAGACAGAGGTTCACCTGCACCTCCTCCAACCTCATCTACTGCATCCGCTGCTCCAGATGCCAGATGATTTATATCGGTGAGACCAAGCGGAGGCTTGGCGATCGTTTCGCCGAACACCTCCGCTCGGTCCGCAAAAACCAACCCGACCTCCCAGTCGCTCAGCACTTCAACTCCCCCTCCCATTCCGTATCCGACCTCTCGGTCCTGGGCCTCCTCCATGGCCAGAGTGAGCAACACCGCAATTTGGAGGAACAGCACCTCATATTCCGCTTGGGGAGTCTGCATCCTTTGGGCTTGAACATTGAATTTTCTCAATTCTGTTAACCCCTGCTGTCTCCTCCCCCTCCCACCTCTCCCTCAGCCCTCGGGCCCTGGCATTCCCTCTATCTCTATCTCCCTCCCCCACCCTAGTCGCACTAGCTTCTCATTTTCACACCACAAACAGCTAACAATGGCTTGTTCCCTTTATCATCGATACTTTTTTGCATATCTTTCATTCATTGTTCTTTATCTCTCCACATCACCGTCTATATCTCTCGTTTCCCTGATCCCTGACCAGTCTGAGGAAGGGTCTCGACCCGAAATGTCGCCTATCTCCTTCGCTCCTTAGATGCTGCTGCACCCGCTGAGTTTCTCCAGCTTTTTGTGTAACCCATGTATTGCATCAAATGTGTTTTTACGCATAAGGATGGATCCGTAGGATATGCTGCAAATACTATTTTAAACCCTGTGACACCTGGCCTGCTTTGTTTGAGGAGGTCATAAATGTAAAACGTAACATTGTCTGCAGCAGTTTCCATTCTGCCTAACTGTAATTTTTGTAACGTCTGTACCCTTTGTGCTGAAACCAATGCCATAAGCATGGCCACCTTTATGGTAATTTTGGTCAAAGACAAAGATGAGATAGGAAACCACTCACGTAGTTTTCTAAGGACCATACTCACATCCCAAATAACCATATATCTAGGTTTGGGAGGTCTGGAATTAAAAATGCCCTTCATTAATCGAACCACAAGAGGGTGAGATCCAATTGAATGTTTGTCTGACTTCATCACTAGATACGATGACAAAGCACTTCTTGCTGTATTGATTGCACTATAACTTAGTCCTTCATCATAGTAGAGGGTTGACAAAAATTCCAAAACATGTGAAATACGTGCTGTACAATAATCAATATCATTTTGTACACAGCAAACTTCCCATTTCTTTACATAACAAAACTACTGCTTTTGAGTACTCGATCTCCAAGATGCAGTAAGCATGTCAACAGTTCGACCCAACAATCCATGCCCCAGATATGGCCTTCTTAGAATCTGCAAATTAACAAATCAATACAGTCATGCAACGGATGGCATTCGCCAGTTACTGGATGCACCAATAAATTCCTTTGTTTATGAACAGCCATCAGAGGTTGTGTCATCAGCAGTCGGATCAAAGGATACCATGGCTGAGTAGGCCAGTCGGGTATCACCAGTACCCCTGAAGCATTGACCTGCTTGATTTTAAGCAGACATCGATTTATGAGACAGAAAGGTGGAAATGCATAAATATCCATACCACCCCAATTCAGCGAGAAAGCGTCAATCGCTACTGCCCCAGAATCTGGCTCCCATGACACATATTTGGGAAGCTGGTGGTTTAGTCTAGATGCAAACAAGTCGACATCTGGTGTTCCATATTTGGCAATGATGTCTTTGAACATATCGTGATTCAACATCCACTCTATGTTGTCATGGAACTTCCGTGACCTGATGTCTGCCACTGTATTGAATTTTCCTGGCAGATAAATAGGTGCGAGCCAAATGTGTTTATCAATACACCAGATCCAGATTTGGTGTACCAGTCTGTCACAAGATACCGACTTGATACCACCCGTGTGATTGACATATGCGACTGCTGTGGTGTTATCAATTTGAAGCTGAACATGCAGACTGCTCTAAGAACAATAAGCTTTGAGCCCATAAAATGCTCCTAAAAGCTCTAAATGGTTAATTCCCCATGTCTGCAGAAGCAAAGCTTCTTCCATACTCCATCTTCCTCCACAACTTGAATTTGTGTCTGTGGCACCCCATCCAAGTGCACTAACATCAGTCTGCAAGACCATGGAAGGTTGTTCTAGCTCTATTGTGCTAAAACTACTGGAGACATGTTGAATCCACCATAAAATATCAGTAATTGCTTCTGCTGATAATTGCATGGGCCTATCATAATGCCCAAATTGTACCTTAAGTGCCTGTTCTTTTGCTCTTTGTAATTGCTGATAATGCAAAGGCCCAAATTGGACTGCTGGAAAGGCTGCTACCATTTTCCCAAGAAGCCTTGCCACTTGCCTAATTGAAGGTTTATGCTTGTTTAAAAGTGTTACACAATCATCAATTAGCTCTGTAATTACCATTTTGATTGAGTTAATTGAAAACCTCAAATAATCAATTGTGTAATTGGCGATAATTTGGATTTTTCCAAATGAATGACAAACCCCAGCTTTTCAAATGTGGATTTGACAGTTGCCACTGATATTTCAGATAATGCTTTTGTTTGTCCAATTATTAAAATATCATCCAGATAGGCCATAATTACATGGCCCTGACCTCTAAGCAACCCCAAAATTGGGTTTAACAATTTAGTGAATACTCTAGGAGCTGAGGCCAATCCATTCGGCAGTGCCCTATACTGCCATAATTACCATCCAAATGAATTTAAAATACCTTCTATGCTCACAATGAACAGGCACTGAATAATAAGCATCCTTCAGATCTATTGTAGCCATATAATAATCTCTGGAAATTAGTTGCTTGGCCATAACCAATGTTTCCATTTTAAAGTGTCTATAGAGTACAAATGGATTTAATTTTGTTAGATCCAAAATTATTCTACATCCTCCGTCCTTTTTGGGACGGGGAAAGATATTTGACACAAATTGATGGACTTGATGATCCGTCTTTTCAATTACACCTTTGTTATATAATTTGGTGAGATCAGCTTGAACCTCTATTCCTTCTGTTTGTGAAAAATAAAGTGTTCTCATTGAAACATGTTGGAAAGGTAAAGCACCATTTGGAATAAATTAAATCCGAAGCCCTTGAATTACACTTCTGATAAATAGATCTGAAGTAAGCTGCTTCCATTCGTTATAAAAAAGCCATAATCTACCACCAATTTTTTCTTGAGTTACATTTTATATGTTCTTATGAGAACCAGGTCCACTTACCTCCCTGGTAACTGGTACACCCTGCTGACTCCAGCCTCTGTCAGTGACCCCCATAGTTGCTTGTGCTCCCGCCGAGAGATACCATCCTCGTCCCTGTGCTGAGGACCGGATTGTCCCTGGAGTAGCCCCGGACGCTGAGGTGGTTCTGTAGGGATACTTTCTCTTCAGCTGTCTGCCGGACATCATTGGTCTCATCAGACTCATTGTTTTAGCGTCTTAATTTATTTCTTTGACCTGCTTGGTAAGATCTGTGCAAAACAGCAGATCAGGTGGTTAAATATTTGCTGTCTTACAAAGCGCACCATATCTAGGATTAATAGTGGGCCTCATAGACCTTTTCCTGAGACCATTGATCTCAAAATGGGTGTTGCATAACAACCCTAGAGCCTCTTGGTGTGTTCTGGTCACAAAACCACCATCCGTTGTTCTTGCAAATGCTGTAATACCAGTAGCCAATAACTTTAAAATTCTCTGCATTTTAATCTCTTGGCTTCGCATGCCGGGTCCCATCTGACCCCATATGACTTGTTTCACCGTTGGAACTCTTAATACCTCACAGTTGCTTGGAGGCTCGCATTTTTTGGCTGTCTCATCCATAGTAAGCTCCTGAAGCTGATGAGACACCATGTAATTTATTGTGGTAGCCAGCGCTTCACCTAGCGGCTCCCCTGCTCCTGATGGGACAGCAAATGGAAGTGCCAGTGGTGGAACATCTGGTAACTCTGTTCTCCCCTGGCTGAACTTCCCCCATCAGAATCGGGCCTAGGACCAATCTGGCCCATTGCACTCTCTTCAAATTGAAAGGGGTTCTCTGGCAGCACTGTTGCTGCTGGCGCTTCTTTTTCTAAGCGCTGACACTCCTTCTCTTGGAGTGAAGTTCTTTGGTGGACTGTATGCAACAGTTCCTCCACTTGGGATAGGCGTGTACATAACTCTATCCAGCCCCGGTGAGGAATCATCCCCCGACTCCGTGGGCCTAGCAGACTTTTCAGTTTTAAAGAAGGAACTGCAGATGCTGGAGAATCGAGGGTACACAAAAAGCTGGAGAAACTCAGCGGGTGCAGCAGCATCTAAGGAGCGACGGAGATAGGCGACGTTTCGGGTCGGACCCTTCTTCAGACTGGTCAGGGATCAGGGAAACAACACCGTGGGCCTAGCAGACTTTTCAGTTGCCTTGTGCCCTAATGGCGATGGCTCTGTGCTGTGTAGCACTAAGTCTGCAGTCGCTGTTTCTGTACTTAGCGACTGAACAGGGGTATGAGGCAGGGCTTCCAAGCCCAGACTGCCGCGGCCGGTTGAAACACGCTGCTTTCCCTTCCCTGTTTTTCCATGCTAGCACTCGGTATAGCGTGTCGGCCAGCACGGATTCAAACTCCAGTCAAAAGTTTTTAACTTACCTGGAGTCTGCATACTTACTGCTGGAGGAGCTCCATTCCTTGCAGCCTCTGTGCGTCAATGCGGCTGACGTACTGGTGCGCATGCGGCCATGACTCCGAAGTAAAATTAAACATTCTTGACTTTCATACCAAAACTGTGCTCAAGTGACAATAAAACAATGTTGACTTCATTTTTCACCAGATGGAACCCAAGCAGTAGCCAGTGTATGGTATTAGGGATGGAAGCTGGTTGAAGTAAAGGTTCTGGTGAGAAATATATGATGCATTGGATGATGGCTAGGGCCAAATAAACATCATGACAATGAGCTGTGATGTTAATGCTTTGTGGGTGATGCAAGTTACATGAGTAAATTTAAGTACCTACACTGTGAAAGCCTATTTTGACTTCCATGGTCTACAGTGCATTCAGAAAGTATTCAAACCTCTTCACTTTTTCCACATTTTGTTACGTTACAGCCTTATTCTAAAATGGATTAAATTCTTTTTTTTTTAATCATCAATCTATACACAATACCTCATAATATAAAAGCAAAAACAGGTGTTTAGAAATGTTTGCAAAATAATTTAAAATAAATAACTGAAATATCATATTTACATAAGTATTCAGACCCTTTGCTATGACACTCAAAATTGAGCTTTGGTGCATCCTGTTTCCGTTGATTATCCTTGAGATGTTTCTGCATCTTGTAGAAGTTGTAATTTACCACAAGTGCTAAGTTAAATCGATTGTACATGATTTGGAAAGGCACACACCTGTCTATATAAGGTCCCGCAGTTGACAGTGCATGTCAGAGCAAAAACCAAGCCATGAACACAAAAGAATTGTCCGTAGACCTCCGAGACAGGATTGTGTCGAGACACAGATCTGGGGAAGGATATAAAACAATTTCTGCAGCATTGCACGTCCTGAAGAGCACAGTGGCCTTCTCATTCTTAAAAGGAAGAACTTTGGAACCACCAGGAGTCTTCATAGAGCTGGCTGCCTGGCCAAACTGAGCAATCGAGGGAAAAGGGCCTTGATCAGGGGTGTGACCAAGAAGCCGATGGTCACTCTGACAGAGCTCCAGTGTTCCTCTGTGGAGATGGGAGAAACTTCCAGAAGGACAACTATATCTGCAGCACTCCATCGAATAGGACTTTATGGTAGTGGCCAGACGGAAGCCACTCCTCAGCAAAGGGCACATGACAGCCCACTTGGAGTTTGCCAAAAGGTACCTAAACAAGATTCTCTGGTCTGATGAAACCAAGATTGAACTCTTTGGCCTAAATGCCAAGTGTCACGTTTGGAGGAAACCAGCTCATCACCTGGCCAATACCATACCTACGGTGAAGCATGGTGGTGGCAGCATCATGCTGTGGGGATGTTTTTCAGCGGCAGGAACTCGGAGACTAGTCAGGATCGAGGGAAAGATGAACGGAGCAAAGTACAGAGATTTCCTTGATAAAAACCTGCTCCAGACCATTCAGAACCTCAGACTGGGGCAGAGGTTCACCTCCCAACAGGACAATGACCCTCAGCACACAGCCAAGACAACACAGGAGTGGCTTCGTGAATGTCCTAGAGTGGCCCAGCCAAAGCCCGGACTTGAACCCGATCGAATATCTCTGGAGGGACCTGAAAATAGCTGTGCATCAATGCTCCCCATCAAACCTGACAGAGCTTGAGAGGATCTGCAGAGAAGAATGGGAGACATTTCCCAAATACAGGTGTGCCAAGCTTGTTGTGTCCTACCCAAGAAGACTTGGGGCTGTAATCGCTGCCAAAGGTGCCTCAACAAAGTACTGAGTGAAGGGTCTGAATACTTATGTAAATGTGATTTTTCAGTTATTTATTTTTAATTTCTTTGCAAAAATTTCTAAACATCTGTTTTCACTTTTTTATTATGGGGTGTTGTGTTAGATTAATGATTAAAAAAAATAATTTAATCCATTTTAGAATAAGTCTGTAACGTAACAAAACGTGGAAAAAGTAAAGGGGTCTGAATACTTTCTGAATGCACTGTATATACAGAACATAAGATGGAAATTATGAAGTTGCGCTATGAGACAATATAAATGCGGTTCTGAGGTAATTATTGACCATTTTTCTTTCTGTTGCTTGCACATGAAGGATGTCTGCTTTGTATCCCTGATTGTGATTTATTTGAACTTTAAATTTCGATAAGATTAGATCACTGAACTTTGTAAAAGGTCTCTTCCTCATGACATTAATCAAAGGGAAAGTAATTGTTTCTGTCTGAATATTCGTGGAAACTACTGCCAAGTGTGTAATTTGCAAAGTAGATAGCAGAAGTTCATGGGCTTTGTCTTGTCTTGTATTGTGGTTTGTCTTGTGGTTTGGAAAGCAATATACCCGTATTTCCCGGCAATGAAGACGCATCTGCGTCGAAGACGCATCCCCATTTTGCGTTGCTAAATTTTGAAAAAAAGGCTGGCGGGACAGGATCAAGGGTTTGGTTTAGTTAGTAGAAAGGAGATGTGAAACTCCTTCAAGGAGGCAATGAGGACCGGAGAGCCTCCATCTTCGCCTGTCCCACAATGCGCTTTGCAGTTCAGGTCTGAGGGACGGGGACTGGCTCAGGAAGATCAACATTCTCAAGTCCAACATTCTCAAGTGAGTATATTGTCATGTGTCCCTGATAGGACAATGAAATTTCTTGCTTTGCTTCAGCACAACAGAACATAGTGGGCATTGACTACAAAAACAGATCAGTGTGTCCATATACCATTATATAAATATATACACACATGAATAAATAAAATGATAAAGTGCAAATAACAGATAATGGGTTATTAATGTTCAGAGTTTAGTCGGAGCCAGGTTTAATAGCCTGATGGCTATGGGGAAGTAGCTATTCCCGAACCTGGTCGTTGCAGTCTTCAGGCTCCTGTACCTTCCACCTGAAGGATGCAGGGAGATGAGTGTGTGGCCAGGATGGTGTGGGTCTTTGATGATACTGCCAGCCTTTTTGAGGCAGCGACTGTGGTAAATCCCCTCGATGGAAGGAAGGTCAGAGCCTATGATGGACTGGGCAGTGTTTACTACTTTTTGTAGTATTTTTCTCTCCAGGGCGCTCAAGTTGCCGAACCAAGCCACGATGCAACCGGTCAGCAAGCTCACTACTGTGCACCTGTAGAGGTTAGCGGGAGTCCTCCTTGACAAACCGACTCTCCGTAATCTTCTCAGGAAGTAGAGGCACTGAGAAGCTTTCTTGATAATTGCATCAGTGTTCTTGGACCAGGAAAGATCTTCACAGATGTGCATGCCCAGGAATTTGGAGCTCTTGACCCTTTCAACCATCGACCCGTTGATATAAACGGGACTGTGGGTCCCCATCCTACTCCTTCCAAAGTCCACAATTAGTTCCTTGGTTTTGCTGGTGTTGAGGGCCAGGTTATTGTGCTGGCACCATATGGACAGTTGCTCAATCTCTCTTCTGTACTCCGACTCATCCCCATCAGTGATATGTCCCACAACTGTGGTGTCGTCAGCGAACTTGATGATGGAGTTTGCACTGTGACCGGCTACGCAGTCATGAGTATAGAGTGAGTACAGCAGGGGGCTGAACACGCAATCCCGTGCTGATTGTTATCGAGTCTGACACATTTCCACCAATACGAGCAAACTGTGGTCTGTGAATGAGGAAGTGGAGGATCCAATTGCAGAGGGATGCACAGAGACCCAGTTCTGCAAGTTTGGTAACCAGCTTGGAGGGGATGATAGTATTAAATGCCGAGCTGTAATCGATGAATAACAGCCTGACATATGAGTTTTTGTTGTCCAAGTGGTCCAGAGCGAAGTGGAGGGCAGGGAGATCGCATCCACCGTTGATCTGTTGTGGCGGTAAGCGAACTGCAGTGGGTCCAGGTTTTTGTCGAGGAAGGAGTTGATTTGCACCATGATCAACCTCTTGAAGCACTTCATCTCCACAGGTGTTAGTGCCACAGGTCGATAATATTTGAGGCATGTCACCTTGCTCTTCTTGGGCACTGGTATAATTGATGCCCTTTTGAAGCAGGTGGGAACCTCAGACCTCAGAGGTTGAAAACGTAAAAACTCCAACCAGTTGGTCCACACAGGGTTTTAGACCACGACCAGGTATACCATCAGGTCCAGGCACTTTTCGAGGGTTCACCCCTCTGAAGGATTTCCTGACGTCGGCCTCTGTGACTGAGACTGAAATACCATCACAGCGAATGGATCATACAACGGGGAGAGAGAGAGAGAGAGAGAGCCCGGGATGGAGCAGCCAGCCTTCCGCCCAGTAGCTACCTGCCAACCACCACCTCCACCTGTTGCGCCTGTGCCAAAGGACACTGTGGCTGGCTGGCGGGCAGGCTGGCAGAAAGCTCTGAGGTGGCAGCCAGATCCGCTGTCCGGTCCCGGCAGCCGCTCGCAGCCTCCCGAACTACTGCCCTCTCCGGCCACAATGCTGTGGCCCCGTGCCCGGAGCGCCACAGCAGCAGTGAGTTAGTGAGTGAGTTGCTAGCATGATCCCCGACCCCATCCGCCTCAATGCTCCTGCGCTCCACACAACTTTACCCCTGGCGGCCCAGCCAAGTGTACTAATTTGTGCAGCCCAGGCCGTGCTAACCCAGGCCAGACTCCACACACGTTGTGGAAAGGAACCCTCTCTCCAGCGGCGCTGTCCTTTTACAGCCGTTTCCCACCTCATGCAGTTCCAGGGCGAAGATCTGGTATGTTCTGCGGAGTAGTCGCTACGACAGTGGTATTGCTCAGCATAGCCTTCGGCCTCCAGGACGCAGGTAAATTTTCGGGCCTTACGTTAGAGTAAAAAATAGCGTCTTGGACGCCATGAAATACGGTATATAAGCTGCTATATTCTTTCTTTGATGCCATGCAACAGCCAGGAAATAGAAAGATATAATGTATTTATTGATAAGAAAAGATTGGAGCAGTGGAGGGGAGATACTATTGATTGATTCAAGTTGTGGTTGGACCAGAGATTTGAAGATCAGGAACAAGAAGTAGCTTCAGAAGGTTGAGTTGATTTTTCTCACTTTTAATTCAAAAGCAAAATACTCTCTATGAGGCACTATTTTAAGCTAAACACAAACCTTAGAGGACAATGCAAATGTGTAAACATATTACACATCAATTTATTCAATTACCTGTCCAAGCATTTGTTATATATTTTGTTAATTTTGATTTTAAAATGTTGTTCACAAAGGGTTGGTTATTTTAATTTCTAAGCAATCTGTTGGTAGAGCATTTTCCACAAGTGGGAAATCTCCAATTATATCCTACATGATTTGGTTTATTTTCCATTATAATATTGTTGGGATGAATTTGCAAGAGCTTATAATCTTGTACTGAAAGAATGTTACCTACAAAATTGTGACTGATAAAATGTGACATGGATAATGTGAGAAATAGGGCAGTAAAATAATGTATATGAGCAGTAAAAAAAAAATTATAGATACTAAATGATTCCCAAATGGTTAGTTATGTAAAATAACTGTTAGACCTGTTTCACAATATAGGAATTTTAATTATGTAGCACCAGACTGAGATTGAAATACTAGCATGCCATGATGTGCAAAATCTAAGTCATCATAATTCAAATTGAAAATAAAGAATGTGTTGCAATCCTGAAAATGATACTGAATCATCGTTGCTATCATTCATAACCTCCAATATAATCTATTGCCACCCTAATAACTGATCAATAAAAAAAGGCAATCTAGTACATGACCTTAAATGAGTATCAGATGATTAATTCCTATTTTTATGATCAAAGTTTAACTGGACTAAATCAGTCAGAAGTCTATTACCATCATACGTGTCTAGGTTTGCTTTCAAATCAATAAAATTAATTTTGTTTTCAAAGCACTACCAATAAATAAATCTATTACTTTATTAACAATTTGCCTTGTAGGTTTCATTTGTAACCTTGCACATGTTAATTGCACCACATTTTTCTTTTAAAGTATCTTCTAAATTGTGTGAAAGCGGAGCAGCAACAGTATGTGAATTTTAATGTAGTTAAATGTGAAAGAGCTGGATACAGAAACAAGGGAACTGCATTTTATTTTCCTAATCTCAGACACATAACGAATGGGCACGTGCTGGGAGCACAATCTAAAGACCTCAAGCTAACAGGCCTTAAGCCATCAGCCTTTGTTGTTGCAGTTAGTAGATAGCACAGCTCAGACCATCAGGCCTCCAAAATACAGTTCACCGTGTTGAATTTGTGTAATTTACCTTGATTAAACCCTTCACCAGAACTGGGTAGGAGGGGAAAGGAGCTTGTTAACCTGCAGGAAGGGTGGATGAAGGAATATCTCTGATATTGGATGGGGGAGGGGGTGTATATGGGTGTGTGGTGAACATGGAGAAAAGTTGTAAGCAAGGTTACCTGATCAGTGAGTGAATGGGAGCAGTTGGAAGGTACAGGAAAAAGTACAAAAGATTTTCGAATTAATCAGAGGAAAGTTCGAAAGGGATAAAAGAGTAAGGTCAGGGTCAATTGCGAGCGGTGCGAGGGGGGACGTGAATACGGAGGTCAAAGTGTTGTATATGAATGCGCGAAGTATACAAAATAAAGTGGATGAGCTTGAGGCTCAGTTAGACATTGGAAAGTATGATGTTGTGGGAATTACAGAAACATGGCTGCAAGAGGGCCAGGGCTGGGAACTGAATATCAAAGGGTATACCTCCTATTGAAAAGACAGACAGGTGGGCAGAGGGTGTGGGGTAGCTCTGTTGGTGAGGAATGAAATTCAGTCCCTTGCAAAGGGTGACATTGAAACAGGAGATGTGGAGTCAGGATGGATAGAACTAAGGAATTGTAAGGGTAAAAAGACCCTAATGGGACTATCTATATAACCATATAACCATATAACCATATAACAATTACAGCACGGAAACAGGCCCTCTCGGCCCTTCCAGTCCGTGCCGACCATTTGTTTTCCCCTAGTCCCATCTACCTGCACTCAGAGGTATCTACAGTCCCCAAACAGTAGCCTGGACATAGGGTGCAAGGAATCTGGAGTTAAAATTGGCATGTA
The DNA here is from genome assembly GCA_035221665.1 of Okamejei kenojei. Taxonomy (NCBI): domain Eukaryota; kingdom Metazoa; phylum Chordata; class Chondrichthyes; order Rajiformes; family Rajidae; genus Okamejei; species Okamejei kenojei. The sequence goes on along the minus strand of CM069136.1, from coordinate 78,454,802 downwards.
GCAAAGGTAATGCTGTGGTTGTTATGGGAGATTTCAACATGCAGGTAGACTGGGAAAATCAGGTTGGTACTGGACCCCAAGAAAGGGACTTTGTAGAGTGCCTTTGTGATGGATTCTTAGAGCAGCTTGTATTGAGCCTACCAGGGAGACGGCAATTCTGGATTTAGTGTTATGTAATGCCCCTGTCCCACTTAGGAAACCTGAACAGAAACCTCTCGAAACTTTGCCGCACCCAAGGTTTCCGTGCGGTTCCCGGAGGTTCCTGGAGGTTTTTGTCCACCGGCAACCACCTTCAACTAGCATCGCAACCGGCTTCGACTGAAAAAATGAACGATTATTAAAAACGAATACCACTTTTGACCATTAGGGAGTCTGACAAAAACCTCCGGAAACCGCACGGAAACCTTGGGTGGGGAGCAAAGTCTCGAGAGGTTTCCATTCAGGTTTCCTAAGTGGGACAGGGGCATTATGAACTGGATTTGATAAAGGAACTTGAGGTTAATGAGCCATTAGGAGGTAGTGACCGTAATATGGTCAGGTTTAATCTACAATTGGAGAGGGAGAAGGGTAGATCGGAGGTGTCAGTGTTACAGTTGAATAAAGGGAACTATGGGGCCATGAGGAAGGAGTTGGCCAAAGTTGACTGGAAAGATACCCCAGCAGGAATGGCAGTGGAACAACAATGGCAGATATTTCTAGGAATAATACAGAAGGTACAGGATCAGTTCATTCCTAAGGGGAAGAAAGATTCCAAGGGGAGTAAGAGATGACCGTGGCTGACAAGGGACATCAGGGACAGTATAAAAACAAAAGAGAAGAAGTACAACGTAGCAAAGATGAACGGGAAGCAAGAGGATTGGGTAATATTTAATGATCACCAGAAGATAACTAAAAACACAATGCAGGGAGAAAAGACGAGGTATGAAGGTAAGCTAGCCAAGAATATAAAGGATGATAGTAAAATCTTCTTTAGGTATGTGAAGAGGAAAAAAATAGTTAAGACCAAAATTGGACACTTGAAGACCAAAAAAGGTGAATTTATTATGGGGAACAAGGAAATGGCAGATGAGTTGAACAGGTACTTTGGATTTGTCTTCACTAAGGAGGACACAGACAATCTTCCTGATATAGTAGTGGCCAGAGGATCTGGGTGACAGAGGAACTGAAGGAAATCCACATTAGGCAGGAAATGGTGTTGGGTAGACTGATGGGACTGAAGGCTGAAAAATCCCCAGGGCCTGATGATCTGCATCCCAGGGTACTTAAGGAAATGGCTCTAAAAATCATGGATGCATTGGTGATAATTCTCCAATGTTCTATAGACTCAGGATCAGTTCCTGTGGATTGGAGGGTAGCTAATGTTATCCCACTTTTTAAGAAAGGCGGGAGAGAGAAAACAGAATTATACAAACATAGAAAATAGGTGCAGGAGTAGGCCATTCGGCCCTTCGAGCCTGCACCGCCATTCAATATGATCATGGCTGATCATCCAACTCGGTATCCTGTACCTGCCTTCTCTCTATACCCCCTCATCCCTTTAGCCACAAGGGCCACATCTAACTCCCTCTTAAATATAGCCAATGAAGTGGCCTCAACTACCTTCTGTGGCATAGAATTCCAGAGATTCACCACTCTCTGTGTGAAAAATGTTTTTCTCATCTCGGTATTAAAAGATTTCCTCCTTATCTTTAAACTGTGACCCCTTGTTCTGGACTTCCCCAATATCGGGAACAATCTTCCTGCATCTAGCCTGTCCAACCCCTTAAGAATTTTGTAAGTTTCTATAAGATCCCGCCTCAATCTTCTAAATTCTAGCGAGTTCAAGCCGAGTCTATCCAGGCTTTCTTCATATGAAAGTCCTGACATCCCAGGAATCAGTCTGGTGAACCTCTGTACTCCCAATATGGCAAGAATGTATTTCCTCAGATTTGGAGACCAAAACTGTACACAATACTCCAGGTGCGGTCTCACCGAGCCCCTGTACAACTGCAGTAGAACATCCCTGCTCCTATACTCAAATCATTTTGCTATGAATGCTAACATACCATTCACTTTCTTCACTGCCTGCTGCACCTGCATGCCTACTTTCAATGACTGGTGTACCATGACACCCAGGTCTCGTTGCTTCTCCCCTTTTCCTAAAAGGCCACCATTCAGGTAATAGTCTACTATCCTGTTTTTGCCACCAAAGTGCATAACCTCACATTTATCCACATTATACTGCATCTGCCATGCATTTGCCCACTCACCCAGCCTTGCAGCCTCCTAGCATCCTCCTCACAGCTAACACGGTCCTCCAGCTTTGTGTCATCTGCAAACTTGGAGATGTTGCATTCAATTCCCCCGTCCAAATCATTAATATATACTTTTACCCCTTTTACTCCTACTCTTTGCTTCCTGTCTGCCAGCCGGTTCTCTATCCACATCAATACTGAACCGCCAATAGCGTGTGCTTTAAGTTTGTATGCTAATCTCTTATGTGACCTTGTCGAAAACCTTCTGAAAGGCCAGATATAACACATCCACTGGTTGTCCCTTATCCACTTGAGTTACATCCTAGAAAAATTCTATAAGATTCATCAGATATGATTTACCTTTCGTAAATCCGTGCTGACTTTGTCCAATGATTTCACCACTCTCCAAATGTGCTGCTATTCCATCTTTAATAACTGACCCACTACCGATGTTAGACTAACTGGTCTGTAATTCCCCATTTTCTCTCTCGCCCCCTTTTTTTAAAAAGTGGGGTTACATTAGCTACCCTCCAATCTTCAGGAACTACTCCAAAATCTAAAGAGTTTGAAAAATTAGGGTAGGCTGCTTTTTCTGGCTAATTTGCATGCTTCATCTTTTGTTTTGATACTATCCCTGATTTCCCTTGTTATCCACGGATGCACTACTTTCCCTGATTTATTATTTTGCAAAACTGGGATGAACAATTGTTGTAGTTCATCCATGCAGTCTTTAAATGCCTTCCATTGCACATCCACCGTCAACCCTTTAAGAATCAATTGCCAGTCTATCTTGGCCAATTCACGTCTCCTACCCTCAAAGTTACCTTTCTTTAAGTTCAGAACCCTTGTTTCTGAATTAATTATGTCAATCTCCATCCTAATGAAGAACTTACCCATATTATGGTCACTCTTGCCCAAGGGGCCACGCACAACAAGACGACTAACTAACCCTTCCTCATTACTCAATACCCAGTCTAGAATAGCCTGCTCTCTCGTTGGTTCCTCCACATGTTACCATATAACCATATAACAATTACAGCATGGAAACAGGCCCTCTCGGCCCTTCCAGTCCGTGCCAACCATTTGTTTTCCACTAGTCCCATCTACCTGCACTCAGACCATACCCCTCCATTCCCTTCACGTCCATATACCTATCCACTTTACTCTTAAATGTTAAAATCGATCCTGCCTCCACCACTTCTGCTGGAAGCTCATTCCACACAGCCACCACCCTCTGAGTAAAGAAGTTCCCCCTCACGTTACCCCGAAACGTCTGTCCCTTAATTCTCCTGTCATGCCCTCTTGTTTGAATCTTCCCTACCCTCAATGGGGAAAAAAAACGTATCCACGTCAACTCTGTCTATCCCTTTCATCATTTTAAAGACCTCAATCAAGTCCCCCCTTAACCTTCTGCGCTCCAAAGAATAAAGACCTAACTTGTTCAACCTTTCTCTGTAACATAGTTGCTGGAACCCTGGCAACATTCTAGTAAATCTCCTCTGTACTCTCTCTATTTTGTTGACATCCTTCCTATAACTAGGCGACCAAAATTGTACACCATACTCCAATTGGTCTTACCAATGCCTTGTACAATTTTAACATTACTTCCCTACTCCTATATTCAATGCTCTGATTTTATAAAGGCCAGCACACCAAAGGCTTTCTTTACCACCCTATCTACATGCGATTCCACCTTCAGGGAACTATGCACAGTTATTCCTAGATCCCTCTGTTCCACAGCATTCCTCAATTCCCTACCATTTACCATGTACTTCCTATTTTGATGTAGCACTTCACACTTAACAACATTAAACTCCATCTGCCATCTTTCAGCCCACTTTTCCAAATGGCCCAAATCTCTCTGTAGACTTTGAAAAATCTACTTCATTATCCACAACACCACCTATCTTAGTATCATCTGCATACTTACTTATCCAATTTTCCACCCATCATCCAGATCATTGATGCACATGACAAAAACAGTGGACCCAACACAGATCCCTGAGGCACCCCAATGGTCACGGCTTCCAACCTGACAAACAGCCATCCACCATTACTCTCTGACATCTCCCATTCAGCCACTGTTGAATCCATCTTGCTACTCCGCCATTACACCCAAAGATTGAACCTTCTTAACCAACCTTCCATGGGGAACCTTGTCAAAGGCCTTACTGAAATCCATATAGACAACATCCATGCTTTACCCTCATCAATTTCCCTAATTACCGCTTCAAAAAATTCAAGAAGGTTTGTCAAACAACCTTCCAGGCAGAAATCCATGTTGACTGTTCCTGATCAGACCCTGTTTACCAGATGCTTATATATATTATCTCTAAGTATCCTTTCCATTAAGTTGCCCACCACTGACGTCAAACTAATAGGTCTATAATTGCTAGGGTTTATTCTTTGAACCCTTTTTAAACAATGGAACAACATGCGCAGTACGCCAATCGTCCGGCACTATTCCCGTTTTTAATGACATTTGAAATTTTTCTGTCATAGCTCCTGCTATTTCTACACTAACTTCCCTCAATGTCCTAGGGAATATCCTGTCAGGACCTGGGAGGCTTATCCACTTTTATATTTTTCAAAATTGTCAGTACTTCCTCCTCTTTGAATCTCATAGTTTCCATAGCTACTCTACTTTTTCCCCTTAACTCACAGAGTTCAATATCCTTCTCCTTGGTGAATACGGAAGAAAATAAATTGTTCAAGATCTCCCCCATCTCTTTGGGCTCTGCAGATAGCTGTCCATTCTGGTTCTCTAATGGTCCAATTTTATATCTCATTATCCTTTTGCTATTAATATAGCTGTAGAAACCCTTTTGGTTTACTTTCACCTTTCTTGCCAAAGCAACCTCATATCTTCTTTTAGCCTTCCTAATTTATTTCTTAAGATTCTTTTTACATTCTTTATACTCCTCTAGCACCCCATTTACTCCATGCCTCCTATAATTATTGTAGATAACTTTTTTCGAAACGTGTCCAATTTCCCTTGAAAACCATGGCTCTTTCAATTTTTACTATTTCCTTTCAACCTAAACAGGGACATAAAGATTCTGTACTCTTACAATTTCCCCTTTAAATGTCCTCCATTTCTCTTCTACATCCTTCCATGAAACAAAGTGTCCCAATTCACTCCTTTAAAATCCTTACGCATTCCCTCAAAGTTAGCCTTTCTCCAATCAAAAATCTCCACCCTAGGTCCCAGTTCTGACTCTCTCCATAATTATATTGAAACTAATGGTATTGTGATCACTGGTCCCGAAGTGCTCACCAACGCATACCTCCGTCACCTGACCTGCCTCATTTCCTAACAGGAGGTCCAGCACTGCCCCTTCTCTGGTCGATACCTCTATGTACTGCTGCAAAAAACTATCCTGCACACATTTTACAAACTCCAAACCATCCAGCCCATTTACAGAATGTGTTTCCAGTCTATTTTTGGAAAATTGAAATCTCCACAATCACTACCTTGTGCTTACTACTAATATCTGCTATCTCCTTACATATTTGCTCTTCCAATTCTCGCTCCCCATTTGGCGGTCTATAATACACCCCTAAAAGTGTTGCTACACCATTCCCACTTCTCAGTTTCATCCAAATAGCCTCCCTAGACGAGCCCTCTAATCTATCCTGCCAAAGCACTGCTGTAAATATCTTCTCTGACAAGCAATGCAACACCTCCCCCTCTGGTCCCTCCAATTCTATCACACCTGAAGCAACGAAATCCTGGAATATTTAGTTTCCAATCACAGCCCTCCTGCAACCATGTTTCACCGATTGCCACAACATCATATTTCCAGGTGTCAATCCAGGCTCTAAGTTCATCCACCTTACTTCCAATGCTCCTAGCATTAAAATATACACATTTTATAAACCCACCATCCCTTATTCTCTGTCTATTATCTTTTTCATCTTTCTCGCCTACATTCTGGATCCGAGTGCTTCCCTTCTCTGCCTGTTGCCCCACACCCTGACCCCTAGACCCCTCTACCCGAGTCCCTCCCCCCAGCCTTTCTAGTTTAAAGTCTCCCCAGTAGCCTTTGCAAATCTCCCTGCCAGGGAGATTTCCTGTTGGTTTAGAAAACTATCCCGCATACATTCCAAGAAATCCTCTTCCTCAGCATCCCTGCCAATTTGATTCACCCACTCTATATGTAGATTGAAGTCACCCATTATAAATGTTTTACCTTTGTTGCATGCATTTCTAATTTCCTGTTTGATGCCATCCCCAACTCCACTACTACTGTTAGGTGGCCTGTACACAACTCCCACTAGCGTTTTCTGCCCCTTAGTGTTTCGCAGCTCTACCCATATCGATTCCACATCCTCCAAGCTAATGTCCTTCCTTTCTATTGCGTTAATCTCCTCTCTAACCAGCAACTCTACCCCACCTCCTTTTCCTTTCTGTTTATCCCTCCTGAATATTGAATATCCCAGCCTTGTTCACCCTGGAGCCATGTCTCTGTGATCCCAGCTATATCATAGTCATTAATAGCTATCTGCACATTCAACTCATCCACCTTATTACGAATGCTCCTTGCATTGAGACACAAAGCCTTCAGGCTTGTTTTTACAACACTCTTATCCTATATACAATTATGTTGAAAGTGGCCCTTTTTGATTTTTGCCCTGGATTTGTCTGCCTACCACTTTTACTTTTTACCTTGCTACCTATTGCTTCTACCCTCATTTTACACCCCTCTGTCACTCTGCTCACACATTTAAGAAACCCACCACCTCTTATTCTCTGTTTATTATTTTTTTCTTCTTTCCCCCCTACATGTTGGGTCTGAATGCTTCCCTTCTCTGCCTCCTGGTTTACACACTGTCTACTAGCTTTCTTTATTTGAGTCCAACCCCCAACCGTTCTCGTTTAAAGTCTCCCCAGTAGCCTTTGCAAATCTTCCCTCCAGGATATTGGTCCCCCTCGGGTTCAAGTGCAACCTGTCCTTTTTGTACAGGTCATACCTTCCCCAAAAGATGTCCCAAAGATCCAGAAACTTGAATCCCTGCCCTCTGCACCAGTCCTTCAGCCACGCATTTATCCTCCACTTCGCTCCATGCCTACTCTCACTGTCACGTGGCACAAGCAGTAATCCTGAGATTGTTACCTTTGTGGTCCTTCTCCTTAAGTCTCCTCCTAACTCCCTAAATTCTCCTTTCAGGACCTCTTCTCTTTTTCTACCTATGTCATTGGTACCTATATGTACCATGACCTCAGGCTCCTCTCCCTCCCATTTCAGGATATGATGGACACATTCAGACACATCCCAGACCCTGGCACCAGGGAGGCAAACTACCATCCGTGTCTCCTGACTGCTTCCACAAAATCGCCTATCTGCCCCCTAACTGTAGAGTCCCCTATTACTACTGCCCTCCTCTACTTTTCCTTACCCTTCTGAGCAACAGGGCCGGTCTCTGTACCAGAGGCCCGGCCGCTGTTGCTACCCCCAGGTAGGCTATGCCCCCCCAACAGTACTCAAACAGGAGTACTTATTGCCAAGGTGTACAGCCACCGGGGTACTCTCTAGTCCCTGCGTCTGCCCCATGCCCCTCCTAACCGTGACCCACTTGTCTGCCTCCTGTGGTTTTGGAGAGACCACCTCTCTGTAACTCGTCTCTATGACCTCTTCGCTGTCCATGACCAGACAGAGGTCATCGAGCTGCTGCTCCAGGTTCCTAATACGGTCCCTTAGGCGCCCAATCCCAATGCACCTGGCGCAGATGTGGACGTTTGGAGGGCTATCAGACTCCATGACCTCCCACATCTGACATCCAGAACAGTAAACTGCCCTGGCACTCATACTCCCCCTTACACTGGCTACAATACAAAGTACAATGCAATATAATACAAACTGCTGGAAGAAATCAGCAGGGATCTAACTCCCAATCAGCTGCTTCCTCTAGTCCCCTTCCACCAATCAGCGGCTTCCTCAAGCCCACTTAATTTGAACTGCAAACTGCGAATGGAACCAGACATCGGTGGTGGGGAAGATGCTGGAGTCAATTATAAAAGATGAAATAGCCGCACATTTGGATAGCAGTAACAGGATCGGTCCGCATCAGCATGGATCTACAAGGGGAAATCATGCTTGACTAATCTTCTGGAATTTTTTGAGGATATAACTAGGAAAATGGACAAGGGACAGCCAGTGGATGTATTGTACCTGGACTTTCAGAAAGCATTTGATAAGGTTCCACATAGGAGATTAGTGGGCAATTTTAGGGCACATGGTATTGTGGGTAGTGTGCTGACATGGATAGAAAATTGGTTGGCAGACAGGAAACAAAGAGTAGGGATTAATGAGTCCCTTTCAGAATGGCAGACAGTGACTAGAGGGGTACCGCAAGGCTCGGTGCTGGGACCGCAGCTATTTACAATATTAATCAATGATTTGGATGAAGGGATTCAAAGCAACATTAGCAAATTTGCAGATAACACAAAGCTGGGGGGCAATGTGAACTGTGAGGAGGATGCTATGAGAATGCAGGGTGACATGGACAGGTTGGAGGAGTTGGCAGATGCATGGCAGATTAAGTTTAATGTGGATAAATGTGAGGTTATCAACTTTGGTATCAAAAACAGGAAGGCAGATTACTATCTAAATGGTGTCAAGTTGGAAAAAGGGGAAGTGCAACGGGATCTGGGTGTCCTTGTTCATCAGTCTATGAATGTAAGCATGCAGGTACAGCAGGCAGTAAAGAAAGCGAATGGCATGTTGACCTTTATAACAAGAGAAGTTGAGTATGGGAGCAAAGAGGTCTTTCTGCAGTTATACAGTTGTGAGATCACACCTGGAGTATTGTGTGCAGTTTTGGTCCCCAAATTTGAGGAAGGACATTCTTGCTATTGAGGGAGTGCAGCGTAGATTTACAAGGTTAATTCCGATGATGGCGTGACTGTCATATGCTGAGAGAATGGAACGGCTGGGCTTTTACACTCTGGAGTTTAGAAGGATGAGAGGGGATCTTATTGTTAAGGGCTTGTTAAGGGTTAAGGGTTTGGACACGCTAGAGGCAGGAAACATGTTCCCGATGTTGGGGGAGTCCAGAACCAGGGGCTACAGTTTAAGAATAAGGGGTAAGCCATTTAGAACGGAGATGAGGAAACACTATTTCTCACAGAGAGTTGTGAGTCTGTGGAATTCTCTGCCTCGGAGGCGGTGGAGGCCGGTTCTCTGGATATTTTCAAGAGAGAGCTAGATTGGGCTCTTTAAGATAGCGGAGTCAGGGGATATGGGGAGAAGGCAGGAACAGGGTACTGATTGGGGATGATCAGCCATGATCACATTGAATGGTGGTGCTGGCTCGAAGGTCCGAATGGCCTACTCCTGCATCTATTGTCTATTGCCTATTGAAAGGAAGTAGATATATAAAATGATACAAACAAAAGAATGTGATGGTTATGAAATGCAGTGCAGGAAGATTAGTTCTGTTGGTAAGGCTCTCAGAGAGACTAATGTTGGACCTGTATCACAGTTGGACATCTGCATCAGCCTAAGAAATCGAGTTACCTGAAGTTGTATTCTTCCATATTAGAGAAATAAAACGGCAATTGGGTGACAACTGTGGAACACTTGCATTCAGCCTGCAGTGGAGTCCCTGAACATCCAGTTGCCTGCCCCTTTAACTCTCCCAGTCAGTCTGTGGCTCCTGCACTGATACAGTGAGGCCCAATACACACTTGAGGAACAGCTTCCGTCTTCTGTCCGGGCACATTACAGCTTTCTGGACTAAATACAGAATTCTGCAACTTCAGGTTAATTGATTTCCATCTGTATCGGTCGTCTATCTGTGATATTTGCTCAGCTTGGTTTTTATTTCATCTCTGGGAGTGGACGACATGCACAGCCTGACCTGCTAGACATCTTAACTCCACACTCCTTTGTCTGTGTTCTTATTCACTAATTCCCCCCTTTCACGCTTTAAACTCATTTACAGCTAGTCTGCAAAATCACCCCCACTTCTTTCTTCCAGTTTTACCTGATGAGACACATCCCTCTTTCCTCACCCCTTCCCCCTGTAGCTTAAAACTTGTTTGCCTTCTTCCCAGTCCTGATGAACAACCTTTGACATGAAACATTAGCTCTGTTTCCCTTTCCACAAATGTAGTCTGACCCAAAGATCGCAGAAGGGACGATCTATGATCTTTGGTCTGACCTGCTGAGTAATTCCGGCATTTTCTGTTTTTATCACAACATAATATTTCCTTGACAAGGAGGAGAGCTGGCTGCTGTGGTGTAGTGATTGTACTGAAGGAGCAACCAGCTGCTTAGGAGAGATCCAGCTCAATGTTAACACTTTGATGACTTTTGTGGGCCAAGTTTAGCAGGAATTCTTTAACGCCCTCTGCCATTTTGAGAGTGTGCAGAAAAAGAAAATAGAAACATGCAGTAGGTCATTCAGTTCTGCATGACATTCAATGTGACCATAACTAATCATTCATATTCAGTACCCTATTCCAGCTTTTTTTGTCTATCCCTTGATCCATTTAGCCCTTATAACAACACCTAACTCCATGAATACACTTAATGATTTGGTTTCAAATACTTTCTCTGGTTCACCACACTGGGAGAAGAAATTACTCATCATCTCTGTCATAAATGGCCTACCTCTTATCCTTTGACTGTGGCCCTTACTTCCGACATCTTTGATCATTGGGTGCATCCTTCCTGCATCTAGTCTTTCCATCCACTATCTATATACCTACTTCCTCAACTTCTCCGAATGAAACTGGCACATGGTCCTGAAAGAGAAACTCCCAAGTGGCTGTGTGATCAACAGTGAATAGCTCATAGATCTGCAATAAGAACTGACGGCGATTAAATTTTACCTGAATAAAAATAGTAGATTATTTTTAATACAAAAAAATGTTATCCCAGGGAGGATAGTTTAAATGATAGAGGTCTCATTATTTTTTAATATGATGTACTGTAGATAATAATAAGACAAAAAAGTGAACTTTTGAACTAATTCTTGTTCTTAAGTAAGAGCATTGTATGACCATGTCATCATGTCTAAAACACGTGGGAAATGTAATTGATGTTAGAGTGAATTGCAAAAGAAGTGACTTGCCAATTTCCTGATGGACAGGACTTCATTTGGAAATGAAATCAAATACTTCAAAAAGTGCACAAAATTCTGGCTGAATTTTGTTTAATCCAGTTTCAAGCTATTTGTTCTTTAACTAGTGGTAGGAAGATTGTTATTTTTCTTCCAGTTTCAAGCTATTTGTTCTTTAACTAGTGGTAGGAAGATTGTTATTTTTCTTTACATGGTAGCTGCAATGAAACTAAGTTTCAGAACACAAACAGTTATCCCTGTCACTGAATGTTTACTGCTATACTGCACAGTAAATTCAAATTACTTTTAGACGTTTTAGCTATTGACAGAACTCTTAAATCTTTGGTATTGAATCATACACAGAAAATGGAGACACAGGGCAGCATTGTGGTGCAGCGGAAGAGTTGCTGCCTTACAGTGCCAGAGACACAGGTTTGATCCTGACTACAAGTGCTTTCTGTTCAGTGTTTGGATGATGTCCCTGTGACTGCATGGAATCTCTCTAGGTCCTCCAGTTTCCACCCACAGGCTTGAGGGTTAATTGGCTTCTGTAAATTGTCCCTAGTGTGTAGGATAGAACTAGTGTAAGGGCCATCATTGGGGTTCGAAAACTCAGTGGGCCGAAGAGCCAGTTTCCACTCTGTATCTCGACAAACAATTTTTTTTTAAAAGGCTGGGATCGTGAGCAAAATCCGCATATAATTTGCAGGCTTATCTTTATTTTACAGCTTTCCCTTTCTGAATCCAATCAGTCTAAAGAATCATCCCGATCCAAAATGTTATCTGTCCATACCCTCCACAAAGACTACCTGGCCCGCTCAGTGGCTTCAGTACTTTTTTGTTTTTTTACTGACATAGAAATAAACAGTTCCCTATAATTACCATCGGGCAAGAATTTCAAAGCTGACAAAAAAGTGATTGGTGGTCACTTTGTGGTTGCAGCCTATTTTTTAATCATCTTTCTTGGAAAACAACATATTGTAATTAGGTTGCTTCTGGGAAAGAAATAAGTTTTTATTATTTCAGTGATGCCTTGGAGGTTGCAACTTTTTTTAGGAGTCTTAACAACAAAATTATTTGGTGATGTAGGGTATTTCCACCCCTACCTCTGCAGATATGAGTTAATCGGTACAGTTAGGCATTCAGAAAGCATCATCCATTCAACTGCCTTGGCAAAATTTTATTTTTATGCTTATTTACGTCCCATCGAGTATCTGCTGGGTCTCAGAACAATCCTATCAAACTCACATTTATAATTCTCATGTGCCCATCAACTCCTCCCTAATTCTTCTGTATCCAGCGGTAATTTACAGCTGCAATTAACTCGCAACCAGCATGCTTTTGGGATGTGGGAGGAAATTGAACCACCTGGGGAAATCCTATATGGTCACAAAGACACTGCACAGCAGCGCAGTGGGTAGAGCTGCTGTCTCACAGCGCGAGGAGAAGACGGTTTTGATCCCAACCATGGGGAATACTATCTGTGTGGCTATGATGTTTGTACATACTTCCTGGGTTCTCCCCCATTTCAAAGACATGCACATGAGGTAGCTGATACAGAATGGAAAACATTCTTATGCCTGGTCTCATCCTTGCAAAAAGGATGATGTCTGTGGTTGTTGGAGGTCAATCATCCCAGATCCTGGACTTCCTGTTGGAGATCTTCAGTTGCTTCATTCATCATCTTATTCCATCATAAGGTCTTCTACTTTTTACTTCTTCTTCTTCTTCGATTCTCACACAATAAAGTATAACAACTTTTCTAGTTGATCTTAAGGGTTGTGCTTAGCCGTTATGCATTCATCGAAATGGCGAAACCCCACATGAAGTTCGAATCTTCCACAGTCTAAATCAGATGCAAAGATTTCTGATGTTTGGCACAAATGTCAAGTCCATTTCACAAAGACCAGTTTCTAAATAAATCTCACTCTCACTAAATAACGATGCTATTTAGAATATAACCATACCGGTCACTTTCTCTAATCGAAGTTTGTTCATAATTCTTTGAAGAACATTGAGTGAATAATTGTTTACTGCTTGTCTTGTTAATTATGAAATAAGTACACCTGCTGCTTCATTCTTGGTGGACATCGACATTTAAATAGACCTTTGCGGTATAAATGCCTATATATGATGCAATTTCTACCACCATGTTTTTTTTAATATAGTTAATTATTTCAAATATAACCTATGAAACTTTGTTAGAATTGGTTCAGTATACACTACAAAAAAAACCAAACAATTTTCTTACAAGCGATTATTATCCCTGAAGGTCTTTGCTATACTAAGATAGATAAACCTGCAACTAAATAGAAAAACATACTTAGCTGTTTTGGTTGCCCCCCCCCCCCCCCCCCCCCCCCATATTAGTTTCAAAATGAAATAGCCTTATCCTTCACAACTATTGTTCAGATTTCTCCTTCTGCCATATACTAAATCTGATTTAAATGTGAAAACAACATATTTTACATCCATTTCTTTAATACATCTGCTGCCTCCAATCTCGTTTTCTGAATCATCTCAAAAGTTGTTATCTTCTCTTTTCATATAAGTATACCCCCTTTTGCTCAATATCCCTATCACTGTAGAATTTAAACATGCATACTATTCATTCATCCTTTAAGTCTGCCTGAGATGAAAAGAACGATTTTGGTTTTAGAAAAACAAAAGAAAAACCTGCTCTCATCCGGAGTATCCCTCATCCATTTTCAATAGCTGAATGGCCTGTTTCTCGTGTCCTGTTGTCCAGGACCGTGTTTCATCCATATACCGCAATTCTCTAATCCATTCACCCTTGCTTTCTTTCAATTGATTTCCATTGAGAAAAAATTCTGAAATTTCATTTGGTCACTTTTTTACTCATTTCTTGATATTTGAATAGATTAACAAGGTGGCCGTAGTTGATTCAGACCTAACGCCACTTAACTATCTTTAAATCTCTGTATTTTTAGGTATTGGATGTAATTGCACTGATTTGTTTGGCAGAAAGTTCCTACTTTTGATGCCAGCAACGAAGTCAATACAATTATTTTGTAGATTCTTGCAAAAGCTGGATGTATTATGTACTTGTGTATGTGTTCTTTCTAAAATATTTGAAAAACTTTAGAAATATCAATACCTTAAATAATATAATCAATCACACATCAATAATACTTATTAAGCCAATATGGTTTGCAGCATACTACGAGAATGTAATATTGCCAAGTCCATTCATGCATTAAAAGCAAACAAAGGCAA